>JAESUZ010000404.1:0-94935 GCA_017311185.1 Proteles cristata cristata | reverse complement strand
TCCCACACACCACGTACATACCACACACCTACGCCACGCACACGTCCCACACACCACGTACATACCACACACCTACGCCACGCACACGTCCCACACACCACGTACATATCACACACCTACGCCACGCACACATCCCACACACCACGTACATATCACACACCTATGCCATGCACACATCCCACACACCACGTACATACCACACACCTACGCCACGCACACGCTCCTACAATACCACGTATATGGCCACACTTACGCTACGTATTAATGCCTCTACATACTACGATATATTACACACTTACGCTACGCACACGCCTCTAATAATACTACGTATATATTACATACTTACGTTTACGCATACACGCCTCTTAATAATACTCACGCATATCACACACCACTTACGCATTAATGCCCCACAATACCACGTACATATCACACACCTACGCCACGCACACGTCCCACACACCACGTACATATCACACACCTACGCCACGCACACATCCCACACACACACACCGCGTGTGCGACATGCACACACGTGTGGACCTCCCATGACTCCCTCGCGATGTACTGGACACTTGCTGTGAGCTTTACCGCACACCCTTGTGCTCACAAGCACTCACTGCCGTCGGGGTGCCCGCCCACCCTGAGCAGCCTCCTCTCCTGTGTGGCGTCCACATGCGCTGCCGGTTCGGAGCCACCGCTTCCCTCGAACAGACATGAACTTCAGACACCCTGTTGTGAGGAGACCGAGAGAAGGACCGGCGGTGAGGGTTTAGGAAACTCGGTCTGCGTGAAGGGACGCCTGCGGGTGTCCAGCCGGTCCGCTGCGTGCGCCGAGCGAAGAGAGACCGGCCTCCGGCCTCTCCGCGCGGCGGGGCTCAGCCCGACAGCGGACGCGAGCCTGTCGGCATTGCCAGACCGGACGTCCTCTTCCCCGGGGGGTGGGGGACGGCGGTAGCCTGCACGCGCGATCGGGGGGTGGGGTCTCTACTGCTGAAAGGGTAGGGCGGGGCGGCCTGTCCGGAACCCCTTCCCGCCGCTGCAGGAACTTCAAGAAGCTGAGTCGTGCGTGAGCTTCAGACCCCAGCCAGCAGTGAGGACAGGGGCGGTGGGGCTCCAGCCAGCAGTGAGGACGGGGGCGGTGGGGCTCCAGCCAGCAGTGAGGACGGGGGCGGTGGGGCTCCAGCCAGCAGTGAGGACGCGGGGGGAGGGGGCCTCGGAGCCAGCAGTGAGGACGCGGGCGGGTGTCTGTGAAGTACACTGTCGCTGGAGTTGCAAAGCAGAGCAAGGCTGAGAAGGTGCCGGAAGGTGTCCATCCAGCTACTGATGAAGCCTGGATTTCAACCTCTCCTGGCGGATGCAGATTCGTGAGAGAACGGCATCTGCGGGAAACGTGAACTGTCCCACCGAGGCAGGAGACGGCGTCCGCGTGCAGACCTGCGGCCAGCGTGGGGCTGAGTGACAAGGCCCCGGGGTAGGGGTGGGTAAGAAGAGCAGAGGGCCCATGTGTCTGACAGGCGCCGTGGCCTGTCGTCTGGGCAGATACCTACGGTCTCCCAGCTCTGGAGGCGAATGTGCGAAGGGTCAGCAGGGCGGCGGTCCCGCTCTGGAGGGGCCTCCGTCCCCGGCCTTTCTCTCCGCCTCTGGTGGGGCCTGCGTTCCTTGGGTGCCTGGACTGCAACTGCGGCTCCCTGGTCTCAGTGTCCGCCACCGCATGGCTGTCTGTGTGTGCGTGTGTCTGTGTGTGGGGGTCTGTCAGTATGCCTGTGTGTGTCTGCGTGTGCCCGTGTGTGTACCTGGGTGTGCAGGCAGCTGTGTGCACATCTGTGTGTGTGCACCTGTGTGTACTCGTGTGGGCGCACATCTGTGTGTGTACTTGTGTGCGTGCAGGCAGCTGTGTGCACGTCTGTGTGTGTGCACCTGTGTGTAGTCGTGTGTGTGCACATCTGTGTGTGCTCATGTGTGCACACATCTGTGTCTGTACTCGTGTGCGTGCAGGCAGCTGTGTGTACCTGGGTGTGCAGGCAGCTGTGTGCACGTCTGTGTGTGTGCACCTGTGTGTAGTCGTGTGTGTGCACATCTGTGTGTGCTCGTGTGTGCACACATCTGTGTCTGTACTCGTGTGCGTGCAGGCAGCTGTGTGTACCTGGGTGTGCAGGCAGCTGCGTGCACGTCTGTGTGTGTGCACCTGTGTGTAGTCGTGTGTGTGCACATCTGTGTGTGCTCGTGTGTGTGCAGGCAGCTGTGTGCACATCTGTGTGTGTGCACCCATGTCTGTGTGTTGTCTCCTTGCCTCCCCAAGGTTAGTGCACTCGGGGGTCCAGGATTGGATTCCGGTCGCTGCTGGCTCTTTGGGCATCAGAGAAAGATGCAGGTGCAGTGACCCCCGTGTCCATGTTCACGCTGGTCGCAGGGTCACATCCTGTGTGCAGTGACCCCATGACCAGCCCCAGCCTGGCCACAGGACCAGCTCATGGCCCTCTGCTCCTCTAGCGAAAGCGGCCTGCAGTGTGGCTGCGTTGCGCGCACTCGGGGCGTAGGGAAACGCGGCCCTTCACCGCACCCCAGCGTTTGCAGCGGCGCTATCGGCAGCGGCCACAGTGGAAAGAGCCCGGCTGCCCGTGCACGGAGGATGGGTAAAGACGTGGTGCGTGTGTACAGTGCAGTGGCGCTCGGCAATCAAAAAGCATGAAATCTTGCCATTTGCAACCACGCGGTCGGAACTGGAGGGCACCATGCTACGTGACATTAGTCAGTCAGAGAAAGACATTTATTACACGACTTCACTCATAGGAGGAATTTAAGATACAAAACAAATAAACATCGGGGACGGGAAGCAGAAATAGTGTAAAAACAGGGAGGAGGACAAAACATAAGAGAATCTTAAATACGGAGACCAAACAGAGTGTCGCTGGAGGGCTTGTGGGGCAACAGGAATCCACTCCTGAAATCACTGTCGCACGTGGATGTAAGTTAAAAAATAAGTCAGTAAAATGCAGCGCTCAGGCTTCTCTAGGGCTGCTCCTGTGCGTAGACATGTCTTGTGAACTGCTCAGCCCCCAGGCTCGGGGGTCCCTGCCAGGCCGGCCCAGCCTGTCGAGCTGCCTCCCACCTCCCCCCCCACCCCGCGGCCCAGGAAGAATCTGGAAGGACCGGGCACCGTGGAGGCAGCTGGCTCCTTCAGCGACGTGGGGCCCTGTGGGCTTTCTGTCCATCAGTCTGTTTAGGACGGTTTGATCTTCCACTTCCCAGGCGATTCTCAAGGCCGCCCCCCAAACGCAGAGCCGTGTACAGGAAGTGGCGCCCCAGACGTGGACTGTCCTGACCCCCGCGGGTCACCGCCCGGCTCCCCGGTGTCCCGGGCTCCTGGCCGCCGCAGGCTCAGGCTGGGAAGACGGATGAGCGGGAGAGACGCGGCCGAGGCTCGGCGCCTGCCCACAGGGGCGTTAGAGCCCGGCCTCGGGCACATCCCTGCAGGGGAACAGTGTGTCTGGGGGGACAAGGGAGGGAAGGCGCCTGGAGGGTCTACAGAGGCGCCCAGGGGAGCGGCGGGAGGTGGGGCCGTGTGCACAGCGCCTGCCGTCCGGGGCCTGCGGGCCGTCTCCGGGCTGCGTGCAGGCTCGTCTGTGCTGCTGGGTTGGGGAGGGCGGAGGCTCTGTCTGCCTTCCGCTCGGAAACTCCCACAGCAGGGGGCACCTGCTGGCCGCCCCTCACCCCTGCAGCTTGCGGGGGGCCGGGGGGTCTTTCCGCCTCCTCTCCAGCTGCACGAGGGGCCACAAAGAAGTGTGTGTGAACGTGGCCAGGTGGCCCATGTTTAGTGTCCGTGAAGAGCCGGAGGCAGTGGGCCTGGCTGTGGAAGTCACAGAAGTGTGCAGACGGCCAGACCAGCCAGGGTGGCCTGGCACCTGCCCCCCACCCCCCCCCGCAGAGCCGGCCCAGCCTCCACCCAGAGTGACCGCGACACACAGCCCTCCCCGAGGTGCCAGCCCCCCCACCTTGCTTCCTGCTCCGCTCTGGGCTCCCACTGGGCCCCTGGGAGCCACGGGCACTGGCTTCCCCCCCGGGAAGGCGTCTTTCTTTTCATTGGGTCCTGAGCTAAATCCTCCGGGACCAGGGAAGAGAGGACGGGGGGGCTCCAGGCACGCTGAGGTTGGAGGAATTTGAGCGTATTATCAGCTGCAGGGAAGAGAGGAGCTTTCCCCCAAAAGTTAAGAAGCTTCACAAGGCTCTCCAAAGGGGACCTTCTCCGCGCTACTGACAAGCTCTCCGTGGGGACCATCCAGCGGCCCGGTGCTGTTTCTGCACCAACAGCCAGAGGGGGTGTGGCTGGCGCCCTGGGCTGAACCTCTTCCCAAAAATCACCTTTCAGACCTAATACACGGACACAATGCACAGAACACGTCGCACCCTTCGGCCCTGTGATTCGCCGCTGACATTCCGCTCTGCGTGCGTGACTGTTTTAGGCTATGGGCTTCCAGGAATCAGAAAACGTGTTCTCTCCTGGATTCTGTTCTGAATCGGACCCTGAAGATGTGTCCAGTACTTGCAGCACGTCTGCAGAAAATATCCGTTATCGTTTGCCTCCAGCAGGGCATTGCCGCAGAAACAGCAAGGGGAGAAGCACTTAGTTGGCTCCTAGAGTGTACCCGCAAGGTGTGGGAGAGAAGCAGGAGCCCCGCTGGAGAGTAGAAAGGGAAGCGGGCGAAAGAGCGCACAAGGCCCTGTCGCGGGGTGAGACGCCTAAGCGTCCCGTGAATTTGAATCTGTGTTTCCAGGGAGTCCAGCTGGGAAGATAAGACGCCACGAAATACCTCAAAGACCATACCGAGCAACACACAGTTTCTTTGGAAGAGGTGTAATAAACCATGTCCTCAGAAAAGTCTAAGGAAGCAAAGGCCAACACGGGCTCAAGAAAGCGTTTGCGTTGGGTAAATCCGAGTGCCCATGTCCCTCAGCTCCCGCATGGCCTTTCCTGGACACCTGCTAGTTTGGGGTCGGAAAACCCAAGCTCGTCTTTGAAGCTGCAGGAGCACCTGTGTGCGGGGTGGTCAGGAGCAGAGGCCCGGGTCCCACGATCAGCAGATCACCTCCAGCTTGGGCGGCAGCCTCCTGGCCCCTACGTGGCCGCTTTACGCCGAACGGTGCCCTTTCAAACCCTTGTGGAGGATGCAGCAGGGGCGGCCACAGACTCGTACTTGTTTCTGAGAATAAAGGCTCTGTGCTGTACAGGGGGATGCTGGATACGCTCCACTTCATCCTGATGACCGTCCTCAGAGAAGGCAGTGGGTGCCCTCGCATCTAAATCACACTGTCCCTTTCAAAGTGTCACTCCCGGGTCTTGCAGTTTCTCATCATCAAAAGACTCCCCGTGCCTAACCAGGCATGAGTGAGCTGCCACAATTTTGGTCCTGCTGTTTGGAAGGACAATTACTGCAGTTAAGGAGATTCGAGAAAGCCTGAGGCAGATTTGGCTTGGAGGCCTGAAGCACCTGCATTTGTGGGGCCCAAAGCTGGGCTCACACCCACCCCCAGAAGATCGAAGTGCAAGGCCCTGAACGCCCGGGTACCACAGACCAGGAGTGTTGGGGGGACCCACCCAAGCCTAAGCTTCTCTGCAGTGGGTGGATGGGGTTGGTGGGACCCTCCTGGGCCCCGGGTGAGTCTGGAGCCCAAACCCAGAGCTGGAGCTGGCAGCGGGCGTGGGTACCAGAGGGGGTGGAGGATGCAGGTACCAGGAGGTTGCCCCTACAGAGTGGCAGAATATGCCATCCCAAAATACGCCTCTTTGGCATAAGGATTTTTTGAGCTGATTGTTTTGAAAAATAGCACAGGAGAAGCTCTGAAGCAGGAAGTTACCCTTTTGTAGGGGACAATTACTTTTATAAAGAAAATCTCCATCTGTGAGGGTGTCTCCCTCCTGGACCAGGAAGAGGAGGTGACTCAACACGAGGCAATCTCATCAGCAGAGAAGACAACCTTACCCTTGTTCACCCACCGTGTTCCTCCTGGTCACTGACCATAACTGGTCTCCCCCACCCCTTCTCTTCTTGTATTTAGCTAAAGATGGTATTTAATTAAGCCTGAGTTCTGAGCCATTTCTGGGAGTTGCTCATTTTTCCCAGGGCATCTCCCATGTATGCATGTTACTAAACTTACATTTGTTTTTCTCTTGTAAACCTGTCTCCTGTTACAGGGTTTCCGGCTAAGAACTTAGAAGTATAGAGGAAGAATTATTTCCTCCTCCCCTACGCGACCGCAGGTCAGTGGCATTCTTGTGAAGGAGAGGTGGAAATTCAGACTCCTCCTCCTTCTCTTCGGGGGTTTGAATAAACAACTACAGTTGTAAGATACTTTGCGTGCTGTAACTGGAAATGTATAAGACCAATAGTTATTCATCCCTCTCTTCCCAATTTATCAAGCATCTGCCAGAGGGGGAGAACCTGATGAGCAATGTGACGAAGACACTGTTACAAGGTAAACTGAGGCATAAGAAACATTTTAAGAGTTTATTTGAGCAAAGTTGATTTCAACTGGGCAGCAACAAACCAGAAGTGTTTGGCAGCCCGCACGAAGAGGGACCTGGGAAAGACCCGTACGGAGAAAAGGCAAAATGAGGAAATTATTGATGGGCTGAAGCATAGAGCCTAGTGGGCTGTCCTTATGGGCTGTCCTTACATTTTGACTCATTAGCCTGAGACATTTCGGGCTTAGATCTTGCAAGAGTTGCAGCTCTTAGTTACCGAGGCTCAGAAGTATTAAAGCCTCCTCAGCCTCGCGGCCTCCTTGACAAACCAAGTTCATTGTTATGTCCGCCCTGTGGTCGCACTCCATCCTCGAGGGGCTGACCACGATTTTGGCATTAGCGCCACCCTCAGGCACATCGAGTTGAGTGACTCTTGTCTCATCGTGAGGCTCGTAGGGTGTGGCTCCGGGTCTGCTGTCCACCTGGTTTCTCTTACTCCTCACGCCCATGACAGTGGCCTGTCCTTCTGAAGGCTGGGAGCTCACGCTTCGAACTGGGAGAGAACATGGCACCTGAGAGGCCACATCCATGACCACGACAGAGACAAAACCGGGCTGCCGCCAGCCAGACCAGCTGGTATCAAATAAATTGGAGAATGTACTGGAAGGGGCATCAGCCTGGCTTTACCCAGTGGCTTGTTTGTCATTTCTTGCGTTTGTGATGACCCCAGGGGCATCCATCCAGGCTCGGCGGGGGGGGCGGGGGGGTATTCTGTGGTGCAGACTGGCTCAGCCTGCAAGTTCTCTAAAGCAATCCTGTTATCTAAACCCATTACAGCGAGAAAGCCCAGTGACCTTTGTCACGCAGCTACAGCCTTGGCAGTAGATTCAGTGGTTGTCACCAGAGTTAAGGGGCATCGTCTTCCCTGCATGAACAGAAAAGCCAAACAGTGAAACGGCAACAGGAATGATAACGCGTTCACACCGGAGATGATGGTGTGGGTGTGTGAGGTCAGGGGAGCAAGCTGCTTCATGGCACTCAGGTCCCCAGCCATTGGGAGCTTCCAGAGTCTGAAGGAGCCTCCTTCTCATTGAGACATGTGTACCCAACGTTCGAGTCGCTGGCTCGCCTGCCCTCTGAGGTGTGGTCCGTGCAGGGAGGCTCGAGTCCAGTGGTATCATCGGAATGTTGTCAGACACCTGTGCTTGTCAGAGCCTTTCCATGAGTCTGTGTCAAAATGAGGCACTTTGCAAAAGCATCAGAACAAAACAATGACTGCAAATGACAAAAAGACTTTTTTAGAACGGCCTTGGTTACAGATAGGATTAGAGCTCATCGGACAAGGAAACGTCATTATTTCTGCGGCAGTCAACAATTCAAGATCACGATTGAACAATGAGGGTATAGACAGATTTCTATGACATTCAGATGATTTCTGGACACCTACGGTGGTAACGCACATCCATGCACACGTAACCCAGGGAGGTCCCCATCCCCTCCTGTCTGACGGCACTTCCCACACTGTCAACCTGTCATGTAAGCCCGCGTGGCTTGACGTCTCTTCTGCCAGGGTCCTTTTGGGAGGTCTCAGAGTTCATTTGAGGTCAGGAAGACTCCATTTAGAACTTGATTTGGGGCAAGTTGTCAAAATGTCAAAAAATTTGAACATTTGATCAAATATGGTCACACATCATTATGAAACAAGGCTTAATTGTCTATTGAACCAAACTGGAAGTAGATGATGTTTAAGGCAGACGCAGAAGGTCACACAGTTGTAAATAAAACGTAGCCCTTCTGCGGAGTGGACCTCGCTGTCCCACATAATCAAAGACCTGACAATGACACCCTGGGAAGACCCACAGTCTTTGCTTTCCAGAAATATGACCAAACATATTAAAATTTCACAATCTCTTATCAAGTGCAGACCAATAGTCCAAGAAAACATTATCCTTTTAACAAGAGAAAAACACGTTCTGATTCTGCACCTATGTACTTCGATAGCCAGGCTCATCCCTTAACAACTTAAATCCATTGTGCACTAAGCCAGCCTGACCACATACAAAATTCCCTTTCCAAGTTTCTTTTTCTACAAACCTGCTAAGACTTTTTTATATCCATTCAGGTTTTGCTCCTCATTCAGGAAAAAAGCAGGCATTCTACCTGAGGACAAAATTGCTCACTTATCTCCTTAACAACAATAGAAACATACCTTTCTTCACATAAAAAACGCAGTCTGCCTTCCTTAGACGTTTGTTGCCTTTCAGCTTTATTATTTCTGGTGATTTTAATTATATGTACTGATTCAAAATTTTAACCCTTAAAATCCTTCATTTTTAGTGAAAGTTGAGGAACAAATTGTGAACTCTTGGTTACATTGACATTCTATAGACTGGCTTCTTTATTACTACATTTTGTACTTCCCAGAAGTACATTCTTCTTCAGAGTAGTTGTTTCAATGAGGCACAAACATGTTTACAAATAGGCTCAAATATCTTTAGTTCCTCTTTAATAAGAAGCCAAAAAGCAGACAACCTTGGTTTCAGTATTTTATCCTATTTGGAAAAGATCTGAATATTTAATGAACATCTATCATTTAATGCAGTAAAATTTTAAGGTTTACCAAAAAGATTTTGGAAAATACTCTTTTTTTTTTTTTTAAAGTTTGTTTATTTTGAGAGTGTGGAGGGGTGGGGCAGTGGGGGAAGAAGAATTCCAAGCAGGCTCCACACTGTCAGCACAGAGCCCGACGCAAGGCCCAAACTCACGAACTGTGACATCATGACCTGAGCGGATATCAAGAGTCAGATGCTTAACTGACGGGGCTACCCATGTGCCCCTAGATTGTGGAAAATATTTTTAAGTAGACATATCATAAAACATAATTATTCTTAGAAACCTTATTTATTAAATTTGTCTTACATCTTACATCTATTTAATTTACTTATTTTTAACAATTATGGTTAGATTGTTCATGAACATTTTATGAGACATCAAACCTCTCTCTGTCATCTTGTTATTTCTCTTGCTGACAAATTCTGTAGAAGAGGTAACACGAGCCTATCTGGTTTTCAGTAGACTCGGGCGGAATAAAGGTTATATGTCACATTATACTTGATATTGATAACCCTGAAGACAAGCTTATTTTAATTAAGCCAACAAAACACAAACTGGCTTTTACTTACCACAGATTATCCGAGATCACATGCACTTGAAAAACACTTGGGTTAGTTTTTATATTTTGGAAAGAATACTTAACTTTTATAAACACTTAACTTTTTGTTAAGTCAAAGGAGCTCCCACCTGATGAGGGAGGTTTGTCTGAGCCCAGGCTCCCGGGAAAAGGCCACAATTACCGTGTAGGTGAGGGCCCTTGACCTTGTCGTGCACGCGTAGTTATCAGAAGTCAGCTGTGACTTGAAACTGCAGACTAAGGATACCTGAAGGCCACTGAAAGAAACTGGGGAACCGTGGGGACCGTGCGGTGCACTGGGACACGCAAGGCTTTCACGCGGGGTCCACGCTCTCTGCCTGAACCCCGGAAGCCCAGCCCACCCCGCCCCCTTCACGAGGCCAGTCTTACAAAACGAACAGCACAAAGTGTCTGGCAAAATGGAAAGCGCGTGAAGGGAGAGCAATGAGCAGAGCAGGGGCTTCATGCAGTCGGGAAACATACTTTGGGGTCGGGCACAGACCACGGGCCTCCGTCTCCCGTCCAAACACCCCCATTGCCAGGCTTCGCACCCCCCACTTTCTTCCTTCCCAAATGGTTTTTATTTTTAAAAGTCACACTGTTATTCAATATAAGTCCAACACTCCGAACACACCCGAGAGTGCGGTGCCGAGCACGTATTCCAAATTATCCCCTCCACCCCGCACGTCCTCGGGCTAGTAGTCAGTTGACTGTTAGTATCTCTGAACCGGTTAGCATGTCCAGACGAACAGAACCATCTGCTAGTGGGTGGCTCTGGGCAAACTGTACGCTCACTAAGTGTGCGCTGCTTCATCGGCTAAGTGTGGGAAGCACCTCGACCGCATAGGCTTATCTCGAGAACGTCATTAAATAATACATGCTGCTGCCGGAAAAACTTGCCCAGACTTAGCCATGAGACAAAGAAACGGGGGCCACACTCTCTTCCAGGACTCGCGGGACAAGTCCAAAGGGCCAGCCCCGAGTCGGGGCCCTGGGCCACCCCAGGCCTTTGTTGCAGGCATTTTAGCGGGAATGCAACACCCCTCCCGCTCTGGGCCCTCCAGGACGCTGCTGCGCGAGCCCGAGGCGAAAGCAAACCGTGAAAGCCCTCGCTCTGCCTTCCCTGAGAGCCACCTGTGGAAAAGGCAAAGATTCCTGAAAATTCTATGCTTTCGGCGACGGCTCAGTCAGGATGCTCTTTGCTAGAAGGCGCCCGGTTAGTGAGCAGCTGGGCAGGGGAGGCCGTCTCCTCCCCAGGATCCCAAATGTGCAGAGAACGTGTCAACCAACACTGTGTTTCAAGCTAGGGCAGGACCGCTCGGAGCCGGGACTCGGGCCCGGGTCCCCTCACCCCGTCGGCCGGGCCCCCACCCTCACTCCTGGGGTGCTGGCTTTGCCCGGGGCGCCTGCCAGCAAGACAGGCCGCGAGGGGGGTGCGGAGGGAGGGCCGGGGGAATGGCACCCGTGGAGGGCAGCAGGTGGGGGCGCTGCTCTGCGGGGTCAGCAGCCCTCGCCGCACCCCTGCCACCCCCGCTCCCTTCTCCCTTCTGCTTCCCTGCCCCGTCCTGCCTCCTTCCCGGGCCCCTTACAAAGCGTCTGTCTCAGGGTCTGCTTCCCGGGACGTCCGGAAAACCCTGGCCCTACCAGCGCTACAAAGCTTTGGTGACGTGAACAGCGAGAGGCCACTGCAGAGACGGGGCAGGGACCACATCCACGCGGGAGGAGGTGGGAGAACGTAACGGCCGACGAAACATCAGCGCGAAGCAGCCTGGAACACATGGATTATTCTATACACATCGTCGAGCCAAAAGGCTAATTCATAATTGTGAAAAAAATTAAGTCGATTCCCGACCCTCCTGCTTTTACCGACACAAATTCTAGGCGATCAAAGATTCCTATGTTAAAAAAAAAAAAAAAAAAAGACATAAGGACAAAAAGAAAAGATAATTTTTAAAAATATGTTTGGTGTGGTTTTCATAAACATGGCAAAAAAACACATTTTGTGTTTTAATAAATTACATTTTTAAATGTGTGGTTGGCCAAATAGAGCATTAAACAAAAGGAGGGCTCGTTGGTTTCTTTCTTTTGTTTTGTTGGGCTAAGAACAGTCACATGAGGTCGGCCCTCTTAGAAAACACAGAGAATTCCATCTGTATGAAAGCAGGTCTGCTTGTGAGTTAAGATGGATGGAAAATAGGACGAGAGGCAGAGGTGGGTACGAGGGTCGGTAACCCTGACCCCCCTCTGCTTGCTGGCGTTAGCAAAGGACAGGTTCGTCAGCAGAGCGGTGACAGCCCTGGTTAAGGCCCCGCCTTGGGCTGAGCCGCGTCCCCACCAGCCACCCTGGCGGCCTCGATGCTGCTCTGTGAGCCCCCCTCTCCCCCAGATGTGTCCTAGCCGTGGGGGGCACCTGCCCGTCCCCGGGTCTTAGTCCTTCTTTGCATGAGGCCAGTTGATGTGTCTCCATCTCTTGCCACACGTGAGGGCCGGTGAGGGCTCACAGCTTGACGTCTGGGCCCTCCCCCAGCTCCCAGCATGTCACCGGCGCCCAGCAGGTACGTGCCCCGTGATGAGCACACGCACTCGGGGGACTGAGTCCCAGACGCCCCCACAGACACAGCCCAGCCGGGGCCCCGCCTGGGTGAGAGCGAGGGGCTCGGGGGGCCCGCCGGCGGGGATGGGAGTGCAGGCCGTACACCTGCAGCTGGGAATGGAAAACCTGGAAGAAAAGCGTGATGACCATTTCCTCTGAGGCAGGTTATTCTGCAAGTAAGTTTATGCTGCGTTGTCAGAGTTTGAAAATGTAAAGCAAAGGTCACTCAGGTCTCCCTCCTTCGGGCAGGTGAGTGAGGGATGAGGAAGGAACTGATGTCGTGAGCTGTCCCTCCACAGAGACCCCCGAGTGAACCCACCGGGACCCTCTCGGAAGGAAGGTGTCCCGCTGGCTCACACGGAAAGGTCGGGCATTAGGTCTTCCCTGAAGTCCACTTGTGGGGAGCCACCTGGTGCTGCCTGGCCCTGCCTGCTGTCCTCGGGCGTTCCTGTCCCCGTCTGGGCTCGTGCCCCGGCAGAGACCCCAGGACACCCCACCACACCCACGGGTGAATCCGACCAGCGGGGGATCTGACTCACGCTGGTCCCAGTCGGCCTCTCTCTGTCCTAACACTGTGCTTCGGGGCTGTTAGAACCGAGACAGCCTTTGCTTAGGGGCAGAATTGAAGGGAAACATTTTAAAATGAGTTTTCTTGTCAAGGAAGCAGGGTGGTGGCTGGATGAGGTAGCCTGTGCCATCGAGACTGGCCCTGGCCCGGTTGTGCCCATCTAGGGGCCCTCACCTTGACCTCACTCACTTCACTGCAATCTGGCGGCTCGAGGAACCCTAACCAGGTGAACCAGCTCTGCGTGTTCCCCGGAGCGGACCCGCCCAGTCTCTACTGCCTCTGAGGCCTCTACTGCAGCTGAGGTCCCCGTACCGCCCAGGAGCACACCCCGGGCAGGAGCCCTAGAGGCTGCCTCCGCAACACGTCCCTCCCCGCTGGAGCCCCCGGGGCCCGTTGGGTCAGAGATGCCGCGTGTCCCGCTGACCAGCTCCCCGTGACCCCTGACCAGCACCCCGTGTGCCCCCGACCTGCTCCCCGTGACCCCTGACCCGCTCCCCGTGACCCCGGACCAGCACCCCGTGTGCCCCCGACCCACTCCTGGTGTCCTCCTGACCAGGTCTCCGTGCCCTCCCCATGCCCTCCTCACCTGCCCCTGGTGCCCTCCTGACCAGCTCCCCGTGTGGTATGTGACCCCCTGACCAGGAGCTGGCCGAGCGGGTGTGTAGGACGAGATAAGGTGCAGGACTTCATTTTGAATAAAAGGTAACCAGAAGGCTCTCCACCAGAGCCGGCCTCCAGCATTTGCTCCCTGGCCTCAAAGAACAATCTAGAAGGTGCATTAGAGATGGAGGAGGGGAGGGCAATGTGTCCTGGGGTTCCCCCGACTTCAATGGTAAAGCTCACACTCCAAAAGTGTTTGCACAACCCGGTCTGTTGGGGGGGGGACTCCGGGCCCCAAGACAAGAGTCGGAAGCGTCCACGGGGGAGGGGCAGGTCCCGGCCGCCGTGGGAGGAGGGCCTTTGGACACTGACCCCCCTCGAGTCCTGCTAAGCAGTGCCCGGTTCACCGCCCAGCTGGCTGCACGGGCAGCTGCGGGCAGGCCTGAGCCACACACCCTCGGGCGACCCCCTCTGCCCCCGCGCACGCCCTTGGCATTGCTCTCCGAGGACACAGGCGTTAGGCCCTCGGTTAGAGAAACGCCCTACCCGTTCCCTGGGAAGAAACAGTTTTCCTCCGCGTGATGTTTGAGTCGGACGAGAACAAGGAGGGAGACACTGGCCAACTTCCCAGAGGATTTGAATATGAACGCGTGTGAGGTCACAGACGAGCAGGTGGGGGGGCGGGTGTGATTCTCATTCCTGCGTGAGAGCAGAGTCGGCCAGGCGGCCGGCCTTGGAGCCCCCTGGGGAGGCGCAGGCAGGGTTCCGATGGGCCCCCCGCAGTGGGCCCCCCACACTCAGCGGGGCCTGTCGGTCAGCGGGTGAGGAAAGGGGGCCCTGCTGTGAGCCGGGGCGGGGGGCGGGGGGGGAGCCAGACGGCCCCACGCACAGCTGCTCGACCACAAGCCGGGGGGGGGCGGGGCGGCGGGCGGCGGGACCGGCCTCGCGAGCCGACAGTAACCTTCCCTTGCTTCCGGAGTCCCGCGCAGACCTGGGGACCCACAGATGGGAGTGAAGGCAGGTGAGGCGAGAGGAGACACTTGGGAGTGTGTCCTGAGCACATTGTATGTGTGACAAACCCAGTCCTGAGCCATGCTCACGCCCTCGCTCCCCCGTTGCCTATCAGCTAGAAAGGAAGAGGGCGAATACTGAGACCACACGCACACACCTGCAAGGCACATGTGCACACACCTGTGTGCATGTACACACGCACACTCGCACACACACAAGTATATCCACATATAAGCACACACATATACACACAGGCACACACACATACACACATAGACACACACACACATGTACACGTATATACACACATACACACACAGATATATACACACGCACACGTGTCCACCTTACCTTTCTTTCGTTAGTAGTGGGTCTGAAGGACAAGGGACCGGGTATTAACGACCCCTCATACTGATGAAGGAGTCATTCTAACTGCTTATTTGTTGAGTCTTGTAAAGAGGAAGAACTTCCAACTGGCAACATCGGTCATCACTTAGGATGCCAAAGCGCAGTAATTCGCAAATGTTTCAGCAGTAAATCGGCTCTTCCAGACACCAGGCCACTTCAGTAAAGGATTTTATGGCGAGTCGCAGAATGTCAGATCCCTTCTGGGAACGTCAGTCACAGGTCAGGCACTCTCCTGAGTCTGCGTTCTAAATACAAAAATATTTGCTGAATGCCGAGCACAAGACACAGGACAAAACACCGGTTAGACCCCAGGACGCCTGGCTGCGGACGGACAGCCTGATGTGGGCCTCCCAGCTCCCCCCAACCCCCCGCCCCAACCCTGGGCCACCCTGCAGGCGCAACTCAGCCTCCGCAGGCACCAGAGCCAGGAATGCGGCTGGAGGGACACGCCCGGACATTTCCAAACCCTGGTCATTGTCAACTGCACCAGGAAAAGGCTTTTCTGTGTGGTTATTTTTATTTATTTTTATTGTTTTTCATGCTTATTTATTTTTGAGAGAGAGAGTGAGCATGAGCAGGGGAGGAGCAGAGAGACAGGGACAGAGAGAATCCCAAGCAGGCTCTGCGCTGTCAACTCAGAGCCCAGCTCGGGGCTTGGACTCACCAATTGTGAGCTCGTGACCTGAGCTGAGATCAGGAGTCAGATGCCTAACGGCCTGAGCTCCCCGGGCGCCCCGTCATGTGTTCATTTTTAAGTCGTAAGTGACGTTTTCTGCCGCAGACCCTGAGGATGGCGCGGTGTGCTGCTGAGAAAGGAGTCGAGCTCGGTAGGCAGCTGCGGTGTGGACGCAGCGAGGAGGAGCTACTTGAAGCATCGGGGCCGGGGGCAGACAGGAAACGAGTCCGCAGGCCGCGAGTGTGACTTTCCCCCCTCAATCCTCACTCCCATCCCACGTCACAAAACAGAGCTGGAGCCACGGCCACCGGGAATGCAGTAAAAACCATGACACCATGGCCATCATCGTGTTGCAAGAGGCAGGGGGTTCGAGGTTCACTTGGAAAGACGGGACTTCGCTCGCGGAGCCGCGCTCAGCCGCTTCCCCAGGGTGGCAGGACAGGCCAGACAGCAGGTGCACGATGCCCGCCCGTGAGGGACACTCCGGGAGACATCTCTGTGGGAGGCGGGCTCACAGCGGCTGGCGCCCGGCTCGGGAGCGGGGACACGGACCGGTGGCCCAACCGCGGCCTCAGAGGCCAAGCTGCCCCGCAGGCCGCGCCGTAAGCATAGAACCCTTGCTCACCTGAGTCACAATCCCTCCGGTTCTCAGACACATCATCAGCCTGATTTCTCCGCGCCTCCCGCCGGTCCCGGCCTCAGCCCCACGGCCTGTCACGGTCACAGGGACCAGGGAGGAGGTATGTGGTCGCCTCCCAGAAGGGGAGCGGGGTGTGGGGGCAGCTGGTCCTTGGGGACAGAGAGCAACGCCCGGTGTGCGGCCGTCACGGCCAGCAGGGCTCGCCGGGGTCCCGGGCTGCGAGAAGGCGCCCGCCGTCCCCACACTGCACGTGTCCCCGCGGCAGCACAGGGTGTCAGCCTAACACAGGGAGCCGTGTGCACGGCCGCGGCCAGGCGCCTGCAGGGGCCCAAGCCCACGCCCCACTTCTGCCACATCGCCGACAGGCCAGGCCGATCCTGTGTGCAAGCAGCCGGGGGTGAAGTTGTCACTGAGCAGCAGGGTGGCCGTGGGGGGACCGCCACACTTCCGAGGGGCGCCCCCACCACATGCGGGGGACACTGGGGCTCCATCCGGAAGCACAGGAAGCCGAGAGCAGGGCTAGCGGTCTGTGGGGGCAGGTACCCGGGTGCCTGTCTACACTGGCTTCGGGGGCCGCGGACGCCTCAGAGAGGCCACCGATGACATCAGAGGCCTAGAAATGGTTCGGAGTTTTAGGCTCATGTTTAGAGTTCTTTATAACAACGCTCTTTTTAGAAATATATTTTTCTTTAAAAATGTTTATTCTGGAGGGCCCTGGCGGGCTCAGTCAGCTAAGCGTCTGACTCTTGGCTTCAGCTTGGGTTGTGACCCCACCGTTCAGGAGATCGAGCGTGCTGGGCACGGGGCCTGCTTCAGAGTCTCTCTCTGCCCCTTCCCCACTTGCACATCCTCACTCTCTTTCTCTAGAACAAATAAAAATGAAATGCAAATCTTTATTCTTTTTGAAAGTAAATGCTTTTCCTAAAAAAGTGGGAACAGAATACAGGTGCGTGAACAGAGGGCGCGAGCCCCCGACGCCCACACGTCTGTTGTTCAGAGAAAGGTCTGGCCTGAGTCTGCTCGTAGGCTCCTTGTACACAGGTGTGCACACGTATGCACCTGTGTGCAAGTTTATATGCACATATGCATATCACATGTGTGCATGATTTTTCTTTTTTCTTACTAAATTTCTTCATTTGTTATTGAAGTATAGTCAACACACAGTGTTATATTAGATTCAGGTGTACAACATAGGGATTCGACAACTCTAACGCCACACAGCGCTCCTCACCACCCCACACGCAAAACCATCCATCTCCTTCCCTTCCCATCCCCCACCCCTCCCCTCCAGCCACCAGTGTGTCCAATGTCCTTAAGCGTCTGTTTTTTTATTTGTCTTTTTTTTCTTTATTTGTTCATTTGTTTTGTTTCCGAGCCACGGGAGATGTTTTTTTTTTTTTCATTAAAATGGGCTTATGCTATTTTTGTTGAAAAACCAAGTGCTGATTTTCA
Organism: Proteles cristata cristata; assembly: GCA_017311185.1. Taxonomy (NCBI): domain Eukaryota; kingdom Metazoa; phylum Chordata; class Mammalia; order Carnivora; family Hyaenidae; genus Proteles; species Proteles cristata. The sequence goes on along the minus strand of JAESUZ010000404.1, from coordinate 77,334 downwards.
GCAGAAGTCTATATGAAATGTTCTTGGCCACACCACGCTCTCATGCAGTCTACCTTTCCACATCTTGCTGGCAAATCTTCCCCAGAGAGAGGCCGGCAGTTCCCAGGTAAGTAGCCGCAGGGAGACCTGTGATTTGCAAACAGGTCATGTGACTTGCTGAGGTGAACAGAGGTCTTACGCAAGGATTTCCCCGCATACTGCTGAATCCAGTCATTGCTCTCCTTGCGACCAGAGGCAGACCGGGGAAACATCCAGCCTTCTCCACGATTCAAGAAGCCACATGCCGCGATAATGACGGGAGCTAAGGAGGCACAGAACTAGGTAAAATCCCCACGTGCAGCGTCACTGAGTTCGGGGACAAATTCAAACTTTATGGATGTTTGCATGTTGCGGGATCAGAGGTACACCCTCCGATTACCCTTGGAGATTTACCAGGGTGGCTTTACATCCCTGAAGCTTTGCCTGTGCAGACAAAATAACGGGTCAAACACTACCCAGAACATTCCAGCATGAGCACCACTTCGCCCCTCGCGTGGGGATCATGGGCAAAGGTGCGTTTGGCCCTTAACTTCCCAGCTTTCGTAGCTACTCACAGGGCTCCGCGGGGCCCTGTTTACGCAGAAAGCCTCGGCTCCGCTGGGCTCACAGGATGTGGGCTGGAACTCTCACTTTCTGTGGGGGACCCACGTGGGTCGGTATCGGTGGAGCCGGGCAACCTTTGTGTCACCTTCACAGCGATGGGGACCGGGGGCCGGGAGCTGAGAGTGATCACCCCCCACATACAACCTGCCATGTGCCCTGCTTTGCTGGGGGGCGGTCTGCACCCCACCTGAACTTGTTCGATTTCTCTGTTTGCTTCGTTGCTCACTGTCCGTTCCCTTCGGTGGCATGAGAGCTCTGTGGGGACGGGGATCCTCGTGTTCCGTCCGTGTCCAGATACGATTCTGGGTGCTGCTGGCTTATCCGACACAGGGCAGCCCCAGCAAGTAGGCTGAATGACTGCAGAAGCTGGTGCTGTGGCTCAGGCAGCGGAAGGCCTGTCAGAGGGAGAGGGACCGTGCACGTGATAAACAAAAGGGGGTGCGTGCACGCAGGTGTGTGGGCCAGACCTGGCGCCCCCTTCCCCTCCCACATACAGGAGTGTGTGGACGCTTGGGTGGCCCAGTCGGTCGAGTGTCCAACTTTGGCTCAGGTCACAGTCTTGCGGTTTGTGGGTTTGTGGGTTCGAGCCCCGCGTCGGGCTCTGTGCTGACGGCTCAGAGCCTGGAGTTGCTTCAGATCCTGTGTCTCCTTCTCTCTCTGCCCCTCCTCTCTGTCTCTCTCTCTCTCAAATATAATGAAACATTACAATTTTTAAAAATATAGACCCAAATACAAGAGTATGGAGTGGGGCGTTTCCTCTCACATTCCGCGGGGGGCCCACAAAAGGCGTCATGAGCACTAACCGCGGCCCGCCTGGCTCCTTCTCTTGGGTACAAGATGAGGTGCTTAGCCTTCCCAGAAGCCGTGGGTGGGGGCTCTGCAGATTCCTGTGGGAGACGCAGGCGCACCGTCAGGCCTCTCACACGGCCCCGTAGGAATGAGTGCGAGGGATGGGGGGACGGGGCGCAGGGGAGACCCAGAACCTCAGCACGGCTCGAGGGCCGGTGTACATTGTGAGCACTGTGAGCCAGAACATAGTTTGGGGTATTTCAGGGCCTTCTCTGGGCCCCACTTCTGCTGAGCTTGTCCTGAGCGGGTCTCCACGCTCTCTGATAAGTGTTGAGGAGCTGAAGGGTTCTCGGCTGAGGGAGGACAGGAACCAGGAGGACCCCCACCCCACCCCAGAGGACCGCCCGTCACAGCCGCCCGTCTCACGGGCCAGCCTGCCCCTCTGAGGCTTCATGTGCTTTCAAACACTTGTGAGTTGATTAAGAGAATGCTCTGTGAGACCAGGGAGCAGAGAATATAAATTGCTCTTCCTGGAAAAAAAAAAAAAAAAGGCACCAAAGACGTTTATTTCCAAAGTGTAAGAATTCCAAACTTAAGCAACAATTTGCTCCATTCCTTACATACACATTCTTCATCTGTATCCGATGAAAGTGTAAGTAATGACTCTGACAAATTTCAATTTGTGTGGTGCTGCTTTTATTAACAATGATATCAGGTGTAACTGTCAAGAAAATTGACATTAATTTGCTTCCAGAAGTAATTTTCTTAAATTAAATCCCTGATTAGACTTCCCTAGAATGAAAGCTATCCTCAGCTTCTTAGCTGGAAGTTTGCTGATTTAAAAAGCCATCTTCTAGGACTTCCGCTCTGGGAGCTTTCAGGGAGCTCGGTGTCAGCCAAACAGCGGCACCTAGTGGCTGGAAACACCTCCCACCTGTCAAACCCCACGGGCCTCTAGAACATTCATTGCCTCAGCTGGTGTGCCAGACACTGAGTCTTTCACCTTAATACTCAGTAAGCGATCGTGAGGACTCAAGCAGAGCTACAAAATCATCTTTTTTTTCCCTCCAAGTGATAAGGAAAATGTTAATTTTAAAGAAAGGGGTGATTACGGGTATTTTTGACACCCGAAAGGCATCAGCCATTTGAGCCTCACTCCGGCCCGGGGTTCACAGTTCCAATTATGCATTTTGCCAACAATGTTGAAACTGGCTGACAAGTCAAGACAGCTTTCTGGAATTTTCCATTCTTGTCCCAGTCGCAACCGCATACCTGCAGGAGTGTGTCGATTAGTGAGCCCACACCTCTGAGGCTGGGTTCCTCCAATTACGAGGAACACGTTGTGGGCCCCTCTAAACCTTCCTCATCACAGGCACAGCCCGGGCACAGCCCCGGTGGACATCTCTTAGGAAATACGCTGGGATGACATCACTAAGATGCCAACATAGGCTGTCCTGACTTCACTCCCTCTCGCAAGAACCACTCACATTCTTCCAGAATGATACCACTGAGAGAGTCCCGGGACAGGGCAGTGAGGCTGAGGCACCGCCTGCACCTCAGAGACCAGGACATCCTTCCTCAGCAGGGTAAGAGAAGCGGCCGCACGGCCACCCGCTGGCCACGCGGCCCCTCCCCCAGGCCAGCACAGCCCCAGGAGGAGAGGTCTCCCCTGAGCCTCTGGTGCCCCCAGTGGGAAAAGGGAACCCGGTGACAACTAGGCTCCCCACCATTGTGAGTCATTTTGTGGGAGCCCCTAATCTGATATCATCCCATGGGGGTGCAGGGGGGTGTGAGGAGCTCAGCCACTGGGAAAGGGACCGTGAGGGAGAAGGGGAGGGGCTTGCAACAACACTTGGATCTTGACAGCCAAGTTCGTACCTGCTGCGCCCAAGCAGTATCTCAACGAGAGGTCTTGTTCCTCCGCAAAACTGCAACAGTCGGGGGCACGGTCTGAGTGGGGGGCCGGGTGGGATACAGATCCGCCTGATTCGGATCCCCAGACGAGGTTCCCACCAGCCCTGGAGCCCAGTTCGCCCGTGCCCAGGCAAGGAGCTGAGTCACAGCCCCGCTCACTGCGGAGACTGTCCTGTAGCCCCGTCGGAGCGGAAGGGCTGGCACCCAGTCCTGGAAGCCATCAGCCGGTGCTGTCAAGCCTAGGGGCTGGCGGGCTGGCCGAGCTGATGGCCCAGCGAGAAGGCCGGTTCTGAACGTGCACACAGCAGGGAAATTAATACACAGCCCAGTCCCAGGGCAGCTCCCAGCCCCTCCGAACCACACTGCCTGTTTGGGAAATCGAGAGTAACCGGGAGCATCTTTTCCTCTTCCCGCCCAGGCATCGGGGCTGAGACACAGCCCCATCCACTGTGCAGAGTCTTCCAGCCCCATATAAACAGAAGGGCTGGGGCAACTCCTGGAAGCCCTGTGACTCAGCAGCACTAGAGCAGCGAGAAGGGCAGACAGAGCCAGTGATTCGCAGAGCAAAGCTAGTGACCCTGTTCTTCCAGGGAGCTTGGGGCGTGGGGTGGCCTGAGTTACGATAAAGAACAAAGAACTTTACCAGCTGTAGAGCTGCCGTTCCTGGGCGTCCCTGCACATCTGACTCACGGCCCTGCTTGTCACTGGATACAGCTTTCAGCCTGTCAGACCAGGGAACCCAACTAAAGCACAGGGAAGCCGCGTAGCCCCTTCAATGGTCCTATGCTCAGCAGCTCTTGAACAGAGAGCCCAGCTGTGACCTCCCCCATCTGCGGAGCAAACCAGTGGCCTCACTGGGTCAGAGAGTTGTGGCCTGATTCAGGCCCCCAACCCATGAGCTGTGCAGGTCCTGGCCCTGTGGCCCTGCCGAGGCAGGGAACTAATTCACAGCCCCATCTGGTACTGAATATAGTACCCAGTCCCGGTCAGCTAGTAAATCTGACCAGAGTCCAGCCAACCACAGAGCCCATCCTGCAGTCTCACGTGGGTAGGGAGCCAAACCAGCAGTCCTAGCCAACAGTCCTCAGCCAGCAGCACAGGCCCAGCTCCCGCCCACAGAGCTGGAGAAGTTGCCCTGCCCAAAATAGCCCATAATAGTAGGGCCGGTCTGCCCAGGGACATTCCCAGCAGACACACCCAGAAACTCAGATGAGCTGACTGCTGAAGAACTTTCTCGGCCAAAGCAAAGCTGTAAGATCTACAAGAAGAGCTCAGTTACTCAAAGGCACAGATACCAGTGTAATGAACCAAAGATCATGAAAAATCAGATCAATATTGACACCACCAAAGGAAGCCAATACAGTTCCAACTACTGACTCTGAAGAAATGGCTATCTATGAACCATCAGACAGAGAACGTACAATAATCCTCTTAAGGAAGTTTAGTGAAGTGCAAGAACACAGACAACCAAACAAAACTAGGAAAAATAATGCATGAACAAACTAAGAAGTTCAACAAGGGATAGTGACCATCAAAACAAGCAAATAAAATCCTGGAGTAGAAAAATGCAATAACTGAGCTGAAGAATTCAGTAGAAGAGAAGTTTTTTAAAGTAGACTCAGCCATGCAGATTAAAGAATCAGTGAGACGGAGGGCAGGACATTGGAAATTATTCAATCAGAGGAGCAAAAAGATAAAAGAACAAAAAAGAGTGAAGAAAGCCTATGGGAATTACAGGACACAATAAAAAGAAACAATGCTCACTTTATGAAAATAACAGAAGGAAAAGAGAAGAAAGGAAGAGAAAGTATACTTAAAATAATAATGACAGAGAACTCCCCAAACCTGGGGACATGGACATTCAGATCCATGAGGTCCAAACGACCCCAAATAGGTTGAACTCAATTAGGGCTACACTGAGACACATTGCAATTAAATAGTAACAGTCAAAGACAAAAACAAACAAACAAAATCTCAAAAAACAAAACAAAAAAAATCCAGAAAACAATTAATAAAATGCAATAGTAAGTCCTTATTTATCCATAATTACTTTATTTTTTTATTTTTTAATTTTTTTTTAATATTTTCATTCATTTCTAGGAGAGAGAGAGAGAGAGAGAGAGACAGCGTGAGCAGGGGAGGGCCAGAGAGAGAGGGAGTCACAGACTGAAACAGGCTCCAGGTTCTGAGCCGGCAGCCAGCACAGAGCCCAACGCGGGGTCCGAACCCACGAACCGCGAGATCATGACCTAAGCGAAAGCCGGACGCCCAACCAACTAAGCCACCCAGGCGCCCCGTATCCATAATTACTTTAAACATAAAGGGATTGAATTCTCCAATCAAAAGACATAGAATGGTTGAATGGATAAACAACCAAGACCAAACAATATGCTGTCTAGAAAGGGCTCATGTTAGCCTTAAAGACACTCACAGACTGAAGGTGAAGGGATGAAAACAGACATTTCAAGCAAATGGTAACAACAACGAGGCAGAGGTAGGTATATCTGCGCTGGACAAAACAGACTTTAAGTTAAAAATGGTAACAAAGAGACAAAGAAGATTATTAAATGATGATAAAAGGGTCAGTACATCGAAAAGATGTAACAATTGTAAATATTTCTGTACTCAACATTGGGACATCTAAATATATACAGGAGAAACTAGCAGAGGTAAAAGGATAAATTAACAGGAATACAATAATAGTTAAGGACTTTAATACCCCATTCTCAGCAGTGGGAAGATCATACAGAGAATCGAAATAGAAACAACAGATTTGAACAGCACTATAGACCAAATGGCCCTAACAAACATGTACAGAGCATTTCTTTTCCGGTGCGCATGAGCCATTTTTAGGATAAACTATATGTTAGACCACAAAGCAAATCTTAGCAAATTCTAAATGATGGCAATTATATCAAGTATCTTCTCTGACCACAATGTCGTGAAGCCAGAAATCAATAACAAAAGGAAAACTGGAAAATTTATAAATTAAACAACACTCTCCTGAACAACTAATGGATCAAAGAAGAAATTAAAGGAGAAATAAAATTTAAAAAAATTTTTTTATAGTTTATTTATTTTTGAGACAGAGAGAGACAGAACATGAGCAGGGGAGGGGCAGAGAGAGAGAGACACACAGATTCCAAAACAGGCTCCAGACTCTGAGCTGCCAGCACAGAACCTGATGCGGGGCTTGAACCCACAAACTGTGAGACCACGGCCTGAGTTGAAGTCAGACACTTAACCAGGAACCCCAAAATGTTTTTTGTGAAAAACAAAAATGGAAACATAACATATTAGAACTTGTGGGGCACAGGAAAAACAGTTCTAAGAGGGAAGTTTATTGAAATAAGTACCTATATTAAGAAGCAAAAAAGATCCCAAATAAATAACTGAATTTTATGCTTTAAGGAAAAAGTGAACACAAAATTAGAAGAAGAAAGGAAATAATAAAGATTAGAGCAGAAATAAATGAAATAAAGAAGAGAAAAACAATAGAAAAGATTAAAGTAAGACTTGGTTCTTTGAAATGATAAAATTCACAAACGCTTACCTTACCAAAGACAAAAGAGAAAGGACCTAAATCAACTAAATTATAAATGAAAAAGAAAACCTTACAGTGGATTCAAAGGATCATAATAGTCTATGAGGAGGAACTGTATGCCAACAAACTGGACAACCTAGAAAAAAATGGAAAAAATGTTTAGAAACATATAATTACCAGGACTAAATAAGGGAGAAATAAAAAATATGAGCAGACAAGTTTCTAGGAAGGAGATTGTAATAAAGAATTTCCCAATGAAGAAAAGCCCAGGACCAGATGGCTTTATTAGCAAATTTTATCAAACATTTAAAGAAGAATTAACACTAATTCTTCTCAAGCTCTTACAAAAAATTGAAGAGGGGAAGATGTTTCTAAACTCATTTTATGAGGTCAGCCTTATGCTGATACCAAATCCAAAAAAGGACACTATCAGAAAAACAAACAAACAAAAAGCCTAAAGGACAATATCCCTGATGAATATTGATACAAAATTCTCAATAAAATACTAGCAAGCCAAATTCAGCAGCACAATAAAAGGATTGTTCACCATGATCAAAAGGGATTCACTTCTTGGAAAGTGAGGATAGTTCAACACATTAAAATCAATCACTGTGATACATCACATTAATTGAATAAAAGAAAAAATCATACAATCATTTCAACAGAGGCAGAAAAAGCATTTGGCAAAATTCAACATTTTTTTCTAAATAAAAACTCTTAATAAATTAGCTATAGAAAGAATCTATCTTAACATCATGAAGACCATAGATGACAAGCCCATAGCTAACATCATGCTCAATGGTGAAAGTTTGACAACCTTTCCTCTAAGATCAGAAAGAAGACAATGGTGCCCGTTCTCACCACTTCTATTCAACATAATACTAGAAGTCCTAGCTAGAGCAATCAGGCAAGAAAAAGAAATACAAGGGATTGGATTAAAACGGAAGAAGTAAAATTGTCTCTATTTGCAAGTGATATTATTTTATAGAGAAAAAAATCCTAAATATCCAACCAAAAAACTATTAAATCTAACCAATGAATTCAGTAAAGTTACAGGATACAAAGTCAGAAAAAACTTTATATGTTTCAACTTACGAAACATATGAATATCAACATATGAAAATCAACATATGAAAATCAACAGTGCCTCTATATACCAACAAATGTTCACAAAAGGAAATGATTGAAATTTATCTCACTTACAATAGCATCAAAAACAAAATAAGAATAAATTTAAGGAGGTAAAAGATCTGTCCTCTGAAAACTATAAGACATTGATGAAAGACATCAAAGAAGACACAAATACATGGAAAAGTATCCCATGTTCATGGATTGGAAAAATTAATATTGCTAAAATGCCAATACTATCCTAAGCCTTCTATAGATTTAAGACATTTCCTATAAAGATTCCAATGGCATTTTTTTTTTTACAGAAGTGGAAAAAATCTCCTAAAATTTATATGGAACCACAAAAGACCCTAAATAAACAAAGAAATCCTAACAGCAATGCAGAAAACATCACTCCCTGATTGGAAGCTATATTATAAAGCAGTAGTCATCAGAAGAGTATGGTACTGGCATGAAAACAGATGAATATACCAACGGAACAGACATGGGAGTCCAGAAATAAACCCAAGCATTATACAGTTAACTAATGTTTGACAAGACGGCCAAGAATACTGAATGGAGAGCGGCGCCTGGGCGGCTCAGTCGGTTGAGCGTCCGACTTCAGCTCAAGTCATGATCTCACAGTTCATGGGTTCGAGCCCCACATCAGGCTCTGTGCTGATGGCTCAGAGGCTGTTTCAGATTCTGTGTCTCCCTCTTTCTCTGCCCCTTCCCTATTCATTCCCTGTCTCTCGAAACTGAATAAATGCTAAAAATTAAAAAAAAAATAAATGGAGAAAAGAAGACAGTCTTTTCAATAAATGGTGCTGGGATAATTGGATATTCACATGGAAAGAATGAAACTGGGCCCATACCTAACTCAACATGGTTACAGACTTAAATATAAGACCTGCCACCACGAAATGCCTAGAAGAAAACTTAGCAAAAATCCTGCTTGATGTGACTCTAGATAGTGATGTCTGGATGCGACGTCTACAGCACAGGCAACAAAATAAAAAAATAAATGAATGGGACCACATCAAACAAAACGCTTCTGCTCAGCTAAAGAAACCACCAACAAAGTAAAACAACAACCTATGGAGTGGAGGAAGTATTTGCAACCCATATATCTGATAAGGACCTAATATCCAAAATACATAAAGAATGCATACAACTCAATAACAAAAAAGAATGAAAAACAAACAGCCCAATTAAAAAATGGGCAAAAGACCTTAATAGCCATTTCTCCAAAGAAGATATACGAAAAGCCAACAGGTACATGAATAAATACACACATCTCAAATCATTAGAAAATGTAAATCAAAACCGCAATGAGATGTCACCTTACACTGTTAGGATAGTTAAAATTAACAACATAGGAAACAGGCGTTGGCGAGGATGTGAAAAAAGGGGAGCCCTCGTGCATTGTTGGCTGGAATGCAAACTGGCGTAGCCACTCTGGAAAACAATATGGAGGTTCTTCAAAACTGGGTGCCTGGAGGGCTCAGTTGGTTAAGCATCTGACTTCGGCTCAGGTTGTGATCTCATAGTCTGTGGCTTCAACATCCACGTCAGGCTCTGTGCTGACAGCTCAGAACCCGGAACCTGTTTTGTATTCTGTGTCTCCCTCTCTCTCTGTCCCTCCCCTGCTCTCACTCTGTTTCTCTTTCTCTCTCTCTCTCTCAAAAATAAATAAATGTTAAAAAAAATTTAATACTTTAGCCCTTGGATATTATAATCACAGTAACTATTTTTCAATCATGTTAACTGTTTTTCAAAAGCTGAGCTATGTATCTTGAAGCTCACATTTATACTCTGTTCTTTAAGACCAAAGATTACATCCACATTCTGCACTGTATATATATACACATATATATACACATATATATATACAATATATATAGTATAGTTATACATTGTATGTATGAAATATATATTATATATAATATATATTATATACACACATATATACATATATACATACTATATATACTATATATGCATACTATATACATAACTATACTATATATATAATAATATAGCATAGTTATATATTATATATATGAAATATATATTATATACACACATATATACATATATACATACTATATATACATACTATATATATGAAATATATTTCATATAATTTATATATTTCATGTTATTATATAATATATATAACATGAAAATCGTTACTGTAAAGACTATCTCCACTAGAAATTAAGAGGGAAAAGTGCAAGTACAAGCTGATAGGAGTTCCAATCATTTGCCCCATTAGAGAGTAGTTACTGCGGATTGCAGAGCAGGTGAATAAATAACAGGGCCCAGAGTGCTTCACGGTGTCGGTGATAACCAAGTTCATGAACTCCCAGCAGCCTTAATAACCTATGCGCCTCCCATGAGAGAGAGAATGTGACTTCTTGGTTCAGACTGCTTTTCCTGTGTCCCGATCGGTTTCTTCTAGGGAACAACGAACCTCCGTGTCTACCGATGGTTGACACCTCGAATCGGCAAGATGGAAAGAAGCCTGAAGAACGTCCTCGTGGTTTCTTTTGGATTCCTGCTTCTCTTTACGGCCTACGGAGGCCTGCAGAGTCTGCAGGTAAGTGAGGACGCTTCTCGACAAACGTCTGTCTCATGGCCTCTACGAATCCCCATGGTCACAGAAGACGAGGAACATAGGGTTTCTTGGTAACTGATTCACTCCCAAATCCTCTCAAACCGTGGTTTTTATGTGCTTGTCAAAGTGCAGCCCCACTCAGCCCAGCAGGATTGCACAGCGTGTGTGTGTGTTTGACCCTTGGACAAGGGGCAAGGCGTGTGAGTCTTGGGTTAGTGATGTGATAAGATATTCTTTGCCTTTGACACAGTTAAAAAGAGAGAGCCACAGGGGCGGCTGGGGCTCAGTCGGTTGAGCAACCAATTTCAGTTCAGGTTGTGATCTCACGGTTCGTGAGTGCAAGGCCCACATCGGGCTCTGTGCTGACAGCTCGGGTCTTGTGTCCCCCTCGCTCTCCCCCTCCCCCACTATTCTCTCTCTTTCTTTCTCTCAAAAATAAATAAAACATTTAAAAGGAGAGAGAGAGAGAGTCACAGGATGAATCATTGTGAATTCTGTGCCTTCATGCCTTTGGCTTTGTGGTTGGGGTAGTAACATGCACTTATCATATTTCACTAGACCATAGAGATTCCAAGCTTCTTTAAGAAAACAGTGAACTTGGACAAAGTGGCCTCTGTAAGTCTGACCCCGACCCCTGCGGCATTCTCTCCTCCTCAAGCCTCTCTAAAAGGCTGTAACAGGAGCCATATTTGCCAAAGAGTAGATTTGCTGTATCTTCCCCAGATCGTTACTTTTTTGTTGTTGTTTTTTTCTTTTTTAAGTGTTTTGGAAGAAATGTGTAGGTTTTGTGAGGCGTAGAAAGATATCACTTGGTTTTCCTCTCTTCTCTTCCCTCATTTCCTATTGTCCATTTCTCTCAGCAACTAGCCCCTTTCTCTTGTTTTTCCAGATTCCACTTCATTATGGCTTTTGACTCTGATTAGGACACCAGTTTTTGTTTTTGTTTTAACCAGTTTCAGGAGTGGAACCCAGTGATTCATCACCTACGTGCAGTGCCCAGTGCTCAACCCAACAAGTGCCCTCCTAACGCCCATTCCCCATCTAGCCCATCCCCCCACCTCCCTCCAGCAACGCTCAGTTTGTTCTCTGTATTTAAGAGTCTCTTATAATTTGCCTCTCTCTCTCTCTGTATTTATCTTATCTTTGCTTCCTTTCTCCTATGTTCATCTGTTTTGTTTCTTAAATTCCACATATGAGTGAAGTCATGTGGCATTTGTTTGTCTTTCTCCAACTGACTTATAATACTTAGTGTAATACACTCTGGTTCCATACACATTGTTGCAAACAGCAAGATTTCATTCTTTTTGATGACTGAGTAATATTGTGTATATACATTGTCTTTACCCGTTCACCAGTTGATGGATATTTGGGCTCTTTCCATACTTTGGTTATTGTCGGTAGCGCTGCTATAAACATTGGGGTGGACGTGCCCATTCGAATCAGCACTCCTGTATCTTTTGGATAAATTCCTAGTAGTGCAATTGCTGGGTCGTAGGGTAGTTCTATCTTAATGTTTTGAGGAACCTCCTACTATTTTCCAGAGTGGCCACACTAGTTTGCATTCCCACCAACGATGCAAAAGAGTTCCTCTTTCTCCACATCCTCGCCAACATCTGTTGTTGCCTGAGTTGTTGATTTGAGCCATTCTGACAAGTGTGAGGTGGTATCTCACTGTGGTTTTGATCTGTATGCCCCTGATGATGAACGATGTTGAGCATCTTTTCATGTGTCTCTTAGCCATCTGGATGTCTTCTTTGGAGAAGTGTCTGTTCATGCCTTCTGCCCATTTCTTCACTGGATTATTTATTTTCTGGATGTTGAGTTTGATTAGTTCTTTATAGATTTTGGATATTAACCCTTTATCCAATACATCATATACAAATAAATATCTTCTTTTTAGTTAAGAGAGAGAAGGAGAGGAAGGGAGAGAGGGAGAGGCAGAGAGAGAGGGAGAGAGAGAATCCCAAGCAAGCTCCGTATTGTCAGTGCAGAGCTGGATGTGGGACTCAATCCCATGAACCGTGAGATCATGACCTAAGCCGAGATCAAGAGTTGGACACTAAACCGGCTGAGCCACCCAGGGGCCCCAGTTACTTTTTTTTGAAGTGTGATTGACATAGGGGCCACCACCCAGAGGCAGCAGATGGCCCCTACCCCCCGCACATCTGGGTCCCCCCCAGTCCGCCTGCAGTGTTGGGAGTAGAAGCAGCCATGACCATTGCTGAGGTGCCATCTTCCTCAGAAGACCAGAGACAGAGAACCAGACCTCCAGCTCTGTGCACAATCCTGCCGCCCGCCTCCCCCACCCTCTGTACCAGCCCTAACCTAGTCCAGAACATGTGAATATGATTTATAACTTGGATAACTGCCTCCATCGGTCAGGACTGGCTTAAACAAAAGAATGCAATGACGTGGACAGAAGTGACCTTAGGCATGGCTGTGTCCCCAAGATGCTGGAAGTACCTGTCTTTCCCTGTCATTTCCTTTGGTTTTCACCTGGTGGCCTTCATTCTCAGTCCCCCCGGGGGTCACAGGCATCTCTGGGGTCCCTACTCTGATCCAGACTCGCCCGGAGACCTGGGCACACGTCTACACAGCCCTCCCCCTGCAGCCGCTGCAGCCCTCTCACCCCTGTGGCTAGTGAGCAGCTAGTCCTTCAGATCTCCACGTGGATGTCACCTCCGTCCCTTCCCCGCCCCCTGCGACCGAAGTCTGGGTGGGGCACACCTGTGAGCACCCCGGTGCTGAGGCAGGCACCACAGGACGCCTGGGAGCCCATGGTGCCAGGACCACAGCCACCACTCCGTGACCAGGTCCCCCTCACTAAGACGGTGCCGGACACGCAGGGGGCAAACGATGGACAGCTCTGTGGATGAGTCATCGGTGGGTGCGAATCTCCAGCTGAGCTCTCTTCCCAGGCTCTCCGTGGGCTTAAAGATCCGACCCTACTCCGCAGTACTGAGCCGGGGCCCCTCGGGGTCTAGCCCGGCAGGCTGCCCAGCCTCATCTCCCAGAAGAGCTTGATGGCTCTGGTCACTGCCCAGTGCTCCGTGCCCCCCCTCCCCCCAGGATGAGGCCCGTGCAAATGCATCCCCACCTCTCCCGCCTTCGGCACCCCCATTCCTCAGGTTACCCCCTCATCCTCCAGATCTCATTTGGTCTTCACTCCTTCGAGAAAGTCTTCCTGACCCCACCGGGCTGCCCCGAGCTTCCCTTGCAGGACACGAATGATCGCAATAGCCTGTTCGCCGGTGTTAGTGACTGCTGTCGGCTCCTGTCCGCTGTGCGCTCCTGGAGGGCAGCGGCTGCTGTAATTTCCCTTTTTTCCACTGGAGCAGGTGCATAGAGCGGGTAAGCGCTGTGGGTAAGCGCCGAAGGACCTCTTTGTCGAATGAGCTGAGTCAATGTCCACATTGCTTATGCAAGCAGATCTTGCATAATTCAAATTCAACATCCACACGCACTGACCCTCATACATGTATTTTGCAGATTGGCTCTCCTCACACAGGCAGATACAGGTGTGTGAACATGGTCACGCATGCAGAAAAGAAATCTGCTCTTAAAACACGGTTCCACTTTGGCTACTGAACTCTGTCCTCCTTTTCAGTGGTTTGCAGTCAAATCCGATTACAAAGTGACTAATGCACTTTGCCGGTTTGTAGCCGTGTCGTGGGCGGAAGAGAAGTCCCAATGCGGAGAAACGCTGTGCGCCTCTCACTCACTCACAAGGAGGCAAACCCAGTCACACAGGAGGAGTTAAAGCCTTTGTCTGAAGGAGACAGAAGGCTCAGGCTGATCCAACGCTCTCACTCCACACTCTTCACAACCAGAGTCATAAATGGACATTTCCAGAAAAACCCCACGTCAGGGCAGAGTGCTCAGTTTTCATCAGATTTCAGAGTTTTCTTCGGACTAGCTGTTTTTACTTTCTGTTTTAATTAACCCACAAATACTGTTAAGTACCTGCTTTGGGGAAGACATTGAGAGAAATTTGGAAAAAGCAGAACATTTCCCCTGCGTTTGAAGGGATCGTTGTCAGCTGGGGTGACACCGTGGGTCAGCAGGTGGCATGTGCCAGGGGTCAGGTGAAATTCTAACACCAGACCAAAGCAGAGGTCTCCATGGACAACATTATCCAGGTGCCCGTAGACACCCTACAGCTGCCCTTGAAGAATGGGTGCAGAAAGCGCGGGCAAGGATGAGGGAGCACGTTGAGGGGTCGGGCAGGAAAGGAAGAGGGACCCTGGGGTGCAGGCGCCTCGCATAGGAAGAACTCAGCCCAGGGCTCTGCGGCTCCCAGTGGACAGAATGGCAGTGAGGGAGGGTCAGAGAGCAGTAGCCGGCTTCCGCATGTACAGGGACCCTCACCACGAGGCATTGTCTTTCAGAGGCCGAGGCAGGAAGGAATGTTAATAGTCCAGGCATTAAAGTACCAGCTCCCAGATCATCTGCGTAACTCGCTGTGCACGTCAGTCTACAAGGAGACAGTGTCCCCTTCTTATCTCTTCCATAAGGACAATATCTCTGGTTTCTCAGCCTTAAAAGGGAGGAATGCAAAGCTCTCCTATAGATAAAAGCAAATGTCACAGAAAGTGTGGGGCCATCTGCCCTGGAGCGACCCCAGCGACGAGTCTCGGACTTTCCCTCTCCCCAGGCGCTAGCAGCAGCTGACGTACAGTTCGGACTGTGCTAGTTTCCTCCTGGGCCTCACCTGTCAGCCAGAGGGGAGCACTTGTCAGCTGGAGGGGAGCATCTGTCAGCTGGGCGGGAGCACCTGTCAGCTCTGAGGGGAGTACTTGTCAGCCAGAAGAGAGCACTTGTCAGCCGGAGGGGAGCACTTGTCAGCTGGAGGGAACACCTGCCAGCTGGAGGGAGGTACATGTCAGCCAGATGGGGGCACCTGTCAGGCAGAGGAGAACACCTGTCAGCTGGAGGGGAGCACCTGTTAACCAGAGGGGAGCAGCTGTCAGCTGGAGGAGGGCACCAACCTGGGGTAGCCTGTTGCTCATGGTCTTGGGGACTTAGTGGTGACCCAGAGCTCTGTTCCCTTGGCTGCTGGCCCTTCTGACCAGGGCTGGCTTTGTCCCCACAGAGCAGCCTGTACAGCGAGGAAGGGCTGGGGGTGACGGCCCTCAGCACGCTCTACGCCGGGATGCTCCTGTCCTCCATGTTCCTCCCATCGCTCCTGATTAAGAAGTTCGGCTGCAAGTGGACCATCGTCCTCTCCATGTGCTGCTACGTGGCCTTCTCCCTGGGCAACTTCTACGCCAGCTGGTACAGCCCACACAGCTCACGCCCTGCCTCTGGCTCAGGGTGCGGGTTCAGCTGCTTGGGAGCACTGAGCTGGCGCTTGCCCGAGGCTCCCCACTGCTTTCACTTTAACATGAGTGCTGTTTCCGGAAATTCCTCTCTGCTTCTGGGACGGGACAGGCTTTCTTCCCAGTTTTTCCCACTAAGATGTCTCTGTCCCTTCTGCTGGGCCCATCTCTCCCCCGAGAGGAGAGGGTCAGGGTCAGCCCTGACCTTTCCTTAGGTCTTTCATGATGGGCCTCAAGCTTCCCTGTCTGCACCAGGGGCCCTTTTATGGCCCCGATGATGAAAGCTAGACGTTGGCTAAGACTTCGAGAGTGAATTTCAGGGGACGTAGCAGAATGTGACCCGTGGACCCAACAGCGCAGCCTCACCCCGTCACAGAGAGTGGACATGGCAGGGCTGCAGGTGGTGCAGGGGCCCAGCCCAAGCCCTATCTACTCCCTGATGGAGAGGGGTCCTCGGGGGCCAAGCTCCAGGGGCAGCGGCCCCACGCTCTTATTCCTGGGAGCACAGCAGCCAGCATCCCTTGGAAGGCACCTGTTGTCATCCAGGACATAATGATTATGGTGATTCCACTTTCTTCTTTTTCCTATTGCCGTAGAGTTTTCACAGAGTCCTCAATGAAGAAGCGAAGCCGATTGATCAATTGATCAATCAATGGTTCAAAAAATAAATAGTTTTCAATGTAAACCTGTTAGAAATACTCAAAAACTACCCAGGCTTATTTGTAACCCCAGCTCATTGGTAGTTGCTTGCAAACACAAAGAAAATTCACTGGCAATGAATTTGTCCCTTGTAAATTAACCTGAACCAGAAAAGGCACTGAGTTTGGTCCTTTATCTGGGTCTTGGAGTGAATCCATCAGTCTAACCGATCCATAAACCAATCCGATGCTTACAACAAGCAAGGCGTGGAGTTTCCTTCGCTGCAAAGGTAGGAAGATTGAGGCGGAAAGGTACTGTCTGTTTGTGTTTTATTTTACAGGTACACCTTGATCCCTACCTCCATTCTGCTGGGGCTGGGAGCGGCCCCGCTGTGGTCCGCTCAGTGCACGTACCTCACCATCATGGGAAACACGCAAGCGGAGAAGGCGGGGAAAGTGGGCAGAGATGTGGTGAATCAGTATTTTGGCATCTTCTTTCTCATCTTCCAGTCATCCGGTGTGTGGGGCAACCTCATCTCATCTCTGGTGTTTGGCCAGAAACCCACTCAAGGTAAAAGGAAACGGGGCTCAGTGATGACCCCAGGAGGTCACCCCATTCACACACGTCTTTATCCTACAACGTGAGCAAGTGAATCACCTAACGACGTGGTTCTCAGCTGCCTGTGCCCAGCCCGTCCTGGCCCCCAGCTGCTCTCTGGGGGAGTCTGGGCAGGTCTGTCTTTTCCGCAAGCGCCCGGGCCATTCTGTCCCTGCCTCCGTGAGCAGGGGGAGTCCTTGCAGAGCAGCATCCTGGGGGAACAGAGACCACTGCCAGTGGGCCTTGGGTTCATGGAGTCATCACTATCCTTTTAGACGAAGAACCAATTTGACCGATTTATTGTCCCACTGAACTGATCCACCATCCAGTGTCTTAAATGTTCCACATAAGACCCGTTGTCCCTTAACTGATTTGAACACTTGATGGCTAATGTCTTAACTCATGTTTTTATCTGGATATAAAGTATGAATCTGTTTTATGCCTGCACCTTTGATGTCTGAAGATAAACCAAGGGCAGAGGAAAGAAATCCCATCAATTCAAGGAAACCTTTATCAGCGGGTATGGGGGGAGGTCCTGACTCTGTCCTGGTCCTCCACCCTGCTGCCCCCTATAAAGTCCCGCCTTTAGGACACTCCCAAATTCTCCTTCCCCTGTTTCTCACAGGATGCCATCACCTGCTAAGTGCATGAAGAAAAAAAAACCAACATAGACACCATTTTCACTCATTATTTCTGTCAAGGTCAGCAATAATCCAACAGACACTGGTACTAAGGCTCAGTGTCTACAGCATGACTGGTGGGAAGCGAAGTGGACAAATCTAAGACATTCAGGCAAATGAGCTTAATTCTCAAATCGACCTCGGGACCCAGGCTCCGAGGGGCGAGGCATCCCCAGGGCACTGTGACAGGCCACCTCTCATGCTCCACACTGCAGGGCTCACCAGCCAAGGGGGGCTTGTGGCGTTCTGTGTGGTGAGATTGGTATCACGACAAACGTCCTTTCTTCCATGACGTCTGTCTCCTCTCTCCAGAGACTCTGGCGCGGCCTGAGAGTCACTGGCTGCTGGTGTGCATTTTACTCTCTTAGCAGATAGGGACACCAGCACTGTACAAGCAGCCACCTGAGGTCATGGAACCGCTATGGCTGAGTCTGAAAGAGAAGCCGGTGGTTTTGTCCTGACGCATCTTCTTCTTGATTAGTCTGGAGATGTTGAACGTTTTCATTGCGTCCAGAAAGTAATACGAACAGCTTTTGTCCAGAGTGTCTGAAAATCATGTATCCGGACACATGCCGAAGGGGGAGTATATTTGGAGGCACTTGGCCGAATAAACCCATGTCTCACGACTTTGACCTATCGTGACTCTTCGTCCGTGAGGTGCAGGCCCGTTAGCTAGGCATTTCATGCCCCTTGACCTACCAGTTCTCCGTGTTCTCATGTCACCTGTTTGCCTCCGACTGCGCAGGGGCCGTCCCAGAGGAGCAACTCCTGTCTTGCGGGGCCAGCGACTGCCTGATGGCCACGGCGTCCACCAACAGCACCCAGCGCCCCTCGCAGACGCTGATCTACACCTTGCTGGGCATCTACACGGGTATGTGCGCACAGCGGGCCGAGTCCCGAGGAAAGCAAGCCTAGCTCCTCCTCCCCGTGTTGAAAGAGAGCATCTTCCCAAAGTATAAAGAGTCCTGTCAAGTGCAGTTGGCTGGACTGGAACCAGGCATTCTACACATGAGATCAAATACAGCAGGTCAGGGCTGTTGGATAGTTTCCTGCGATCACAGAACCATTTTCCTTCTGCAAAGTTCAACACTGTAGCCATCAGCCATGTGTGCTTATTTATATTTTTATTACCTAAATTAAAAATACTGTTCCTGAGTCACAACAGCCACATGGCAAATGCTTGATGGCCACAAGGGGCTGATGGCTGCTATGTTGGATAGCACCAGGGTGAACCATGGCATTGGTGGGTGGGCTACTTGTGGGTCAGCTCTGTTCAGGTGACCCTGGAAATCACAAATCCTGTAAGTTGTCATCTCCTTCTGAGGGATATATTTGAATGGCACCCACTGGTGTGGGGCCGGGGTCCTTCCTGCGCCCACCATCCTTGCATCAGGAAGACCCTGGGTTCTCAGCTGCTGGTCACAATGTAGCTGAAGGCACACACACATTGGAAGCTCATGGAAAGATGGTTGCCTAAATCTCCTGATTCTTAGAAGCTCATTTTAATGGAAAATATTTCTGTTAATCATTTTCTAAATGACTTCTCTGTTAGAGTCATAGATTTATCATTACCTTAAAGGGGGTATTTTTAGAGTAGTGTTTTTTTTGTGTTGGTTGGGTTTGTTTGTTTTTACCATTTGAAGAGAATTTAAATCTATTCTTGGTCCTTCTTAAAGATCGCGGGTCTGAAATATGTTGAATTTGGTGGGAGTGGGGCCAGGATCCTGACAGGATCAAAGCTGACAAAGGCTGTGTGGGAATCTGTCTCTGTGCTGAGACAATCAGCCGCCAGCAAGGTCACCTCCAGATCAGAGGTCACTGAGTGACAACGTGAAAAACGGCCACTGTATGTTGACACAGCGGAGTGAGCACCAGCGAGTGCCAAGTCATAGTGTGGACTTTCTCCGGTCCTGAAGCTAGTAAGTCGGGACCCTTGCCGTCGAGAAGCAGAGCCCAGGACAGGAGCCGCGTGTTCAACTAACAAAAGTTTGATCCAAGTGTTTTGAACAAGGTTGCCAGTTGGCACGTGGTCCCATCTTCTCGGGAAATTGGGGTCCAGGGCAACTGTGACGAGGAGGAAGTAAGTACCGAGCGGGTCTTGAAGGACGAGGATAATCTCACCGGGCAGAGGGGGAGGCCACTCCAGAGGCGCTGCCGCAGCTGGAGGACAGGGCACCGAGGGGACAGAGGAGCCAGACGTAGTGGGCGGGGCCAGCCGTGACCTCCACGAGAAGCCTTGATGCTGCGCCGGAGTTTGGGCAGGTGCAGACTCCTTTCCTGGACGGACTCCAGCATGAGCGTAATTTGGAAATACGGAAAACCCGTGGGCAGAGAAGCCAGCCTAGGGGCGAGTCCCACCATCGGCGGAATGAAGAGTAAAGGACAGCGAGAGCTTACAACAAAAACTGGAGTCCTATCTACAGACCAGACGTGGGCTGAGGAAAGGACAGGCCGGACAACCCCGGAATCTAATGAAGAATTCAGTTCGGGAAGCATCCAGCCTGACCGGACGGTGGACGCGGGCCCCCTCGGCAGTTCGCGGCCCGGGCGCAGGGCTCCTCCGGGGACGCGGTGCCGGGTGTCTGTAGGAGCATCTCTGGGTGATGGCTGAAATGACATCGCGGGTCGGATGAGATTCTCAGGGACGAAGAGAAAGGCTAGGTGAGGAAGAAGAGGATGCGCCCGTACCGCAGGCCTGGCCGAGGGCGGGAGGCTCTGGAGACAAATCCAGAGGTATCGGGGACACCCCAGTCACAGCAGCAGTGGGGGTGTGGCTGAGATGGGGGCTTCGGATGAGGTCGGGCCCCAGGGGGCCCTTGCTGCCACCTGACAGAGCCACGGAGAGGTGTGTGAGGGCCAGACCAGAGAGGTTTGAGAAGGGGTGGGCGGTGGAGAGCGGAGCCGTGGGCAGCGGGCAGCCCGGCCCGGCCCTGACAAACTGCGTGCTCGCCCCACCCCTGGCCTGCAAAACAGCAGCGCTCCCACTTCCCCCACGGGCCCGACGTACATATTTTAGGCTTGAGGCCAGAGTGGTTTCCGCGGTAACTATTCAGTGATGTTTTGGAAAAGAAGCCACAGGTAACCTATAAATGCAGAGTGAGCTTGGTTCTAATAAAACTTTATTTACAAAAGCAGCCACGAGCAGGAGCTGGCCTGCGGACCGAGTCGCCCCGGTCCCAAGGAACAGCACAGGCCGCGGAAAATGTGTTTTCTGCACCCTCAGCCCCTGTGCGAGGTTCCTGTCCTCGGCCCCTGGGCCTCCGCACGCCTTCCCCTGTGAGAACCTGCCTTCAGTCCCCTGCCGCGCATCTCCGGCCGCTGCCCCAGGCCCCACGCACGTCACCCGGAACTCGCGCTCACGGAGCCCAGGGGCCGGGGGAGGGGCGGTGCCGATGGCTACGTAAAACAGACCCTGTGTCTGTGTCGCACGAAGAAATGGTCTCTTATTTGGATCCTGGCTGCCGTGCGGGTTTCCTTCTTGTGAGCGAGGCCCTGTTACCATAGAGATGAAAAAAAAAAAAACCCATACAAAACAAAACAAAAAAAAAATGGACTAAAGGAAAGAGGATTCCACCTCCCGACGCGTTTTCCCGCGATCTCCGAGCTCTGTCCTCGTGACGAAGTTTCTCGTGAGGCCCTTCTCCTTAGTGCACTGAGTGTGTGGCACGGGCACGCTCATGCCCCTTAGGAAGGTTCTGGGCCATGGGAGCCCGGGACAGAGTGCGGTTTCCTGGTAAGCACGTGGCCTCTGTACCATGACCCACCCTGCAGGGCTGCTACGTGGCTCTTCTCCTGGGAATCATGCGTCCTGACGGCTTCGCCTGCCCGCCCACGGGGGAGGCCGTGGTCCCCAGTCAGGGGGACCTGATGACGCACCTCCTCCACGTGGTCACACACCTGTGTGCCCTGTGGGCAGGCCGCTCTGGAAGCTGCTTGACCACTGAGGTGCCCGGGGGCCCCGATGCGGCTCTGCCGGTTTGGTGGCACCCACCAGGTCTCGAGGGAACAGGTAGTGACTGTGCATGGTGGGCCCGCAGACTTCCATGCCCGTGTGTTGGATAACGTGTCATGAAAATGCGGAGCTACCCCGACCTGGGGAGAGAGGATTATGTCTAGCCCGGGGGCAAGCGGCTAGCGACAGAAATCAGGCTTAGAAGTAGACCAGCACCTCCGACATGGGCGGGGACGTCACCTCCGCAGACGCGGCGGCGGAGGGCAGGTCGTGGGCCTGGCGCTCCCCCAGCACCGGGCCAGCGCCCCGCGACAGGCCGACACGGCATCGCCTAAGGCCACCGAGACCGGGTACGGAGAAACGGTAATTCAGGTCACCTTCAGAAGCCTCCGGGTCTCAGCCATCAGGCTGGAAACCTCTGACTGCCCCTCAGAGACACAGAAAAAGGCTCACGGCTCCTGAGTCCACCTGGGTCCGTCCATGGCTCCCAGAGCCCTGCGTGTACTTAGTGTGGCCAGGGAGGAGCCAACCGGGACAGGGACGTGGGCGCCACACCAGCAAGGAAGGAGGTCACGAGCCCTAGCCCTCGATCCACATAACGCAGTGGGTGCGTGGCGCACACAGAGATCCCGTCGCCCCCTGGGGCACCGTGAAGGCACAGGGTCGCCCCCGCGGGCTAGATGAATGGTTGTCTTGAACAAAATTTGTTTTGTTCGGTTTTGTGTTCCTGGCCCCGAATCGATGCCCCAAAGGAGACAAGGGGGCAGATGGGTGCTGGGTGGCCGGCAGCACCTGGATCCCCCGGGCTCTCGCCCTCTGTCTTCCCTCCAGGGAGCGGCGTCCTGGCCGTGCTGCTCATCGCCGTGTTTCTGGAACCCATCAAAGACGCTCAGCAGCAAAGCAAAGGAGGCAAGAAGCTGCCTTTCTGGTCCACGCTGCTGTCGACCTTCCGGCTCCTTCGAGATAAACGCCTGCGTCTGCTGCTGCTACTGCCCGTGTACAGCGGGTTCGAGCAGGCCTTCCTGGCTGGAGACTACACCAGGGTACGGGCGCCGGCGCGCCGTGCACCTGCCCGGGGCCGGGTGGGGGCCCGAGCGGAGCCGTGTCTATGGCCCCGGTCGCGCCTCCTCCCGGGGCTGGGCCTGACCTCGAGGGGCCACGCCTCACTGGAGACTGTCTTCGGGGTGAAAGGCCCTCACAGAGCACCTGTGCTGCGCTGGCTACACTGCACACTGTGTCCTTGTCGTAGAGTAACGCAGAAGGGAAAACGTAACATCCACGAACAACACTGGAATTCCTCCTCAGGCCGCCCTTCAAATGCATTTCAATCCGGAAATGGATGTGGCTCTCGGGCCCCGTCCTGCCCTAGATGCCTGCCTGGCCCAGGCTCTGCCTGCCCCCGTGTGCACAGGGAGGGCCTCCCGGGGACAGGGCCTCAGAGGGACCCCTGTGCCCTGGGGCGGGCAGGCGGGAGGGCGCGGCCACCAGCTGGCCCTCTCGCCAAGCTGTCGCCCCCTGCTCCCTGCCCACGAGGCGTCCAGCCCTGAGGAACCTCCCGGTGCCAGGGAAAGGCGGCCTCTAACAACAGAGGCACCGTTTTCCAGAAAGGGCTGGGTGGGGGCTGGGGCGCCTGTCCCTGAGGCTGGCCCCTGAGGGTTGCTCCTCCTTGTCCGGAATCTTCTCATACTTCATGCCTGCCACAAGCCCCCTTCCAGGTTAGATCTGAATTCCAAGTAAGCCGCAGTATCGTTCAGGATGCACGTGCGCCGCCCAGGGTGTGCAGGCCTGCATCCCGTCTGGCGCCCGCTCCTGCACGGCCCTGACGGCGCGTCGGGCTCCGAAGAGCAAAGCCAGAGATGACAGCACATCTTGGCATTTGGTCAGGGCCCCTCCCACGGACCTTGCCGCTGATCACACGCAGCCTCCCTATTATCCACTCCCGCACCAGAGCCGGCATCACCACCCAGGTCAGGGCTGTCTTGGCGCCGTGCGCGCTGTGGGCTTGGACGGCCGCGGGAGGACACGCATCCGGCCCCGGGGTATCATGCAGGGGCGCTTCGCTGCCCCAGCAATGCCCGGGCCTCTGCCAGTTCCCCACACCTTCCTTCAGCCGCGTGTGCAGAGTAGGAAATGACCGAATCCACGAGCAGTAGGTCACATTAGCGCCTCCGTAATTCATAAGAAGCACATGAGGCCAAGGACGCACGGGGAGCATCCTGGGCGACTCGTCGGTTCCCACCCAGCTGAGCTCGCTCCCCTCCGCCGGCGCCAGGAGGCCGGAACAGGCTCCACGCGGCCCGCGTGGCCCCGGTCGGAGCCGCCAGGCCTCGCCGCCCGCTAGTGCCCCTGTGCTTCGTCCCGCAGTCCTACACCACCTGCGCCCTGGGGATCCAGTTCGTCGGTTACGTGATGATCTGCTTCTCGGCCATCAACTCGCTGTGCTCGGTGCTGTACGGAAGGATCTCCCAGTACACGGGCAGAGCCGCCCTCTACGCGCTGGGTAGGTGGACACGCTTGCCGGACGTGTGCGGCGGAACGGGGGCGTGTTGGCTCAGTGAGGTGCGGGCACCACAGGGCGGCTTCCTGAAGGAGGCGACCCGTCCTGCTGTGGGCAACGACGCATCAGCCTCTGTCTCTCTTGGGAAGGGAAGAGAGAGGAAACAGAGATGAGATGCTGCAAATAACGAGAAATAAGGGTGTCGACAAAAGTCACCCGGCCGCCCAGGCAGGGGCTCTGGTGTGTGGGGAGCGGGTGCAGTGGGAGGGGAGAACAGAAGGGTCGTGAGCGCCCACCAGGGCCGAGGGGTTGGCACGGGTGCCCTTGCTCATGCCTGCACTCGCCCTGTGGCGGGACCCAGCACAGGCTCCAGATGAGGAAGGGCAGGAACAGAGAAGTGTGGTAACCCACCGCGGGCCACACAGCCAGCGCGGATGCAGCTGCTCTTTGACGCGACAGCAGTTTCTGGAATGACTGCAGTTAGCCTGTGGAGGGCGCCACGGGCCAGCCGGCACCATCCCAGGCCACCTGCGGACCGGGCTGGGGTATTTCCAGGGAACGTTTTCACAGCGAAGCACATGGAGTCCCTGGCGGCTCGGCGGCGCTCACCTCCCCTCTGCACCCACAGGCGCGGTGACACAGCTCTCCTGCATAATCGCCCTCCTGCTGTGGAGGCCTCACCCCCACCAGCTGGCCGTGTTCTTCGTATTCCCCGGCCTCTGGGGCGTGTCTGACGCCGTCTGGCAGACGCAGAACAACGGTGAGCGCCCTGGGGTCTCCCACGTGGCCCGGCCGTGGGGACAGGTGGTGGGCGGAGGACCCCCAGCCGGGGCCACCTGGGGAGACCACGTGCCAAGCAGGGGGGAAGCGGGAGGCACGGAGGAGGAACAAGGTGCTCCGGGTTCTTACCGGGCACTTTAGGTACTTTCTCTGAGCGTCTGTTCAGACCCATGAGGCAAAACAGGAGAGTCATCCGGGGGTACCGCTTCCTTCCCCGAGAACGGAGGCCTCTCCCCGGCTTTCTGCTGGAAAAGCACCCCTGAGCCGAGCCGGGGCCTGCGTGCCGGGTGCTGGGCCCCAGGCCGGAGCGGCCTTCCAGGGGCCCGCGGCCCGGATGGGGGATGGCTGCGTAATATCGGCAGTGCGGGGCCGACGGGTTACTGCGACGGCATCCAGGCAGGGGATCCCAGGCAGCCTTCTGGGAGAGGGACTTGGGGGGCCGTCAGCGGGGGCCTCGGGGCCTGGCTGGTTGTCCCGGACCTCAGCTGCAGTGCTGGCGGGGTGGGAGGCTCAGGAGGCAGGGGGAGGCCGGGGACGGGGAGGCGCAGGAGGGCGTCTGCAGAGCAGGCTCAGGGCTGGTCACGGCGGACGCCCACGGCTCGCGGTCCTGCGCCTGCACGTCTGAGACCAAGTCAGCAGCGGCAGCGCCTGGGAAGGCGGCTTCCTGGTTCAGAGAGCTGTGTCCTCACGTGGCGGAAGGGACAGGGGAGCTCTCTGGAGACCCCTTATAAGGACACAAATCCGGCTCGTGAGGACTCCGCCCCGTGACCTGGGGGTCCAGCTCCGCTCCGCAGAAAGCGCTTACAGCGGGCAGGGCGAGGCCGGCCTGTCGGTCACGGAGGGACAAGCGCCTGCAGTGTTAAGTCGCACGGAGGAGGCGGCCGTGCGTGTGCAGAGCAGGGGCGGGGAAGGCGGTGGAGGCCAAGCTTCGGGACAGAACGCACAGCGGGCGCGCAGGCGTGTGGCCCCGGGGGCAGCGTCCCGGGGTGGGGGCGGAAGGGCAGACACACGAGGGGCAGAGACAGGGAGGACCAGGTGGGGGCTCAGTGCTGACGGGTGGCTGTGTACAAAGTCCACACTCCCGAGAAGTGCGTTTAGGTCCCGAGTTGGGGGGGAGCGGGGAAGGGCTGGCAGAGGGGAAGGGCCGGGAGTGAGGACATGAGGGAGAAGAGCGGGGGCAGGAGCACAGAGGCGTCCCCCTGGCTCGGAGGAGGACGGCTGCCCTGTGGGGCCCACGGGAAGGAAGATCCCGGGGAGAACCTGTCACCCGGGGAGAGGAGTCAGCAGGGTGCTCACGGCCGGGCAGCACGGGCACAGGGACAGGCCACGCTAGTGAGCTGCGCTGGGAACGCGCTCACGGACAGAGGCCGCGGGAGGGCTTACTGTCACCCACACTCGGGGGGCTGGGGGCGGGGCAGAGAGGCCAAGGTCATGTGCAAGGGCGGGGCCCGAGGCAGAGTTAGGACTGGCACCCGGGCCCGGCGGTGCCGCCCAGAGCCGCGGCCGATCTGTTAGGCGGTCTCTGCAGGTGGCCGGGAGCGCGGCAAGCCACCTGGTGTCCCCGCGGCTCGGCCACCCACCCACACAGGCCAGGAGGCCGTGACGGGGCCCCTGCCGGGGTCACGCAGGGGGCGGCGGGAGGCAGAGGCCACCAGAGGTCAGGATGAGGGCGATGGGTGTTTGTGGGGTCGAGGCCTCAAGGGGACGGGCAGCGAGAGGCGCAGCCGAGGGGCCGCGGCGGCACAGGGCTCCGCGGGCCTCACCCTCCTGCAGACGCGCCCCGCCGGCTGTTGGACCTACGGCTTCCGGGCGGGGCGCTGAGCGCGAGGGTCTCACTTCCGCTCAGCAGGAGCGCCCCCTGTGGGAGGGAAGAGGAAGCCACTTTGCCTGTGACAGGGCAGCGGGGCGGGGTCTGGCTGCGCCGTGAGCGGCTGGAGCCCAGGAGCAGGCGCCCAGCAGGTGGAAGGGAGGCCCGAGGTCTGAGCAGGGGGCTCGCCCGGCCCCTAAGGAGGCCTGACGTGGGGGTGAGCGTAGCCGAGCGATGGGGCGCCGGGGGGCTCCTGGGTCGGCTGTTGGCGGTGCCGTCCATGGTGAGAGGAGCTGGGGCAGAGGGCCTGGGGAGGCACCACCTTGAGCGGCGCAGGAAGAGAGGCGGGGCCGGCGCAGGAAGAGAGGCGGGGCCGGAGCAGGAAGAGAGGCGGGGCCGGCGCAGGAAGAGAGGCGGGGCCGGCGCTGGTAGAAGCCACATGACTGCCGAGGTGCATCTTGGGAAGCCGCTGAAAATGACAGCCGAGTTTCCCACAGGCCCATCTACAGCCTGGGATGGGGAGGGGGTGTCTGGGGCCCAGGATCTGGCTGGGAACAGACCCTCTCCCCTAGAGATGTGACCGCCCAGCCCTGATCTGGGAAACACCTGGGGGCTAGAAATTCGGTCAGGCCCATCCCCCAGCACCGCGAGGGCAGGAGGCCGGGCTGCTGACTTGGGGCCATGACCTCAAGCATCACGGCCCCCGGACCCCACGGTGGCACCTTCCTTACGACCTGCGTGGTTGTCAGCTTACAGAGCAGCTGAAAAAGGTCTTTGGACAAAGCCGTCGCTGCCGGATTTGAGGGCTTGGGGCTTCACAGCCTCTCTGCTGTCCCCATGGTGCCGGTGGCTTTCATAAGCTTCTGAAGGGGTGACAAAGCTGTGTGCCCCTCAGTGCCTTGGAGCACGGCCAGCACCTGGAGGCAGGCGTTCACGGGCTGGGCTCGCAGTTGCTCCAGAAGAGTACGGGTTCCGGGGAGGAAGGACGCACAGGACCCTGGCGTTAGCCTTCTTGGCGGTCCCCAACCATAAGCCAGGGACAGATCCGTCACCCGGTGTGCGTCCGCGGGCAGCTGTGAGTGACTCCGGGCACGTTACTGAGCGCTGCAGACCCGTATGCCAGCTTGCTGGCCTCCCTGAACTCACGGGTCCTTCTTAGTATTTGCACATTAAGGGTCAGGGGAGGGACGGGAGGGAAGTGGTCACGGGACGCTCCTTACAGGAAGCCTCCGGCTGTTTCCGATGTCTGCGGTAAGAATGCTCGGTTTCCTTCTCCCCGGGACACGGGAATCATTGCTTTTGCCCTCATTTCCTGGCCTCAGACCCCGGAGCCGTGAGGCTCAGCCTCTCAAGATTGTGCAGACAAGGTTAGGTGAGGTCTCGTGGATAACCGGCATGTTGCATGGCGGAGCAAAGACTCCCTTGAATTAAAATGAATTATTTCCATCTTTTGTTTAGGCAAAAGAAGAAAGGAAAAATTGGTTGTTTTTTTAAATAGCAAGTTGGCGTTCTCATCTCCTCCTCCCTGAACGTGTGCCTCTGCTTTGAGAGAGTACGTGATGTGAGCCACGTCCTCTCCTCATTAGTGAGGCAGAGTACCACTGAGTGCGCCGAGCCCTCCTTCTCCGCCATCGCTTCCCAATTTAAAGCCTCTCTTGGAAGTAAACCCAAGGTCTGACCTGCCCGGCCTCCCTCCGGGGGCAAAGCTATGCAGCTCAATGCCTGCATGCCTGCGGGGCTCCCGGGGCTCGGCAGCCTCTGGAACCATCCATCTGGGCCACTTGCTTCTGCCTGTTAATTTGCCCTGACAGTTGGGGAAAGACAGGTGCCGTTGCTATAGCGACCCTTACACACCAATGCGCTGCATTTGAGATTCAGAATGTCTGGGCCAAAAATACTCTTTCGCTCTGCTAGCCGCCCAAAGGGCTGTTTGGGGTTGAGAAACACAGAAAACGTGGCTCTCTTCATGTGCCCAGTTCACTTAACCTGTCTTTTCCAAGCAAACAGGCTGCTCCATGACCTGTTCACACCTCATGTGAGAACAGGACTCAGCCTCTGCCCGCGGCCACCAGCACCTTCCTGGGGAGGACGGGGCTGGCAGAAAGGCTCCTTTCCTTTTTAAACAAACTTTTTATTTTGGAAATATTTGAGTTTATAGAGAAGTTGCAGAGACAGTTTGGAGTTCCCATACACCGTTGACTGTTTCCCCTAGTGTTCATATCTTACACAATCGTGGTACACTTGTCAAAACCAAGAAAGAAATGTTGGTACGTGCTTCAACTAAACTTTAGATTTTATTTGGTTTTCTTGAGTGTTCCAAGTCTGTGTGCTCCAGGGCCCCTCCCGTGGCCCCGCCCAGGGCCCCTCCCGTGGCCTGACCCAGGGCCTGACCTGGCCCCACCCCCACCCCCCAGGGCTCCCACCCAGCTCCTATCCAGGGTATCTATTGCATTGAGTTGCCACCTCTCCTTTGCCTGATCTGTAAAAGTTTCTCACTGTTCCTTGTTGTTCATGGCGTTGACAGTTCTGAAGAATACTGGTCAGGCATTCTGTAGCCTATCCCTCATCTGGGGTTATCGGATGTTTCTCACAATTAGGCTGGAGTTATGGCTTTGGGGGAGAAGCCCCCGGAATAAGGTGCTTTTCTATCACGGCAGTCAGTGAGGCTGAGAACCCCGACTGCCGGTCAGCCTGGCACCCGCAGACTTCTCCAGCACAGCCCGCTGCTCTCCCTTTGCACAGCCGCCCCTCGGGAACCAGTCACCACGTGGAGCCAAGAATCAAGAGGGAGATAATTAATCTCCACTTGCTGGAGGAGGAGTATGTACATAAATTATCTATCATTTCTTCATAAAGAATATCTATTCCTTCTCCCCAGTGTATTTAGTTATTTATTGAGCCATTTGTTCACATCGCTATGGGCTCGTGTATTGCCGTGTCCTTGAGTTACAGCCCAATGGCCCTTTACTATTCTGTTGCTCTAAATGTTGCAGTTTTCGCCATTGGGGTCTTTCCCGTTGGCACCCGTGCCCTTCTGAGACGCCCCATCTTTTTTTTCTTTTTTTTTTTGGTTCTTCCTTACTTGTTGGCACCATAAACTATTCCAGATCCATCCCCTGTGCCGGCACTAGAATCAGCCATTTCTCCAAGGACACTGGGTCTATTTTGTTGGATAACAGTGTTAGAAAATGAGATTTGAGTGCTGGGTATGCTCCTTGTCCCTGAGATGATGAAGGTTCTGGGGACAGAGAGGAGAGACAGATGTGTGTGCGCTGACCCACGTGCACACACATCCGTGTTTCTGGATCTGCTGGTCTGTAGACACGTTGAGTGAGGATGAGTCCACGCCGGCGTCCCGGACTGCCCTCCAACACCACGGGTTCATTCTACCCTCCCTGTGTTCATCTGTGACTTCCTCCTCTGATGGGGAGAAACCCAGCTCCCGCTGTGCAGGTCACATTGCTTATTTGTTCCAACCTAGCGTCCATGTGACGTGACTTCAGAATTGTTGAAATATTATTTCACCTACTTTCCTTGCCTCTTTAATGTCTTTCCCCTCCGCCCACCACGTCCCTAAGCAACTTCTGGAATTTGACATAATGTCTGCTTTATGTTAGGATTAAAATAGGATCCAGATCATGAGTAATTTCCTGAAAAGCCTGACTCGATGTATAATCATCACAATCTAAATATAATCATGAAATCTAAAGACGCCAACCTACAAACCAAACACAGTAGCTTAAAGTTAGAGTTGCCATTTTACCAGAATATTTATGAGATTGGGGTGTGTTTCTCTGGGACTGCACCTAGGAGGGGCGCCACTGCACCTGTCAGCCACAGAACGTGGAAACACCTGCCACTCAAAGCCGTAGTGTCCGGACTTGGATTTTCTTTCTTCCCATCTCATTGTTGGGTCCAATTTTAAGTGTCACCCTCCAAATAAAGACTAGATAGTTAGCTAGTTACTTCATTTAAATTCCAGCATAGTTAGCATGCAGTGTAATATTGGTTTCAGGTGTACAACACAGTGACTCAGCACTTCCATACATGACCCCGTGTCATCACAATAAGTGTGCTCTTAATCCCCACCCCCACCTCCCCTCTGGTGACCATCAGTGTGTTCTCTGTAGGTAAGAGTCTGTTTCTTGGTTTTCCTCTCTTTTCCTCCCCACGATTGTGTTTTTTTTTCCTTAAATTCCACATATGAGTGAAGTCACATGATATTTGTCTTTCTCTGACTATTTCGCTTAGCATAATACCCTCCGGTTCCATGCATGTTGTTGTAAATGGCCAGATTTCATCCTTTTATGGCTGAATAATATTCCATTGTATACATAGCACATGTTCTTTGTCCGTTTGCTGGTTAGTGGACATTTGGGCTGCTTCCATAATTTGGGTGTTGTAGCTAATTCTGCTATAAACATCAGGGTGCATGTATCCATCTGAATCAGTATTTTTGTATCCTTTCAGTAAATACCAAGTGGTACAATTGCTAGATCATCAGGTAGTTCTATTTTTTTAATGTTTATTTATTTTTGCGAGAGGGAGCGAGAGAAAGCACGAGTGGGGGAGGGGCAGAGAGACAGCAGGAGAGAGAGAATCCCAAACAGGCTCTGTGCTACCGACACAGAGCCCGATGTGGGGCTTGATCTCATGAACCATGAGATCATGACCTGAGCCGAAACCAAGAGTCGGACATTTAACCGACTGAGCCACTCAGGCACCCCAAAGTAGTTCTATTTTTAACTTTAGACGAAGCTCCGTACTGTTCTCCAGAGTGGCCACACTGGTTTGCTTTCCCACCAACAGTGCACAAAGATTCCTTTTTCTCCATCTCCTCACCCACACCTGTGCTTTCTGGTGTTGTTGATTTTAGCCCTTCTGACAGGTGTGACGTGGTATCTCATCCTGGTTTTGATTTGCATTTCCCTGATGATGGGTGGTGTTGAGCATATTTCATATATCTGTTGGCCATCTACAGGAAGACAAGAAATCTTCAAAATAATCTTAGGAGCTGCTAAATTCTTAGACTTCTTATTAGACTCTCTCTGTGAGTGAACTTTCACTAAGATGGGCACTTCACAGACTCAGACAAACAAAGGCACCTTCTTTGAGCCTCCCAAACAGCCTCTTGTTTTCCCAAACATACTTATACTGTTTATAATGTGTATCTCATCTTCTATCTCTCCAGTGGCCTCGCCCTCCTGAGTCCCGTCCATGGTAGGTGGACAGCTGACTAACCAAATGCCAAGAAGAACCTTCTGGGTGTTGATGTTCCCAGGCAGGGGCTCAGGAAACCTTGCTGCTGGCCTCCAACTTTCCCCACGGTGCTGGGGGGCCTCTCTTCCCTCTGTCCCTTCCCTGCAAAATGTAGGGAGAAGGAGCAGGGCAACGGGCAGGTGGAGATCCGGGAAAGGAATGTGTGTGGAGGTTCTGTGTGTGCCCTTCCTCCCACGACTGCCCACCACGCAGGAAGGGAAGGGCAGTCCCAGGAAAGTCCCTATGACTTTCCAGACTCCTGCTGTCCCCAGGAATCGCAGGTGCAGATCATGTCTGGTCCCACTGAGGCTGAGGGCAGAGGGCAGTCGGTTCATCCTGCCCGAGCTACCGGGCCACACATGACACCGTGGTTTACTTCCTGCCTTGTGCGCCCTGTCGTGGTTGTGGGTCCTGTGTTAGCTCGACTCCCTCCCGGGGTGGGGGACTTTGGGGCAATAACTAGAAGGGAAGAAGAGGAAGAGGCCGCGCTTGACCTGGGATTGCCTCCCCCCGTTGCCTTGCGTTACTGTTTGTCCTCTGAGCAAGTGTCCCGGTCCGTGAGGGCGCGGTAACCCCGCGGCGCATGGGCTCGGCGTTTGACCTGTTGGTTCCCCGCTCACTTCAGGAAGTCAGTGTCCACCCCCTGGCCCACGCGGCCATTCAGTGAGTACTTCTGCTGACACTTTGGGAGCACTGGAATTACTGTGACGGCAACGGGACGCTGGGTGGGATGGCATCACGGAGAACTTGACAGAAGAATCAAAGGCGGCCATCGCTGGCTGGGCCCGGCAGGAGCACTTCGCTTGGGGCGGTCACTGGGGTCGGAGCTGGGGGCGCGCCCCACAGCGACAGGAGGTGCAGGCAGGCACAAGACCAGGCCACGCGGGGTCTGCTCCCCGATGAGACTCTTGTCCTTCTACCCCAAAGTCGGGCGGGGCCGCTGACAACGTCAGGCTGGGGCAACAGGACACACTGTAGAAAGATGGCCCTCGCGGCAGCCTGGGGGTCGCATGGAGCAGGGTGAGACATGAGAGGAGGGAACAGGTCGGTCCGGAGCCGACGAGAGACGAGGCCGGGAACCATCCAGACAGGACAGGTGTGCCATGTGGGGAGGGAACAGAAGTCCAATCCAGGGACCGGGCGCCATGGGCTTCCCGAGAGCAGATATCACACCTTGTTCATGTTTGCAGAACTCAGTGCAGTGACTGTCATGTAGTTGGTGTAGATGGACAGCGGTGTAGACAGAGGCAGGAGGGGTGAAGGGGACCTGAATCCAGCTTGCATTACCTTTGGGAGAGACCTGGCTTTGTTTCCAGGCTGAAGGGAAGAGGTAAGGGAGAGCACAGGCTAAGGTGCAGGGGAGGGCGCCGGCGATGGGACCAAGGGCCGGAGGAGACGGTGGAGGAGTCCAGCCGCTGTGTAAGGTGCGCCCGCGGAGAGGTGTCCTTGGTGAAGAGGCGAATCCACCGGCCAGAGGGGAGGGCATGGTGGCCCGGGCAGCTTCGGAGGACAGAGAGAGACAGGCAGGCGCTGGGCATCAGCCAGGAGGCTCAACACCGTCCCTGGGGACCCACCCGGGTCTGCTAAAGGCTTTCCACTTCCTGGATGCCAACCTCCCCGCACATCCGCCATGACACCTCATGTCACAGAGGTGGGGACACTTCCAGTCCTCAGCCGGGCGCATCACACACCTTCACACAACCACGAACTGGAAAGAAAAATCACATACTCTCACCCAGACTGTGCAGCAGCCTGCCTGGGCCATCGACACGTGACAGTAGGCAGGGGCTTCAATAGCACGCAAGCCCTCAGGTCCGGGCGTGGGCAGGCTGGGCTCCGAATGGCTGTCTCCTCCCTGTGTCCACACACGATTGTCACTCTGTGTATGTCTGTGTCCTGACCTCCTCTTCTGTAAGGACACCAGTCATGTGGGATGGGGAGGGAGGGGGGCCTCTCTAATGACCTCATCTACCTCAGTCACCTCTTTTCAGGCACTGTCTCCACAGAGTCACATTCTGAGGTCCTGGGGTTAGGAGGGCTCTCATTCGTCTTTGCTTTTGGACTCCAGCAAGTGGCCATGCCTCACGTGGCACAGGTCAAGCCTCTAGGCTCTACTTCCCTGTTCCACAGTCACCCCCCAAGGGACGGCTTGGCCCACATTCCCACCGGTGCTAACACTGCGTGAAGTCTGTGTTTCCTTCGTGTGTGCTGCTTCCTCACTGCTAATGATGTGTCGTCCGACTTACCAGAACCCCCATCATGAAATAATTCTGGGTTTAGTACAAAGGGAAAGTTCCTGGTTTTCTTGAGAAAATTGAGCAGTGGGAAAACCATCCCGTTTTCAGTGATAATCGACAAAAATCGTTAGAGGCTTTGCAGCAATGTGTCCATGTCGTGTCTCCTCACAGTTCTCTACGGCGTTCTGTTTGAGAAGAACAAGGAGGCTGCCTTTGCCAACTACCGCCTGTGGGAGTCTCTGGGCTTCGTCATCGCCTTTGGGTACAGCTCATTCTTGTGTGTCAACGTCAAACTCTACATCCTGCTGGGGGTCTTGAGTCTGGCCATGCTGGCCTACGGGGCTGTGGAGTATCTGGAGGCCAGGAAGCCGGCCAGGCCAGCTGCCGCGGAGCAGGCAATGCCAGCGGAGCGGGGGAACACAGACACAGCCATGTGAAAGGGACGCGCGCCGTGGCCAGGGAGCCCCGCGTCCACAGGAGAGCTCCGCCTGAAGTGCCTCAGACTCCATCACTGATCCTTCACAACTGTCGGCAGCAACACTGAGCCATCTTGAAGACGTCACACAGTCACATTGTTTTGTATGATTGTTTTTTCTATCCTAATGAGTGTTCTGTCCACTGTGTGGCCAGTAGAGACCAAGAGGGAACATGAAGAGATCCGTTAATCTCAGACACAAAGGAAGAAGGTCGGGTGTATAATCAGCCAACAGGAACTTGCTCAGGTAGAACAATCCCCTGCTCTCGCTTCCGCTGTTCTCACTGTTGTCGTCATTCGTGAGAGTCGGAAGGAAGAGGAGATAAGGAGTCCGACACCCTCGTTTTACAAATGCTAAAGTGACGTCCAGGCGGGTCCGCTGACTCCCTCCCAGTCAGTGAGCGACAAAGCCAGACACGAGTTTAGGTCCCTTGAAGCCTGTAGATTACGAGTTTCTAAATAAACGCAACTACATCATGGATTTATCTCCCATGTAAATACTTTTGTTCTACGTACTCACTAGAGCACACACACCAGTCACAAGTGAGCAAGTGAGCATGTGTAAGACAACTGCTACACACGCACCTTCCAGTCAGAACCCACGTCTGCCAACAGTCTGTTCCGCGTGGCCTTCCTCTTCCACGGCTCTTGGAACCCTCCGGCACCCCTGACAGCGTCCTGGGGTTTGTCTCCCTTGCTCCCTTCACCCCAAGGCACCTGCTCTTCCTCCAGCCTCCTCCCCCCTCCTCCTATGAAGGGGGCCCCTCTGCACATCCCCGCCCCTGCCGCTATCCCGTGAATAGCTCCTTCCCCCGTCCCTCTCCCCCTCCTCCCCACCCCCCTCCCGTGCCCCAGCCTCCACCACAGCCCAGAACTCTTTCAGGCCTTCAGCAAAGTCCCATCAGGTCAAACATTGTTGGAAACCCTTCCATGAGGGTCAAAGAGGCAAGCTGAGTCCAGCCTCAAGGCCCACAGGAGGCCTCCAGGCTCTTTGTAAGGACGTTTTGCTCCAGACCTTTGCTCACGCGCCTCCTCGACCTTGGAACCTTCCGGCCCCTCCACACCAGTGCACACAGCTCACGTGGGCTGTCCTCACAGCCTACGCAACCTACACCCGGTTCTATGTGAGCACCTCCCCCGCCTGGACCTCGAGCTTCACACTGTCTAGGACGCAACACTAACAGGCACTTAGAGAATATTTGTTTCATGAAGAAAATCTATCAGTGATTCAAAGAAGTATTCACCGATTCTTGGCCTCTCCATGCAATTCCAGCCTAGCCTGGGCCCCTTCCCTGCTCTGCCACGCGATACTGATAGCGCCCGTTTCTCTGGGGAGGTGGTGGGGATGCAGACATGGCCCTTCTCCCGTGGTCAGTTTTCAGCCGACAGAGGACACAGGTTGAATGAATAAAACCTCTGGCAGCTGTGAATTAATGTGCACATGACCTCTCAGGTGCCACTTGTCCCCAACTAGACTTCCCCTCCGGTCCCGCCTCTCCTCTTTCACCCGAGCTCAGCCGGACCTCAGCGGTGCCGTGCCTTCTGTCCCTGCCTGTTGGATCAGGGGCAGGTCCTGCGGTCCCGCCCGGCTCCCTGATTCGCTCCTATGATGCCTCTGCAGACCCACCACCCACCACACGTGCCCCTAATATCTCCTCCAGTTCTGGGCCAAGGGCCCAGGCCTCCCCCGGGGTCCCCATCCCGACCCTCACCATCCTCCAGGCCCCGTCATCTCAACAAAACTGGGGCCTTCTGTTTTCCGAACCTCACGATGCCTTTTTCCCCTTTCTGCCCCCAGTTGCAGGCTGCCTTGGGCTGCATTTGCCTGTAAGGCACTGACCGTCTTTGCATCCTCACAACATAAGAGTTTAGGTCATTTCACCGAAGGTCAAGCTCAATAGGTATCTGTAGGGAAGATTTTTAACAAGGGGTACATGACAGGCATGGTCCTCTCAGGGAAGACAGGCTGGTTTGGAACTGATCTTCGGTTTCTCTCTCGGCTCAGAGCCTCTGAAAGGGGGATGCCCCAACCCACTTACGAATCCCTCCTACCTTCCAGAGAGGCCCTTGACGAGTATCCTGGAGAAAAGGGACCTGATTTTCCTGCCCCCACCGGGCATCTGCTGGGGAGCGTGCCCTGGGTCAAAGGACGGCACTGGGGAGCATGCCATGGGCCAAAGGACCACAGGAAAGGCCCCTCCGGGCTGAGAGCAGAGCCGGAAGTATGTGCAAAGCCCTGGAGGGAGCTCGAGAGGCACCTGTCCAAACCAGCATCCCACATCAGAGCCCAGACACGGGGGCACACAAGCAGTGCTGATATTTCATGTTCCTTTATCATAATTTCTCGTTGTATTTATTTTTAAAGTTATTCTTTTGGAAGGCCGGCAAGGTGCCCTCAGTGATGGGCGACATTGGGCAGATTGCTGTCGAGTGTCAGGGCGGGGACAGGCAACCTGGCTTAAACAACAAAGGCTGGACTCTCGGCACTGTCGCTCAGGGTGCCTGTCCCTCCCTGCCCGAAGGGGTCTCCCTGATCCGTTGGGCAGATGAGGAGAGCGTGGCCGAGGGGCCTGTCTCAAACTTGGGGCCCAAGATCAGCCTTGTCCCAGTGCCGGGAGCAAAGGCTCTCTCAGTAAGAGCTGAGGGCACCGTGTCCTCCAGTGCCCCAGCCACAGGGGTCTCGCTGGCCTGGAGAGATTTCACTGGAGGTAAGGGGTCACACCAGTCCTGACCTCATTTGCCACTGTTGGTGCTCATGGGAGAACGTGCCGGACAGAGCCCAGGCCTCTGGGTGTCAGAGGCCCAGGTCGTGGTTGTTCGGGGAGCGACCAGCCAGTGCCCTGGGAGGCTCTTGGCCAGCGGCACTTTCCCATCTGCCAGACGAGCTGCTGGGCTGGGCGTCGGGGTCCCCTCCAGAACATCGGCTCCTACGCCATTACTGCCTTCTCTTTTCTCTTCCTCCTCTGGACTCTCTGATGAGAAGGGTTGTGAGTGTGCCCATGTGCCCTGCTGCGGGGCCTGGTCCGTGGGCGAAGGATGAATGGCAGTGGCCTCGGTCAGACCCGCACTTCCTGCCCCGTGTGCCAGCGGGAAGGCGGGGTCATAGCAGAAGGGAAGGGTGAGTCTCCCTCTGAGCGCTTTGCTTGCACAGTGAAGATCTCCCCGCCTCACCGGGAATCCAGACCACGTGCTGCTGAGAAACTCCGTGTACAATGGGGTGTCTGGCCCCCCACCCCTGGCTGAGGTTAAAATATAGCACTGCCCATACTTCCCTAGACTTCATGGAGTTATTACAAGCCTCGATTGATCTGATCCAACAGCCATAAATCTCTTGGCCCGGCTCCCAGGACTCAGCAACAAATACATTCATTTATTGCTGCTCAGAGTAATTAATGGGGGCACGTCACAACATATTCTTAAGAAACTTCCAGGAACTGGAGATACATCAAAAAGAAAATGGTAAATGTAGAAAGAGCAAAGTGAAAAGCACCTCCTAAAGAGAAAGTAAATGCTTAAAAAATCTAGGCTTACGGCTAGTAGAGCGCTCCTGCAGTTTACAAACATGAGCCTCTGCGTGCTGGCGCCAAGTCACTACCAACCACCAGTACGTGATCATCGCTCCGTGATAAAAGGGGCCTTGGCAGTGTTTTCACAGAGAAGCATTTCCAGGGCCTAGACTGGGTCCCGCCGAGACTGGGCGGGGGCGGTGGACGCGGTCTGGCGGACGTCCTCGTGTGTTTCACGCGGTTTGGTGGCCGCGGCCCCTGACAGAGCGGAGGGCCTGCCGTCGGACCGGGGTCCTGTGCACAGGTGGCTCGGGGACCCACACGCCCAGGGTGCCGCCTTCAGGGGCGGTGGGTCACTTTCTGCTGCGGGAGACCCGAGGCTTCTCCAGAGCCGGGGCCCAGGGCCTTGGAGATCCGACCCGACCCCTGACCGGGCTGGACTGGGGCCCCTCCAGCCTGGGCCCCTTCAGGGAGCTTCACTAGTCAGAGAGACGTACGAATAACTGCATCGAATGCAGAGCGTCAGGAACACAGGACCGGGGTATCTGACCGCTTCCGGCTTCGCGTGCAAATCAAAACCGGAGCCTCCTTCCTCCCGCGCCCCTTTCCAGGCCCACTTCTGTCCACTGGCCCCAGCTGCAGAGTCCTCCCAGAAGCCCTGCGCCCCTTCCCGGCCACGTGACTGTCCCCCGCCTGCGTCCCTGGGCGCTGGCCGCGGCCTGGTCTCCTCTTTCCCACATCAGCATCAAATCTGTGAAACATCGGCCTCGTTACAAAGTGCCTCGACCGCCTCCCAGCTAAACCGCGAGTCTCCGGGCACACGCGCTGAGATGCCCAGCCCGGCGCCTCACCCCCGCGGCCGCTGCCCTCCAGACCCCCGCCAGGCGCCCCGGAGCCCAGCGCAGGGGGAGCCCCCTGCAGCACAGGGGCCGGTGAGCGGCAGGGCGGGGTGGGGGGTGGGGCAGGCAGGGCAGCCCCACCCGCCTTGGGGCCGTGAGCGCTTCTCCCCAGGACCAGCATCGCCAGCGCCCCGAGGGCCCGACCCCCTGCAGGCCTTCCAGGGGCAGGACCTCATTCCGTGACCTCCAGAGCCGCGGGCATCCAGCGTGCTCTCTCGTGACCTCTGACCCGGAGGTGCTGGGTCCTCCTCAGTGCCCAGAGCTCAGCTTAGACGTCACTTCCTGCGAGAGCCCCTGTGAGGCCGGCCCCTTCCCTGCCCGCGCCGGGTGCCCTTCCGGTGCGCCCCCCGGCGCTCTGCCCTCTCCCCCACGCGGGCGGCGCCTGGGACGTCTGTCCCTCCCCGCGCGGCGGTGGCGGTGGCCGACCACGCAGCCGAAGCTGTGTGCCTCTGGCCGGCGCGCCTTCCCCTCTCCCATCCCTCCCGCCCTTCCTCCCACGGGCTGGCCACCTGCACAGCGAGGACACTGAGCGAGGAGGGGAGCGCTTCCGGCAGGAACCCGTCCGGGCAGGAGCCCAGAGCACGGCGCTTGCACAGCGCCCCCTGGTGGCGGGGTGGCCGCGGCCCTCACCCCCGGGGCCGAAGGGCCGTCATCCTGTCCCTGGGAGGTGCTGACGCGCGCTCGCCCCGGCCTCTCCCTACGTGCCCATGGCTCGTCCGGACCCCCGCGCGGGTGCGGTGCTTCTCTTACAGAACAAGCCCTGACTCTCGGGGAGACGCGCCCCCGCCCCGCCCCCCTTACAGAAACAAGGAAACAGCTGAAGGCTTCCGCTCAGCAGCGCCGGAAGGTCCTGACCCAGCAGTTCAAAGGTCCGCGTCTCCCTCAGGGTGGGGCCCCGCAGTGCGACGCCTTCCTGCTCGTTACAGAGGGATTCTCTCCTTCCAGCCTCCATCGGGCCCCCCGCCCCCGCGGGGCTCAGTGGCCCAAGTGGTGAGGCCCACGGGGGTCCCCGCCAGCGAGCCTCGCTGCGACCTGCTCACCCACACAGCGAGCCCTGGAGGCCGTTCACAGGCTCCTGAGCGGTGAGGCCTTTGAAGAAAAGTGGATTTGGGATCGTTTCAACACGCTGGGGGCCGCGGTCTGATTCAGCGCGCCGGGTACGCGGGGACCCCGGGTGCCAGCACTTTGAAGGTGGCTTCGGCCAGGCCCCCGCTCCGGCCCGCCGCCCTCGGTCCACGACCTCTGCCCATGGCGGTTTTAGAGAAGACAACCTCGATTCCTGCTCTCGCAGTAAACATTTCCTGAGGCCAAACCCGCTCACGGCTTCCGTCCGTGACCCCAACGGGTTCCAAGCAGGAAACTTGGCCTGAACCATTCTTGTCACACCGGGCAATTCTCAGGTCAGCAAACTAGACGTGTCTGTGCATTCGCCTGGGACGGGGCGTCAGGGTCCACGTAGCCACGGAGGGAGGTCGCTCTTCCGCCGGGTGAAGGGTCCGCTTCCCTGATGAGGCGATGGGATGCGGGAGACGGGGGTGCCCAGCGGAGCGGAGTCCCGGGAGCTAAAGGGGGACCCCAGGGGCCCGGCAGGTGCGCCGGGAGGGAAGGCGGGACCGCACGAGGCCAGAAAGCAGAGCGGATCACGAAGGGCCTACAGACCAGGCACGAGAGGATTCCATTCTGAGCAACATGGAAACAAGAGCTTCCTGTGGCTTCTGTACTGAAGTCCATAAAGATAACTTGGAGTAGCTAAAACAGTGGGAATTTATCCCGTCACGGCCTGCAGGCTGGAAGTCCGAAACTCAGGTGTGGGCAGGGCCCCGCTCCTCCGAAGGCTGTAGTGGAAAATCCGTTCTGCCTCTTTGGCTCCTGGTGTCGCCTGCAGCCTGGGGTTGTCCCCGGGCTGGTGGGCGCATCACACAGATCTCTGCCTGCGACGTCACGTGGCCGTCTTCCCTGAGCCTGTCGTCACGTGACATTCTCCCCTCTGTGACTGTCTTTGTGTCTTTCCTCCTCTTCTGACAAGCACACCAGGCACACCGAGTCAGGGCCCACTCCCCTCCCCCCCCCTCCAGCATGACCTCATCCTGACTAATCACATCTGCAATGACCCTGTTTCAAGGAAGCTCATGAATTTGGGGGGACACTGTACACCGCAGGACAGACCCCACGAGATAGAAGTGACGAGATATGACTTCATTTTGAAAGGCCCACTCTGGCTGCCGGTAAAGAAGACACAGTAAATGCAGAGGTGAGACAAAGAATCCCAAAGCCGTTGACTTAGGAAGCTGTTGAATCGCTCGAGCAAGAAGGAAGAGTGGCTGGGACCAAGGCGGTCATGGTGGCAGCGAGTGGAAAGAGGGTCAGGTGGTCAGACTGGGGACGTGCTTTAAAGCAGAGCCTACAAAATGTATGGAAGCAGAGAAGGAGGGCCATGGAAGACTCTGGAAGCTTGGCTTACCAAATAACTGGAAGAATCAAGTGGCCGCTAACTTGAATTGGGAGCCTCACAGAAGGGCAGATCAAGAGTCTGTGAAGTATGACCCTCTCAGACAACCATGGGCTCTGGTGAGAAGCGGTGAGGTGTCTGCACCTGGCATCTGGGGGTGTCCCAAGGAAGGAGAGAAACTGGGACATCGGCATCAGAGAGAGGACATTAAAGTCATGGCACAGGAGACCAGCCAAGTGAGCAGCCCTGGAGGAGACCAGAGCCCTGGGGTCTGAATCCCTGCACCTTCTGGCTTTAGAAGTCAGGGCGAGGAGGAGAAACCAGGAAGAGAGTGACCAGTGGGACAAATGAACCCCTCCGAGAGACTGACACGGCAGAGCCTGATTAGTGATGGTGTCCCAAAGATGGTCACCTCCGGTGTCAGCTACTAAGGTGTGTTGGTCAGATATGATGGAGGACAGACCATTGATTTGGCAACGTGACATCACTGGGCTCTCTGGCCAGAGCAGCTCCATGGAGTCCTGGGGATGAAGACTTGAACCAAGTGGTTGAAAGAGAGTAGAGAAGTGGAGGCAGGAAGGATTTCCAGCCCCTCCCGGAGGGTTTCTTGGGAAACACGGCAGTGGCTAGAGCCTGATGGGGGGAGGGGTGGTGGGGTCGAGGATCATTACATGACCTAAATGCTGGGGGGTTGGGAAGGACAGGGCATTAAGATTATTCTAGTTCAAATCCCTTATATGGCAATGATGAGAAAAGCAAGAATAATCAGCAAGATCAGTGCCTCTAACGCCTCGTCCTGGGTCATAGAGCTGCTTAGTTGAAGAAATGGGACAGAACTTGATTTCTTAACTCCTGGTTGTTTTGCAGCTAAAGGGTTAACTGTTGAGCTCTAAATGCCATTTGCCAACCGAGATATATGTACTGAATTTTTTTTGGAACTTTTTATTGACTTGTCAAATAAAGACAACGTAAAATAAAGGAAATGCACAATTATACAAGTACAGCTTGATAAAATTCTGTGAACAAAAAACACCCATGTGGCCAATACCCAGACCAGGAAACAGACACCTGCAACATTCCATCACTTCCTCCAAGGGCAACAATTCTCACCCCAAAGAGTCTTTTCTTGTGCTGAATTTTATGCATTTCTCTCTTGATTAAGTTTTTGTTGTAAAAGTATCATGTTTGTAAATGTCCTTCAAGAAGTACCGAGTGATCCAAAAAACGAACAACCCAGTGAAGAAATGGGCAGAAGACATGAACAGACACTTCTCCAAAGAGGACATCCAGATGGCCAACAGACACATACATGAAATGATGCTCAGCGTCCCTCCTCATCAGGGAAATACAAATCAAAACCACACTGAGATACCACCTCACGCCAGTCAGAGTGGCTAAAATGAGCAAATCAGAGAACCCTAGATGCTGGCGAGAATGTGGAGAAACGGGCACCCTCCTACACTGTTGGTGGGAATGTAAACTGGGGCAGCCCCTCTGGAAAACAGTGTGGAGGTTCCTCAAAAAGTTAACAATAGAACTCCCCTAGGACCCAGCAATAGCACTGCTAGGAATTTACCCAAGGGACACAGGAGTGCTGATGCACAGGGGCACATGTACCCCAGTGTTCATAGCAGCACTCGCAACAATAGCCAAACCATGGAGAGAGCCTAAGTGTCCATCAGCTGACGAATGGATCAAGAAGATGTGGTTTATCTATACGATGGAATAGTACATGGCAATGAGAAAGAATGAAATCTGGTCATCTGTAGCAACATGGATGGACCTTGAGGGTGTTATGCTGAGCGAAATAAGTCAGGCAGAGAAGGACAGATACCATATGTTTGCACGTATAGGAGGATTAGGAGGAACTTAACGGAGGACCGTGGGGGAGAAGAAGGGGCAAAATAGTGGGGAAGAGGGAGGGAGGCAAACCATGAGAGACTCTTGAATAGTGAGAACAAACTGAAGGCAGATGGGGTGGAGGAGGAGGGGAAGAGAGGTGATGGACATGGAGG
The DNA here is from genome assembly GCA_017311185.1 of Proteles cristata cristata. Classification (NCBI taxonomy): domain Eukaryota; kingdom Metazoa; phylum Chordata; class Mammalia; order Carnivora; family Hyaenidae; genus Proteles; species Proteles cristata. The sequence goes on along the minus strand of JAESUZ010000404.1, from coordinate 33,608 downwards.
AGACCACCTGTGGAGATGAGCACTGGGTGTTATATGGAAACCAACTTGCCAATAAACTATTAAAAAATAAAAATAAAAAATAAAGAAAATAAATAAAAAATTTTAAAAAAGAAGTACCAAGTGATCATGGAGATCAGTAAAAGCCCACTCTCCATCCTTCCCATGAACCAGGTGCTGTTCTAGGTAGTTTTCAGTGAATGTTAACTGGCAAATGTCAAGGGCTTGGTTGTTGGTTGGGAAGAGCCTTAGAAGGCAGGAAAGATTTCCAGGTTGCCGTAGATCATGCTGCTTTTCACATCTCTCTCCCTCAGGCTTGGTAGATGGCAGAGAAGAGTCCCCTTCCATCAACCCCCAGGGGCGTGAGTTTTGACCCTCACTTGGAGGAGGTAGGATTGAGGTATAAAAAAAAAGTGAAAACTCTGCTTATTGGTTCAATGTTTCCTTGGACTCCACCAAACTTCTAGATCGAGACATCATAATGAACCCAGCTTCCTCTGGATCCTGTCAGGAGGTAAGTGTGTCATGGCGTGAGGATTGTTCACCCTTGAAGGTGAGGTGAGACTGTCGTGAACAGCACACACTGGGGAAGCCCCAGAGCTGTGACCAGCAAGCCCCAAGGGCATTGGCTCCAGCACGGGGCAGAGGTGCTGGTGGTCCCTGAGCAGTGGAGTTGGGGCCCATGAGTCTTCCGGTCACCTCTCTGACCACAAGACCCAAAGTCCATGTGGTCATCTCCTGGGAGGCACCCAGCCTTCCTTAAGCCTTTCCGTGTCTGTGGGGGACAGGATCCCATTTGGAACACAAGCCAAGGGAGAACTGAGCCCAGCGAGAAGTTCGGAGAAACTCCTTGGGGGAAGAACATGGGAAAGAGGCAGTTTGGGGGGGATGGGCTCGCTCACGGGGCTCGCTTTGGACGACGCCAACATGTTTCATCTGGTAAGTGTGTGCCCACCTCCTTCACTGTTTATGTGCCCTGAGGGTCTCCTCTGACCCCATGTGCCACCTCCCCCGAGAGCAGCCAGGCTTGGAAATGCACGCAAACATCTCGAATCGAAGGGGGAAATTGTAAACTATTGAACAAATGTGGAATTCGTAGAGGATTTCAGCACAGATGTCCTTCCTTGTGTCTGGATGGCCAACCCTGTCTCTGTCCATGACTCGAATCATCTCCAAACCCACCTTCATCTGGCGCTCGGGAAGACAGTCGGGGCAAGGACTCAATCGCTCCTGGTTTCTGTACTACCTACCAGCACGTACGGCTGGAGGGTGACGATAAATAATTCACAACGAAGGAACATGTCAAACCAAAGAAGAAAAATGCCTTCTGGGCTACATACAATGAATTGCTTTTGTTCCTGTTTTGCTAATTACGAAATCCTCAGGGTTTCCCTTCGCCTGACACAGCTTAGCCAGAGCTCATTGGATTGTGCAGCTTCTTACATTATGTGAAGCAATTTATTGGTCCTGAAAGGGTGTAACAGTGTCTGTAATTAAATAATCAGCGTCAAACCATTAAACATTAATCAACAGAGTAATCAGATGCTGGAGCCTAAGTGAGCTGAGTGCAAAGGTCCTATGGGGAGGAGCCTCGAGTAGAGATGCCCGGGCGGGTTCTGTTCGGGTATGTCCAGAGTCCACAGGTGTGGTGCGCGGGGCCTGGGGGACAGAAGGAGGGTGTGGAAGCAGCGCACAGCCTCCTGGGGAGGATGGGGCCGACTAGGGTCTCAGGTGTAAACTTGGCTTAAAGAAACAATAAAGATTCAGGGGCCCCGAGCGACCCAGTCGGTTAAGCCTCTGACTTTGGCTCAGGTCATGATTTCGCGGTTCGTGGGTTCGAGCCCCGCGTCGGGCTCTGTGCTGACAGCTTGGAGCCTGGGGCCTGTTTCAGATTCTGTGTCTCCCTCCCTCTCTCTCTGCCCCCTACCCCGCTCACGCTCTCTGTCTCTTTCTCTCTCAAAATGAATAAACCTTAAAATATGTATATATTTTTAAAAAAGAAACAATTACAATTTATTTTCGAAACCCAACTGTTCTTATGTGGAAATGATCTGGTTTGAGATTTCACCAGGGTGAAGCACAAGAAGGTCCCAGGAAGCCCTCCCCCTCCGAGGCGCCCTCCTGACTCTTCACAGCCGTCACTCAGCCGCCGAGCCCCTCTGCGTCCTCCCGTGTGCGGCTGATGGGGCTGCGGGGCCCGGGGCCGAGTATGGTCCCCACAGAAAGAAGACAGTCCTCCACAGGAGGATGGGGACGTGCCGAGGAGCGCCCTCAGGTGCTGCGTGACAGGTGCAAGCTCGCATCACTGAGGGATCAGCTCGGACGCTTCCTGTCCTGCCCCGTCGACAGCTCTGCAGCTGCCGAAGGCTGATCACACACCCGCTTAGAAGCAGGGCTGGGCTCAGGGACGAGCTTATGGCAGTCACGCCCGGAGCCAGGGGGGCCCTGGCGCGTGCCTCGGTCCCGGGACGCACCCCTCCCCGAGAGCTCGGGGGGCCGGGACCTCCGGGAACGGCCCGTGTGGCTCTGAGCGGCGGGGCCACCGTGCTCCAGGCCTGGTTGATTTAGGAGGGGGCGCTCTCGGCTTCACCTGGGTCGTATCGCTTCCACACGCCTGCGTGTGCGAGGCCGGAGCCCACCGGGGCACAAGCGGGCAGCGGGGAGCCCAACGGCACCGGGTAGTGAGTGGGGGCGCCCCCACCGGAGCCCACGCAGCTGCCTGCGATCTCCGGGAACTGAGGGATGGACGCTAGGCTTCTCGGCAGAGCACGGGACCTCCCGGCATGCAGGCTGGAATGTAGAGGGAACGGTTTTCCCCAAGGTAGGGGTGGAGGGCGTGGGCCCCAGAGGGGTCGAGACAGGGAGGGCAGGCGCGGAGAGAAGGCGGGACTCTGGGCCACCAAGTCCGGATGCCTCGAGGCCACAGCGAGGGCTTGTGTCGGCCACCAGGCTCCTGACCCTGCCGTGCGGGGCTGGGAAGTCGGGGTGGGGGGTGGGCTGAAGACTCATATGAAGGCCTCGAATGCCATGCTAAGATGTAGACACGATCTCTAGAAAGCTTTCCAGTAGGCAAAAATCCCACTGCCTTCCCCTTCGCAGTTAGCAAAGCGGCAAAGGCAGCTCTCCAGTCCCGGGAGATCGTATATTTTCACGTCGAGCTTCGGGAGGCTGGGCGTCAGGCGGGGTCCAGGGTGACAGCCTCACCTTCGGGGGACTGAAGGCTTCAGCGATAAAACAGAACCCGTAATTAATACAAACAGCTGTGCCTGGGCACTGATTTAGATGAACTAAAAATTGTTCTGAGTGTAAGTTAATAACAATTCATTAAAAAAAAGTTGAGGGGGATGGTCCTCCAAATGGCTTCGCCCCCTTAGAATCACAGCCCATCTACAGCCGCTGTTGGCTCCTAGCTGATGAACGTGGAAGGAAAGCTTTGCCTGTTGGAACAACTCACCTGTAAATCTGAAAATTGCCACGCTAAGCCGTGTGTGTGACACTTTCGTCCACCACGTGGTGGGCGGTGTGTTTTCGTTGTTTGGGTCCCAGCTGGAGGCAAGGCTGTGGGCAGCAAAACAGTTGATGAAACCCTGTTTTCACCCAGGCCACGTGGGCACACGGCGGCACACCGTAAATCTCCAGTAATTCCAAATGGAGGCAGAGCAGAGGCTCTGAAATTAACTGTTGAGGTTCTGGAGGTTGTGGCCTTTATCTAGAAATGCGTGTGGTTTTCTTTCTTTCGTCTCCTGCACATGATGATGTAGACAGAAACTGGTTCTCTGCATTGGTAGGCTCTCTGTTTGCTTTTGTGGTGTCTGATTTCAGGGTCATCCAGGAAGGGTCAGCCTCCCTGACCCCCCAAATATTTCCCCTCTCAGTTCAAAGACATCAGGAATTCATAGCATTCAATTGCGTGGTTTCGTACTTCAGCCGGATCCCAGTTCAAAGGGAAGGTAGCCGGGGGTGGTTTGTCCCTCCCGCAGTGAAAGAGCTGTAAACGCAGTGTGGACTCTGGATTCTTTTTGGAGGCTCCATATTGGAAGGAAGAAAGTGACAATTAGCAGTCTGAGGGGCTACGGAGACTGGGAGCTGCACCCCCACACACAAAGAAATGCAGGCTCTGGAATGAGTCTTCCCGGAGAAGCAGGGATCCCACAGCCCGTTCTGAGGGTTCATTGTTCCCACAGTGATGGGAGCGTTGTGTTTGGCCGACTTCCTCCCAGGGGACCCCGCGTGCCCAGGAAGATCATCAAGGTATGGGAAAAAGAAGCCCTTTCCCTCCCTAAGCCGGCAGGGAGCGTGGCCAGGGCTGAACCAGACTCCGAGAGATCACAAACGCCCGTAATTATAATAATGACCTGATCGTACGTGTGATTTTAGCTTCTGAAGTTCAGGTTGCTTCTGCTTCTCAGACGCTGCCTCTGCTCTGATTACATCGGCCAAGTTACCGCCAAGGAGGACGCGAGAACTTGGCGTGCCCGGCAACGTGTCTTTGGTTGCAGGTTACCAGGTTAGCGCAGCCTTGGCTCATTCCGGCTCCGGACACGGTGGGTAAGTGGTGGTTCCGCCGCCGTGCGTGCTGATGCCTTCCATGCGCGCGCGGGCTCGCTCCGCCCCGCCAGCGTGCGGCAATGTCCACGGTAACGGACTCTCACTCTCTTGATTGCGATGCAAGCACCATGGCCTTCACCCTCCGGGCTGGGTGCCCCCTCCCTTCCGTAGTGACTTGCTGAGTAGCTCTGTGTGCTCTAGTTTCCTTCTGGAAGTTTTTGTGTGGAGGCTGGCCTAATTCTTGGAATGCCAGAGGGGGCTCTATCCACTGAGCCTCATTCGCCTGCAGCTCTGTAGGTCTGTGGCCGCGCACCTGTCAGGGACATGCCCACCTCACAGAGCCCTCCCACCGGCCACACCAGAAAAGCGTAGCCTCCCAGCCGAGGGCCTTCGGAAATGCAGGTGGGAGATCACCACTCTATCAACATGACAGTGACATTGCGGAGTTTGTGTGCCCAGGGAGGCTCAGAGCCATCGTTCCCAATAAAGTGTTTTCAAGCTCAGAGAGAAAGTTCAGCGGCTTCTCAGAATAAAGCCTGGGGACCCTGAGAGCTCTTCTCCTTGGCCATTGCTCAGTTCAGAACCGCCACAAGTGTCTCAGCTCCTGCCCGGCTGAATGCCAAAAACCCTGAAAAATTTACAGTTTCTTATTATATTTTCATGTGACAATATATGTGTACTTGCATATGGTATTTTTATCACATCACCCATTACTTTGCTTGCCTCTTAAACCTCAGTACAGGGAGTCCAATGTAATTTCGTCATTATTTATTATAAGCATCAATTAATATGAAGTGGTATCTTCAGGAAGTAGCCAGGGCCCTCTGCCTGTGCAGGCTGCTATAATCTTTAATTTCATTATAATTGCAATCATTTCAGTTCCCACGAGGACTACTTCTGTGTCACAGTTCGGAAGGCAAGCGCCCAAATAAACACATAATTACTGACTTAAGCACTTGTAGTAAAGGTGGGAAGTGTTTATCTGGGAAAATGTCAGGTATGGTGATGCCTCTTTTAATTGCGAGTAGAATTTTCCACTCAATTTTGGGCTCAAGACTGAGAAGCTGAAGTTAGCCACAAATCTCTTGGATCCTGACCCAGATAAAAGGGAGGTTATAAAAAGGGAGAGGAAGTTTGAGGCAGAAATGAGCAATGGAGCAGGGATCGCGGGCCCATCTGCGCTCAGCGTTACTCGTCGGCGGCTGGCCTGCAGTGAAAACGCACGGCATCCGCATTCCCATTTAGGGGGAAAACGTAACCCCGGTGCTCTCCGCTGCCCCAACCCCCCACTGACCCGCCGCTTCATTCATTTATTCCACAAACGTACAGGGCACCCAAGGCAGGAATCGGGATTAAAAAGGCAGCCCTGACCTCAAAGGCTCCTGTTCCGCGGGGTGAGGCGGGCGAACGGCGTTTCCACAGCCGCGCTGGCCCGCAGCGCCCGCAAAGCGCGGGGAGCGGGGCGCGCGGCGGCGGCAGCCACGGGGCGCACGCACGCGCACCCCACGCGGACCCCACGCAGCCCGGCCCTCGCCGGCGTGCACAACGCAGGCGCGCGCACGCGGACCCCACGCGGACCCCACGCAGCCCGGCCCTCGCGCGGCGTGCCGCGCAGGCGCGCGCACGCGCCACGCGGACAGCCCGGCGCGCGCCACGCAGAGCGCGCGCCTGCGCGGACCCCACGCGGACCCCACGCAGCCCGGCCCTCGCGCGGCTCCCAGCGGGCTCGGGCGTGGTCCTGGCGCGGCGCGCGGTGTAGCCAGCCCCGTGTTCACCGCCGGGACAGCAACGGCCGCACGCGGACTGTGGGCAAGTAACCCGCGCCGTTCCCTTACCGTCGGGGAAGCAGGCGATGCCGCCTCCTGGTAGTAAACGGTCCGACGCCGTCTGTATGCGCGGCCCCCTCCAGGGCCCCCGCGCTCCTGGCGCCTCCGGCGTCTCGGGCGTGGTCCTGGGCGTTTCTCGTCTCCGCTGCAGGGTCTCTCCGCCTCCTTCCAGAACCACCCAGGCCCTGACCCCTCTGGACCATCCGTTCCTCCTCTTAAAGAGGTCACAGAATATTTGCTCACTCAAAAATCTCTGAAGGCACAGTGATGCCGGGGACCCACCACCCAGTTTACACAGGTCGCCCCGTGGAAGGGGCGCCTCTAACCCTCTGTGGGGCTTTGGTGCTCCCCCCCTCACCTTCCCCCACCTTCCCCCACCTCCCCCTCACCTCCCCCTCACCTCTCCCTCCCCCTCACCTTCCCTCCACCTCCCCCTCACCTCCCCCTCACCTCCCCCTCACCTCCCCTCACCTTCTCCCTCCACCTCCCCCTCACCTCCCCCTCACCTCCCCCTCACCTTCCCCACCTTCCCCACCTCCCCCTCACCTCCCCCTCACCCCCCTCACCTCCCCCTCACCTCCCCCCTCACCTCCCCCTCACCTTCTCCCTCCACCTCCCCTCACCTCTCCCTCCACCTCCCCCCACCTCCTCCCTCCACCTCCCCCTCACCTCCCCCACCTCCCCCCCCCCCCTCACCCCCCTCACCTTCCCCCCCACCTCCCCCTCACCTCCCCCCACCTTCCCCCACCTCCCCCTCACCTCCCCCTCACCTTCTCCCTCCACCACCCCCTCACCTCTCCCTCCACCTCCCCCACCTCCTCCCTCCACCTCCCCCTCACCTCCCCCACCTCCCCCACCTCCCCCTCACCTCCCTCACCTTCCCCCCACCTCCCCCTCACCTCCCCCTCCTCCCCCTCACCTCCCCTCACCTTCCCCACCTCCCCCTCACCTCCCCACCTTCTCCCTCCACCTCCCCCTCACCTCCCCCCACACCTCCCCCCCACACCTCCCCCACCTCCCCCACCTCCCCCACCTCCCTCCCCACCTCCCCCACCTCCCCCCACCTCCCCCACCCCCTCAACTCCCCCACCTCCCCCACCTCCCCCACCTCCCCTTACACCTCCCCCACCTCCCCCCCACCTCCCCCACCTCCTCCCCTCACCTCCCCCCCCCCACCCCCCACCTCCCCCCCACCTCCCCCACCTCCCCCACCTCCCCCACCTCCCCACCTCCCCACCTCCCCCCACCTCCCCCACCTCCCCACCTCCCCCCCACCTCCCCCACCTCCCCCCCACCTCCCCCACCTCCTCCCCCCCACCTCCCCCCACCTCCCCCCACCTCCCCCACCTCCCCCCCTCCCCCCACCTCCCCCCACCTCCCCACCTCCCCACCCCCCCACCCTCCCCCCCTCCACCCCACCCCCACCTCCCCTCCACCTCCACCTCCCCCTCCACCTCCCCCTCACCTCCCCCTCCACCTCCCCCTCCTCCCCCCTCCTCCACCTCCCCCTCATCTCTTCCTTTGGCATCAGGAGGCCAACCTTTGGACCTCATAACAGAGGGGAACACACGTGCATTTCACGGGTGCTTGTCCTACATCCACGGACCACGGGGCCACACCTGGAGCTGGAGTCCACCCGTGGTTACGAGCGGTGTGACCTCGTCACTGTCCTCCCTAGATGAGGCTCAGACCAAGGAAGAAAAGGGGTTATTATGAGAATCTCCAGGGACAGCTCCACTTTCAGCCACAAGGAAACCACCCGTGACACGAGGCGATGGGGTGACTGATTCGGCTCCCCTGCCTCAGAAAGGGGTGGAGCTGTGTGGCTCCAGGCCCGCGATTGCGCAGAAGAGGCTGTGGCCTCGGCTCCCCACCGAGACGTATAACAACTGCACTCGCCCCAAAATGAGCACCTCCTCCTTTCAACGTGTGGGAGGCAAGAGCCGGGCAGCTGGGGGCGGGCGGGATGGCGGCCTCATACAGGAAGGCTCCTCTGCAGGCTCCTCCCCACCCGGGCCTCACACTCCTCCGTCCTGACATCTCCTCCAATGGAGGGCTTCCGAATTTGTCCCCGCCACCCCTGCCCCCTCCCACATGTGTTTCTGCATCAGAGGGAACCGTGTGCCTTTGTCAGCACCTGTGAGTCTGAAAGACGCAGGATGAAAGATACTTCAGTGGCTCCAGACCTCGTATCAGGCAGAAAAGCTCTTAATTATGCATTTGGTTTCTCAATGAACTTTCACAGGGACGTGGACGCTTAGCTGAAATGGGGCCCAGGGCCAGGGGGTGTTGCCTAAGCCGCCCCAGTGAATACCCAGAGCCTCGCTAGACCGTACTCGCCGCGTCTCCAGAGGACGATAGATCCGCAAGCCGGCCTCGTGATCGCATTTCCTGGGTCTGTTCTTGTCCGCTGACCTGCGGAGCTGGAGAAGGCCAGGCCCCGAGCCCCGAGTGCTGGTTCCGACGCAGCAAGGCCCCCGCCAGGACCCCACACTGTCTTGTCCTGAGAGCTTTCCCTCCCAGGCCGGGAAAGGGGGAGAGCGCCAGGCTTGGACAATGTCCCGTCGGTTTGCCTCACTCAGCATTTCCCACGCTGCTTTAGTGAAGTGGTAACTAATGTAACACAGATTTTAAGAGGGTTTCGTGCTCAAATAAGTTAGGGAAAGATGGCATATTTCTTGGAGCTAAAAAGAGACTAAACTTTTTTAAAATTTATTTATTTTGAGAGAGAGAGAGAGAGAGAGCAATCATGCACACACACAAGCAGGTAGGGGGAGAAAGAGAGAATTCAAGCAGATTCCATGCTGACAGCACGGGGCTCAATCTCATGAACTCTGGGATCATTACCTGTGCTGAAGTCAGACGCTTAGCTGACTGAGCCACTCAGGCACCCCAAGAAAGAGAGAATCTTAAGCAGGCTCCATGCTCCGCACAGAGCCTGGCATGGGGCTTGATCCCATGACCTGGGATCATGACCTGAGCTGAAGCCAAGAGTCAATCAACTGAGCCAGCCAGGTGCCCCAAGAGAAGGAACATTTTTAACTGTATTCGGTCCAGCTTCCATAATTGTTTTTGACTCTGGATCTTCCCTTCCTAGACACACACACACACACACACACACACTGCTATAATATGTTGATGTCATTGGGCCTAGTTTGAAAACACTGCTGTAATTTGCAAAGGTTGAATTTCCCAGTAGCCACACCGAATCTGTAACACCCATGGGCCCCTCCTGGTCAAAGCAATAACAGCACTTACAAACGTGTTCATCTGTTGGCACCCTGTGTTCTCAGCACTTCTGGAACCTCTTTCGGAGCCACTATCCCAGCCCGCCTGGAGCCTCAGATCCGAGCCAGCACACTCTACAGCTGGCTTCAGGAAACAAGGCGACTCCATCGCCGCCCCCTGACTCTTCCGGATATCAAATCTGGAGGAAAAGGTAGGTGAGTGAGCAAGCTTGCCCTTCTCCCTCCTTCCTGCCCACTTTCTTTCTGGCCAGACTGGCCTCACATGTCAAAGTTGCTCCTTGGCATCAATCAGAGCCTCCCAAACGCCACAGAACTTCCACCAAGTAAGTTATGTCACTTTATAGGATAAGTTATGCATGGACAATACTAACATCACCAAAGAAACAAGTCAAATTGCCTGAATGTGGAATTTTTGATGAGCACTTTGTTTTAGGATTTTGGAATGTCGACATCTCCCCCAAAAGGCTTTGCTTTCTTACTCTTTTCTCCCCCTAGATCATAACAAAACATCATGCCTCATCATCAGTTTTGTTTTCTCAAAAACGATCTGATTTTCTGTCTTTGAAATTCCAGAAAAATGCCGAATATGCGCTTTCCGGGTTTCTTGCAAAATGGGAAGCACAATCTTCACCTGATCATTGTTTCTGCAGAATGAATTTTTAAAAACTCAGATTTCTCCTGTTTTTCTTGCAAGTTACCATGAACTTGAAGGAATGCAGCCTCTGAGCCCTGGGCATGTGACGCGGGTGGCCCATCACAGGGGTCTGGCCTAAGCTCCTAAAGCTTCTCGGGCTGATAAGACCCCTGCTCATCACATAACACCAGCCTGTCACCTTTCTTTGGCATGTTCAAATTCATCTAACTGCAGACATCTTGGCATTGGCTGTTTCTAAAGAATGTTCATGTTTCAGGTCAACGGAATCCCGGCAGCTACTGGCCTACAGCAGAGAAATGTTCCGGAAGGTCAACGCTGTGGCTGCCAACATTTTAACATGTCACTAATTGGAGGCCACAGGCAGGTAACTCTGACAGACAGAACGTGCAGGGAGGGCCTGGTCAGCCTCTGCAGGGGCTGCAGAGACGGGCGGATGTGTGCAGGGGGCAGGTCATCCAGTGAGGCGGGCCACCGTGAGGGCAGAAAGGAAAGCTGGCTGCAGGACGTGGGCTCCTTTGTGTGAAAGCTCCTCCGGAATGTGACCTCCCTGCCCGCCGTCTAATGCTTTTCTGATCATCGATTTTTAGACAAGAAAAGCTCATCTGATGGCTGAAGACACCTGTGGAAGCTGCCCTGAAGCCACCGGTGTTCCATGTAGACGCCATCACGCAGGGGGTGGTGCAGAGCATCCCGCCGGAGCGCCAGCGGGACAGATTTGATAAAGGAGAGCAGAGCGTTGACGACTGGAATCTGCCCTGGAAGCCTCGTCCCGCGTGGCGGAGCGCGTCAACGTTAAGCCGTGGCAATGGCTGAACCACCGCCCGGGCGCCACCGAGTGGCGAGGACCACCTGGCCAACCGCCCGAAGCACATGAAGAGGATGCACGGCGCCCCCCAGTACGAGTTCATCCCGCTGACCTTCATCGTGCCCAACGACCTCAGTAAGTTCGTGGCTGAACACTTCCGGGAGAAGCACGTGCTGGGCACCAACCGCAGCTACTGGATCTGCAAGGCCACGGCGCTGTCTCGAAGGAGGGGGATCGTCATCTTCAGCGACATTAAAGACTTAATCTTGGATGACACAAACATAGTACAGAAATATATCTGCAACCCTTTCCTCACGGGCAGATATAAGTGTGACCTCCGGATCTGCATCTGCATCACGGGCTTTAAGCCTTTGACCGTTTACGTTTATCAGGAAGGGTTGTGCGGTTTGCCATGGAGAAGTTTGACCTGAGTCATCTGCAAACAGTTATGCCCACTTGACCCACAGCAGCACCCACAAGTCTGGGGCCTCGTGTGAGAAAATCAAAGAGGTGATCAGTCGTGGGTGCAAGTGGGCCCTCAGCCAGTTCTTCTCTTACTGTCGCCGCTGGGACAGGGATGACCTGCTTCTGTGGCAGAAGGTCCACCACGTGGTTATCCTCACCATCACTCCCTCAGTCCCCTTCGCTGCCAGCTGCTTCGAGCTCTTTGGGTTTGATATTTTGATTGATGACAACTTGGAACCGTGGCTGCTGGAGGTCAACGTCAGCCCTGCCCTGTCCGTGGACTGCTCGGCAGACATGTCAGTGAAGAGGAAACTCATCCACAACACAATTGAACTGATTTATTTTCAGGGTCTGAGACATGGGAGGGCAGAACGGTCACGGGCAGAGTGTTTAAGGACGAATCTGCCCTGAAGAAGGCTGTAAAAATATGTCCCTAAAGTAAACGCGCCTCCCAGCCTAGGGAAATGGCGAGCAGGAGGAAGGATCTCCTCCTTTCAACAAGAGAACCAGCCCAAAACCAAGCCAAAGTTCAAGGGCAGACACGCACCCCACAAGGCGCTCATTCTGTTCATTCGGTTGTGGGCGCGCCAGACAGGCACCTCCCCGCACGTCGCCACGGACACCAGCAAAGTGCCAGATCCCAAGCAGGGAACTTTGTTCTCATTTTTCCTTTCAGTGAAGCTACTTTCGGAGCTTCCAGGAATGGATTACGTGTCAAAAGAATAATCCAAGAACTCCAGAAACCAGTGAGCAAGCAACACGCCCACATGGCGAAAAAGGAAACAAAAAGGAAGTGACACAGCTTCGGGAAAACCAAGGATCCCTTGGGGGGCACCGCGGTGGCTCAGCCCCGACCCTCTGCACCCAGCACGTTGACCGTGTCACTGGAGCCACCGACGTGGGTGTAAATAAAAACATAACAACTCTGACAAAGCAGAACGTGCACAAATGGTGGTTAAGTCACGTGACCTAACTGGCTTCTTTGCTCCGATTTCTTGGGACAGTAGCACCCAGCCTCCTGCCTGTGCTGGAAATGCTTTATCACAGTTATACTGTGCGTTTATTGAAACACGAAAAGAAAAGATTATCAGAATATCTCTTAAGGACTCTTAGGTGAAAATGGTATAAAAAAGGTTAAAGGTTAACTTTCTGTTTTTTAATACACCATTTTATGTTCAATATTATTTTTGTCAACTTAATGATCAGTCATTGGTGTGAAGCGAAGTACAGGAAGCCTCCCCACCGAGTACCCAAGTGACTGTTATTTATAGGTCCTGGGCCTTGAATCAGACATTGTCCTGCATCGCTCCCCATTGGGGGAGGGGGAATCCATCAACCATATTTGAAGAGTGCCTCCTAGCGGCTGGCCCTGTCACTGATAGATTACCATCCCTGGGTGCAACCTCGGAATCTTTCAGATCCTCCAGCCTTGTCATTCTACCACTTCAGAAAGCACTGAAGCGTCCTGAGATTCAAATGCTCCAGCGTTTTCTTGAAAACATTATGCTGAGTGAAAAAAATCCAGACACGTAGTAGGATGCCACCCTCAGGAAGCGTCCGGAGTTGGCAAATCTAGACGCAGAACGTGATTGGTGGTTGCAGGGTCCCAGGGCAGGGGCGCGGGTGTGACCGCAGGTGGGAGTGGGTTCCTTCGGGAAGAGGAACGATCCTGGTGGTGGTCACACAGCACCGTGAACGTGCTCGATGCCACTGATGGTCAACTTCATGTGATGTTTGTTTTACCGCAATAAAAACAGGTTAAAGCAAGTGGTGTCCAGGATGGGCCAGGAGAGACTGTTGAGGCTGGGGACGCACAGTGGGGACTCAGACACGGGACAGAGAAGGAAGGGACTGCTCTCAGTGCCCACGTAGGATTCTTAGGGCGTTTGCGCTCGCAGGGGCCTCTGACGGCTAACAGAATTCTACTGCTCCGTCTGGTTCAGAAAAATAGGGGAGAAAGAAAGTTCCAGCAGTTAGCCAGGAGGCTGGACTGCGTATGCTGTTCATCGCTCCGTTTCATGCATAAGCACGTTTATTTACTCCCAGCCTTATTCCAGAAGAGGCTTAAAGGGGTCACGTAAGAATATAAGCACATCGAGATTGTTTTGATCTTTTATGTCAGATACTTTTGATCTAAAGTCCATTAGATGGAAAAGGTCCATTTCCACAAATGCTGGGGTGTGCCTAATGCAACGAAACCATGTGACTACCGTTACCCGAAGACCAGAGATTCGACCTCATACCCCTTCAGATACTCCCTTCCTCTTGAGCCGGGCTTTAACGGCTCGTCAGATGTGAGGATGAATGCTCTGCAGACTCTGGAGATGTGCGAAGCACCTGCTATTAAGGAAAAACTATTTTATTTGAGCATGTGAAGCTTTACAGCAATAGCCCTGGGCCACCTGTCAGGAAAACCATGCACGATCTGGGCAGTATAGCTCTTCCACAGCAACACGTGGGCCAATTAAACTGAAATAATAATGGGCTTCTATAAGAATTGGCAAAAGTGACGGGAAACCTTACGTGTGTAGAGTGTGTAAGCAGGTGCACAGTTGTGTAAGGTACATGGAGGGAAAGCACAGACAAAGTATTCCAGGAGACAACAGCCAAAGCCACAAAGTCCTGAGACTTCTCAGATAAGAGGGAGTCCTTTAGAAAAAACTCCTTGGACTTCCTCCTCCGGGGAAATGGAATATGTGTACCTTTCCTTCTTCCTTCACGGAGCACAATCAAAAGAGGTGAGAGCATCTCGGGCAAACATAAGGAGTCACAGCGGGGAGAGAAGGCAGTCCCACTAGGGACCCCAAGAAAAACACGGTGTTGGGTTTGGGGACTTGGGGACTTTTCCCTCATACTCTGAACTGGGTGCTACAGGAGCCGGCAGTGCCGCAGGTACAAGGAGCCAAGGCTCGCTCCGAGCAAAGGACCAGGAGAGGAGCGGCCCCAGAAAAGTTTAACTAAAGGGGCCTGAGAGACTCTGGGCTCTTGGACTCCGATCTCTGGGGAGCTGGAGGGTCCCAAGGTCAGACGTGAAGGCTCTGACTTCAAGACTGGGTCCCGTCTCCCTTTGACTTGCGGTTAGCAGCAGCCAGCAGCAGGGGACGCAGGAAGTCACGAGGATCTTCTGGAAGGAATGGGGAAGTAGGAGAGAAGTGCGCCCCTGAGACACAGAGGTCACACTGGGCTGGGGTGCGGCCCCCACCTCTGAGCGCCCCCAGCGCGGAGTGGACCCTGAGCCGGACGCCACCGGGTCCCATGCCCGCAGGTAGCAGAGGCACGGCGGCCGGCCAGGGTGACGCGGCCGTCGGGCAGGCCGTGCAGACTTGCTGGGGCGGGAGCCCTGCTGGGCGAGAGGGGAGTCTTGCGGACACGGGCAGGCAGAGGGAGGACCCCCCGAGGTCCCTTCAAAGCCTGAGCTTCGAGACTCTTCTGTCTGCTGAGCAGGCTCCCCATGTCCGCCTGGGCAAGTTCCTGCCCACTGGGGAGGGTGCTCCCCACAGGTGGACTCCATCAGCAAGCGATGGTGCCCGGTAGGTGCGAGCCGTGTCCTCTGGTGAGACGCTCCCGTCCCCGGGCAGGGGTCCAGTGGAACCCCTGTGAGCAGTCACAGTAGCATTGCGGGGAGATGGACGGGCTGCTGTGTCCCCTGCAGGGCCCTGCCCCCCCCCACCGGGCTGGGCTCCTCCCCCCCCAGGCTGGGCTGCCCCCCGCCGACTGGGCTCACTCCTCCCGCAACCACACTCGCCTCCCTATGTGGCTCTTACAGATTCGATCCATCATTTCCTTTTAGGGTCAGAAAGAACTTCCTCCTCTCTCTCACCCTCCGTGTGAAGAATCCAAACTTCCCTGGCCCACTCCGACCATCGTGGGGGGATGACAGGACACACCTAGGTCACATGGGTGTCGTTATCCCAGGCAATGGGGGGTCAGCAAGTGTCAAGGCCTCGACACACCACCTGAGGTCCGGCAGGCACCAGATGGTGGGTGGAGTCTGCTTCGGGGAGTCAGGAAAGTGTCCCAGACGCCCACGGGGCCTCGGATCCCAGCACGGTCAGGGCCACACGGAACAATGAACACAGCTGAGCACGGCTCTCAGCACCACTGAGGCCTGCCAAAGTGGTCACTGGGCTCCTGGAACTTTCCACCTCATGTGCCCTCCGCCATGTTCACCCACAGCTGCTCCCAGAAAACGGGCTCTGGGCCTCAGGACCCTGGTCCCCTCAGAGGAGGAGGATCCCGGCAGATCGCAGGAGCCCAGCTCAGAGCCGGGCCTTCCGGAACATTGGCATATTGTGAGGGGGTGCCCATCGACCCAGAGGAGCCGTGCAGACAACATCAGTGCCTTAGACTGGGGCAGATGAGCATCCCTGAGACCCTCGTCGTCACCTCAGTTCTCATCTCTGAGCTGGAAAACTGGGATGGAGTCTGGTGGCAAGGGTCCTTGGGGGGAGGGGACCAGCGGATGGAGGGCCTGCCCCCTGCCGGGAGGGTGGGTCATGGAAGCCTTTCCAGAGGGGAGGGGGCCATACCGGCCTCCGGAGGGCAACGGTGGAGGCTCGGATAAGACCGGGCAGAGGCCTGTCCTGGGGAGGGAAGGGAGAGGCAGGCGGGGCAGGTGGCCCCGGAGTGGGTGAAGCCGGGGTGCCGTGCTCCGAACACAGACCTTCCTCCTTGGGAAAACACGGAGCGTTTCCAAGGCAACACCTTGGTTAAAAGGGGGTTGAGTCCATCTCCATCTTCTCCCACGCACCCCACAGCGTTGCCATCTGCCTGGGGGGGCTTCGGGTCCTCTTTCAGAACCAGGGCCAAGCCAGCCCCCTTCCGGCCCTGAACGCTCGCATGCTTTTCCTGGGGGTTCTTCGTGTTACCTTTGTGACCAGCTACATCACTTTATATGCTGCTCGCAAATGCGCGCATAGTCACAAAATAACATGCTGTGTAGTGTCAGATTCCACAGCCAAAAGGAGCCCTGAGGAGGTGCTAAGAGCCCAACTAGAGTAAATTCCAGCTTTTTGGAAGGCAGCGTGAAGGGAGTGCTTTGCACTGAGGAGTCCTGACTGCCAGTGTGCCCCGAGGCACACACACCCACCCCATGCCCACGCCCCGGGGCCTCCATCCTGTTCTGGTTCCAGACCTCACACACCAGACTACCCGGGAGGTAGTAGCCAGCCGGGGCCGTCTTCGGGCGCCTGAACACAGGTCACCCACAAACATTTCATTGCTTTCTCCTCACTCACCACAAACAAAAGTTCCGCGCCCTCTAGTCAGTACAGCGGTGCTTCCTTTTGTCTGCTTTAGTGAAAACTCTCGGGATAAGCTGGATCAAAATAAAACAGTCAGCAAGTTCACTTTTTGTTTTTTAGCCAAACCAAAAGCAGCCTTGCCGTGATGGAATAGTTTTACCTGTTAATCTGACAGGTGTCCATCATCAGGAAGGAAAGGCCTCCGTCTGGCACAGCTGAGCTAGAGCGCTCTTATCTTCCCTCAGAGCCGAGGCAGCACATTGTCCCTGGTCACTTATTACTTTTGGAATGTTTATTTATTTTGAGAGAGAGAGTATGAGCAGAGGAAGGGCAGAGAGAGAGGGAGAGAGAAACCCAACCAGGCTCTGAGCTGTCAGCACAGAGCCAGACATGGGGCTTGAACCCACAGACTGTGACATCATGACCTGAGCTGAAGTTGGATGCTTAGCCAACTAAGCCACACAAGCACTGTCCCTGGGTCACTTTAAACAGCATTACCAAAATACTGAGGACCTCAGTTATGCATGCATAATAGACTTTAGTGAAAGGCGAAAGATATATACGATCTGAAGAGAAATCAGAGTATTAGACTTTAGGATTAAAATAATTACAGGTCCTAAACTATGATCTTTCACGTCCATCAAATAAAAACACAAGTACGTATTGAAACCATGTACATAAACCCACATCTTGTAAGAAGATTTTTTAAGAAGGGATTCCTTCCCTGTGACTGGGGGAACTCTCCACATTAATATAACAACCAGCTGACTGACAATGTCTTGCTTGTTTTCAGGGCAGCCTACAAAATACACAATAAACAAATAATTGCTCATTGTTTTGACTTTGAGATTAAAAGGCCCTAAGTCCCAGGAGGTGACTTGCTGTGTGGGCAGTGATGGGCCCCGAGCCCGACATTGTGCTGCCCTGGGTCAGGCTCCCCGTGCACCCACTTTGTAGTGACTGGACCTGCCTTCCTACCTGACCCGGCAAGGTCATGGGTGTTGGAGGTCATGGAGGGTCAGGCTGAGCTCCTGTAATTCCGGAGCAAGGGAAAGCCCGGGGCAGGAGCATGTCAAAACCACCTGCAGAGGAAGAGGAGCCTCTCTCCGCTAATCATGGGGCCCAGCAGGGTTGCGCGCTGAGCCCCCGGCTTTATCTCTGTCCTGCCTGGCCTGTCACAGGGCAGACTCAGCTCTTGTGATGAGCAGAGAGGGGTGGTCTTGCTTGGGGTCCGGGAGCTCGTTCTTTCAGGAGCCCCCTGTTCTCCAACTGGTATTGTTCTAACCACTTGTCCTGACCAGGAAGCCTAGGGACAAGAGGGTCTCTTCCTTCAGAATCTCTGGGTGGCGTGGGTTACCCTAAAGCTGTACGTGTTCTCCATCATCTGTGGCAGTGAATATACTATCAGCTTTTTATGTCTGTTTTAGCAAAACAAACAAACAAACAAACAAAACCCTGTAATTGGGAAGTCACACCTAACGTCGGGTGCTGAGGGACGGCCCCCTTCTTCTGCCCAGGACCATGTTTCCAGGCTCATATCTGAGCGTCACCTTCCCGGACGCGTACTGGGTCTCCTGGTAGCCCGTGCAATACACAGTCTTGGTCGTACCATCAGGGTACTCCCTCCTCTTGAAGCAGGATGTTTGAATCTCCCTCTGCCCGTTGCTGAGCACAATGGTTCTGTCGCCGTTCCTGACGGGGAAGAGCAGCCTGTTAAGTTGGCCGTGCGGTGGCCGGAGCTCCCCGTGCAGCTTGTCGGGGCTGCGTGGCAAGAGTGAGGTCTGGAACCCTCATTCCAGACCTTAGTGAGTGAGGGCAGAGCGTGAGAGGCCAGAGCAAGGCAGGGTGTGTGTGCGTGTGTGTGTGTGTGCGCGCACAGAGGGTTCAAGGCATCGGCAGAAACTTGGTCGGGCTGAGAGCTGGTGCTCAGGGGAACGACAGGCGGGGGGGCCCTGCTCACATAGTCGTAGGTCCTGAACTGAGGTTTTACCTTGGGGGGCGGGGACTTCAAGGGGGTGAGGGAGCAGATGGATAATCATTCAAGAAAAGTGACCCAGACCCACGAGACTGCTGTGTGAAGACAGCTGGGAAGAGACTACCGTGACACCCGGCCACGGGCGGCTGGCCATGGGCAGCTGGCCGGGGGCGAATGGCCCCGGGTTTTACCCTCCGCACACTGGGCGTCAGGGAGGAGCGTGCCCTTGGAGCACTTCGTGTGTCTCAGAGGTGTGTCTCGTGTGTCTCGTGTGCCTGCTATCGACTCGGGCTTCTGGACGGGGTGTTCCTGGAAGACCCCAAGCGTTTTTAGGTTGCAACTCAAGATGACCAAAGTCAGGGAAGAGAACAAAAAACCAGTGTTTCCATTCATGTTCTCTATAGAGAGACCCAGATCAAGGTCATAGACAAAACCTCAGGGTCAGCGACATTATTTTCTATTATTACACTTACACAAATAACTTATACTTCTACAAAAAAATTTAATGAATCTGAAGAAATTATTGACTGTACACACCTGTCATGATACTGACCTTTCCACACTGACGGCTGTGCCATCAGGAAACACAGTCTCTTCCCGTCCATCACGCAGACGTTTCACAGTCCCATCCGGAAACACGACTTCCTTTGAGCCATCACGGTGGTATTTTTCTGTGGAATACATGTTTGAACAATGCCTCTTCCTAATCTCCCTGCTGCGGCTCTTAGCTGCTCAGACGTATTTTACCGCAACTCAGGCCATAAAGGATTAGTATTCAAGACTTGGTTTTTATATCCTGCTCTGTCATTTCTTATTTATATTTGAATGTCTTACTCCAGGCAGATTGATCTGCTTTGGTCCCATTTAAACACGAAATTTGCATTCTCCCAACTCTGCTCAAATTATCTCCCTTGCTGCAATTTTCCTTTCCTTCCGTATGTTCTCTGGCTCCTTCAAGGTGGAAAGTCGTCATCAATCCCAGAGCAGGTGACCTTGAGCTTCTGAATGCCTTTGACCTTTACTGTTGTTAACCTTCACTCTGGTTTTTCACAGTGACTTGAGGTGTCAGACCCAGTAATGTGGTAAAGACCCTGGACACCCTCCATGGTAGCCCCACGGACAACACTGACTTTCAACCTTGAGCAAGAGATAGAACACTCAGAACCACCTGGCTGGCTCGGCAGGCGGAGCGTGCAACTCTTGATCTCAGGGTCTTGAGTTCAAGCCCCACTTTGGACATGGAGCCAAAAAAAGAGGGGCGCCTGGGTAGCTCAGTCAGTTAAGCATCTGACTCTTGATTTTGGCTCAGGTCATGATCCCAGGGCTGTGGGATCAAGCTCTGAGTCAGGCTCAGCACCGCGTGTGGAGCCTGCTCAAGATTCTCTCTCTCTTCCTCTGCCCCTCTTTCCTGATCACGTGCTCTCTCTCTCTCTAAAAAAAGAGAGAGGGACAGAACCCTTAGAAGCCCCAAGGCTCAGTGCGCAGCACGCTGAAACACGGTCATATTTACCGTTATTATCAGAACAAAGGCAGGGTTATATCGCACACACATGGTGTAAATCACTACTTGCATGTGTTTGAGAACAGAAGATGTTAAATAAAATTTAACTGATCAGTTTCTATTTGCCTTTTTAAAATATTTGTTTGCTTCTTTTTGTTTGGTTAGGTGTTGGCAGGTGCTGGCAGACAAGAGGCAGCATGAGAAAAACAAACGTGGTGACAAATCTGACAACTGAAGAAAAGTTCTGCCCATTAAAATGGGTTTTAACACAAGAACTGTAAAAGTTTTTTTAACATTTATTTATTTTTAAGAGAAGGAGAGACAGAGTGCAAGCAGGGGAGGAGCAGAGAGAGAGAGGGAGACACAGACTCCGAAGCAGCTCCAGGCTCTGGGCTGTCAGCACAGAGCCCGACGCGGGGCTTGAACCCACGAACCGTGAGATCATGACCTGAGCTGAAGTCGGACGCTTAACCAACCGAGCCCCCCAGGCGTCCCAATGTAAAAGTTTGTTTTTATGTGGTAATTGACGGACACCCAGAAGAAATTGGGGGCTCCTTGGGACAAGACTTTTGAGCACCGCTGAATTCACGGACCTCCCGGTGCATACTCAGTGCACAAGTCTGCTGATTTGTATGAACTTACAGGAACGCGTGCGTAGAACACGAGTTCTACAAAATGGCAGGACTGGAAAATGAGGCCTTGACTCTGCCCCCGAAACGCCGGTCATGGTTACGGGACGTGCCTCCAAGGACAGTAATAGGACCTAGAATCGCTGCAAGAGAGAACGAAGTGGTGTGTTGGAGACATCTGCACGGACCAGCCGAGACGCGGAGAGTTTAAAAGGCCTCAGGACAGAAATGAAATACAGGTCGACCTGCCCTTTCTCTTTCAGGATTAACCTGGATTAACCTTCCTGTCACCCGAGGCGGCACGTGTGACTAGCAGGTGTCATGTCTCATTCTCATAACTTGCTGACGACAGCGATTGCTCACGTGCCCGCCTCCCTGCTTACCTACGAATCAGAGCCCAAAGGACAGCTTGTGATGGTAAAGACCCAGCGAGATACACGTGAGCGCAGGCTGGAAAGGACCTCAAGGGGGACGTGGATGTTCCTGCTCAGGGGCCCCTGGGCCATTGACAAGGATCTGTTTAACCATGACCTTGACTCTCTCAGCACCTGGCAGGTCAGACGCTCTGAAGACATGCCCACTGCCAAGTATCTAGTGATGCTAAATAAAATGACACGGGAAACCCATGTAACTGAGCTCCGACGCGCCAGGAAAAGGCCAAACAGAAGCAGGTGGAAGGGAAGCCTCAGCGTGCAGTCTCCTGGCTCCTGGTGGCTCTCTGACAATTGGAGCCTCACCCCTGCTTGCAGACGACACGCTCAGGGGTCACTCCCTGGGCCTGAGGATGAGCCAGGAAACGTCCACCCTGGGCACAGGGAGCGCACCAGGGAAACTGCCCTCTTCTGAGCTTCCTGAAGAATCTATGGAGTCCGGTCACCCCCAGGCTGGAAAACAACCTAGAGGAGCCCCCGAGCCTCTGGTGGAAGCAGGCGCAGAGCTTCTGGGTTGTCAGCCCCAGGCCGGCCCTGCCCGGGGACCGCCACCCCGCCAGGGGGCTGCCGCGCCACCAGCGAGCGGGGACCAGAAACGGACCAGAAAGTGAAAGCACACAGAGTGGTTTAAGAATTAAAGGAAGAAATTGAAAACAAGAGAGAAGTGATATTAGCAAAAACAAAGGAGAGAGAGAGAGGGAAGGAGTAGGTTATTTTGAAAAAGACCAAAATGAAGTGAAAAATAAAATCTTTCAAATTAAAGCTAAAACTAGGGCCCCTGGGGGGCTCAGCCAGGGAAGCATCCAACTCTTGATTTCAGCTCAGGTCATGATCTCACGCTCAGGGAGCCCGAGTCGGGCTCTGTGCTGACGGCGCAAAGCCTGTGTGGGCTTCACTTTCTCTCTGACTCTTCCCTGTTCGTACGCACTCTCTCTCAAAATAAATAAATAAGATTAAAAAATTAAAGCCAAAAGGTGCATTAAGTTGCATGTAATATTTAGCTACAGAGATAATTGATGAGCTGGGAGATGATTTTAAAGAAATTACCCAGAGTGTAACAGAGACGAGAAAGATGCAGTGTGGTGAGCGAAGGAATGTAGGAGGGGGTGGAACGGTGGGGGAGGGTCGTGCCGGTAAGGACGGGAGCTGAGAACTTCCATGAACCTATAACGGGGCTTCTGGGTAAGATGGACGGCACCCCTTTAAATTTTTTTTTTTTTTCTAGGAGAGAGAGAGAGAGCGTGAGCAGGGGAGGGTCAGAGAGAGAGGGAGTCACAGACTGAAACAGGCTCCAGGCTCTGAGCTGGCAGTCAGCACAGAGCCCGACGCGGGGCTCGAACCCACGAACCGCGAGATCATGACCCAAGCGAAAGTCGGACGCTTAACCAACTAAGCCACCCAGGCGTCCCGAAGAGATTTTTTTTAAGAGAAGGAAATTTTTATTTATTTTAATTTTTTTATAGTTTATTTATTTTTGAGACAGAGAGAGACAGAGCATGAGTGGGGTAGGGTCAGAGAGAGAGGGAGACACAGTATCTGAAGCAGGCTCCAGGCTCTGAGCTAGCTGTCTGCACAGAGCCTGACGCGGAGCTCAAACCCACGAACCGTGAGATCCGTGAGCCACCCAGGTGCCCCGACATCACATTTTCTTTTTTTTTCTTTTTTTTTTAATTTTACTTTATTTCTAGGAGAGAGAGAGAGAGAGAGAGAGAGCAGGGGAGGGTCAGAGAGAGAGAGGGAGATACAGACTCTGAAATAGGCTCCAGGCTCTGAGCTGGCAGTCAGCACAGAGCCCGACGCGGGGCTTGAACCCACAAACCACAAGATCATGACCTAAGCGAAAGTCGGACGCTTAACCGACTAAGCCACCCAGGCGCCCCAGACGGACGGCACCCCTTTAAATCTGAGTTTCAGATAAGCACTAATGATTTCTGGAATAAGTGTGCCCACATACTTACACTATCATTCGTTGCTTTTCTGAAACTCGGATTTAATGGGGCCTCCTGCTAAGTCAGCGGCCCCGCTCACGGAGGACGGGAGTCGTTCAGGCAGAGGGGCTGGCCGTCCCCAACATGCTCAGCACACCAGCGTGCAGGTGCAGGCACACCTGCGGCCAGACCTCTCATAAGGCACCAGGAGACACAACGTTCCTAAGAGCAGCGAGCAGGAAGTAAATCACCTTCAAGGGAAGAAATTAGGTAGGACGCTACAGGAGATGGAATCTTCCACATGCTGAGAAAAATTTATCTTTCTCCTTTTGCTGAGAATTCTCTAGTGATTTCTCTCCGCATGAAGGTCCAGGCTCTCACCAGGGTCTCCACACACTGTGACCACACCCCCTATGCTGCTCTAACGCCACCCTTGCCATGCTGGCCTCCCTGATTGAGTTTCCTCAGACATTTCACTTGCTCTGCTCTCTCTAGAATGCTTTCACCTGGTATGCATAGAGCTCTCTGCTTCTCATGTATCACCTCCTCAGGGAGGGCCTCCTGGATCACCCTACAGATAGAGAATGGAAACTAACAGCAAGGTGCAGAATAACAGCGTCCTCTCCCTGTGTAACCCCTTCTCCACCGTCCACCTCTTTTACTTTTCGCTACAGCCTTTAATGAGGGTTGATTTTTATTTACTTACTTCCACCTTTTTGCTGTCTGCCCCCCGCCCCCAGTAAAACGTCATGAAATGAGGACGTCTTACACATCTGGCCACCGTCCCACGCGCGGCGGGCAAGCAGCGCCTGGCCCAGGGGAGGCACGTAAGATACACGGAGCAAGCGGTGCAGAATTCTGTATCAAGACTAACGACCGTTTGTGAGCAGATGTGAGATAAAGGGCAGCTTCCAGAAGAAGCACAACGGGGCTCCAATTGCGGAAGGCACTGGAAGGAAGCTGCACCAAACGACGCCCTAGAGAAGAGCCGGCCAACAAATGTACACAAATGTGAAAAACTCTAAAGCAAACCTCAACTGCCTAAATGAACAGTGATAATCATAACACATTTGGGGATAAAAAACCAAGGAGGGGCGCCTGGGGAGCTCAGTCAGTTATGTGTTCGACTTCAGCTCAGGTCATGATCTCACGGTTCGTGGGTTCGAGGCCCGCGTCGGGCTCTGTGCTGACAGCTCGGAGCCTGGAGCTGCTTCGGATTCTGTCTCCCTCTCTCTCTGCCCCTCCCCCACTTGCACTCTGTCTCTCTCTCTCTCTCAAAAATAAATAAACATTAAAAAAATTTTAAATAAAATAGCGGTAGGAGCACGCAGGAGGGAATGAAAGGCAGACCGCGGTCCTGGCTCCTTGGGGGGGACGGCGAGCCTGCGGACCAGTTCTTGTCTTGAGAAGTAAACCCTCTGGTTAAAGACAATCCTCTCCAGATTATGTGTGTTTCATTGCATGTTGCTAATGAGGACACACCTTACCCCACAGATTTAGAAAAAAACAAAAGATAAAGAACAGAGAAAGGCACACCAGGCAAATGCTAACCGCGAGAGGGCCCCACGTGGGCCCACCGCGTTGACCAGACCCAAAGGGAAGGATCACTGCTGAACCATCAAAGCAGAACCCAGCTCACCAGAAAGAAAAATCACAAACAGATTTGGATAAATCCACAGTCAGAGCAACACATTTTCAGCATGCTTCTCTCACTACTTAATAACTCAAGCTGATTTTAAAACCAGTAAAAGAACAAAACATTTGAAAAAGCTAAAAGCCTTCGTCTGAAGGCATTTATGCATTTATGTACCGTACACAACATTCTCAAGCACCTATGGAACATTTCGGGGGAGAATGACTCCACTGCAGGCCATGAAGCTTTTGATCATGAAAAAGAGCTCAAAGAAAAGGTAAGGAAACGAGCTGTGGTTCGATACAACTTAGCTAAACTAAAATGGATAGCAATAAGAAAACTAAAGCCCATCATCCATTTGGAGATTATTTCAAAACACTGTCAAACATAACTCATGAACACAAAAACAAAAACAAAGTACAGTAAAAAGTAAGAAACACTTAGAACTGCATTAGAAAAATAAATGCTAACAAAAGTGGAAAATTAAAACCAAAGAGGCGCTTAGAGGGAATTTATAGGCTCAAATGTTTATATTAGGGAATAAAGACCAAAAATTCATGAGCACTTATCTCTGCCTTAAGAAGTTAAAAAAGAGAGTAAAGTCGGGGCGCCTGGGTGGCTTAGTCAGTTAAGCGTCCGACTTTCGCTTAGGTCATGATCTCGCGGTTCGTGGGTTCGAGCCCCGCGTCGGGCTCTGTGCTGACTGCCAGCTCAGAGCCTGGAGCCTGTTTCAGTCTGTGACTCCCTCTCTCTCTGACCCTCCCCTGCTCACGCTGTCTCTCTCTCTCTCCTAGAAATAAATAAAAAAACATTAAAAAAAAAAAAAGAGAGTAAAGTCAACCATAAAACATAAATATAAAGTCTTAAATCTGTGAAAGAGAAGAAACAAAGCTATAGTTCAAAGCATCAACAAAGCCAGAAATCAGTTATTTGAAATATATACTTAACACAAAGACCTCCGTAAAACTGGTCGAGGACGAAGCATCAGAAGGAGGGAGGGGCTACACCCACAGGGGAGGCAGGGCCCTGAGAGCATCCACACAGTGCTCAAGGGCAAACAAGATTGTGCAAGAGTCCTGGCAGCCCGAGGACCAGCAGCTTCCCTCCCCCCACCCCCCTCGCTCCGGAGGCTGGAGCCAGATGGTCCCAGAGTGCGGACTGACCTTGAGCTCACTTGTCTGAGCCTCCTCATCTCTAAGATGGGGCCAGTGAGGCCCCTTACCTTACCGGATTCTCGGAAGGGTAAACATGCAGATGGAAAGCACTTAGAACAGCTGCCCCAACATGAGCACCACGTAGCTCGGAGCTCTTCTTGCTATTATATCATCAGGGATGCAGTTGCATTAGCTAGACGCTTCAAGGGACCCTCACCCCCTAACCGTAGACCTCAGGGATGGAAAATGGGGAAATACAAAAGGTCCAGGGACCATCTCCCGAAATAAACAAAAAGAGAAACAAGCAGATTAAGATGAGCCTAGAAAGGGTGGGGATGGGGATGGGCGAGTCCTTGGCCTCTGCAGTGGGAATGGTCAAGGAGACAGAGAAGTAGATCTATAAAGACATGGGTCTGGAGTTCCAGCAGAAGAAACGAGAAGGCAGAGGAATGGCCATGTTATCAAAGGCAAGGGCTAGGAGACTTGTAGCGCAGATGAAAAAGGATAAACCCACGAGGGTAAGCTACATCATGTATTCCAAGAGGAATTAATGGAAAGAAATCGTAGGGATATGTTATGGGTTGAATTTTGCCCTCCTAAACTTCCTGTATTGATGTCCTAACCCTCAGTACCTCCAAATGTGACCTCAGGTGGAAATAGCGTCTTTGCAGACAAAGTAAGTTAGGATGAGGTCATACTAGAGTAGGGGCAGGGTGGGGGTGGGGGGCGGCGGAGGGTGCACCAATCTAATATGACTGGTAAACACACGACATCTGAGTGGCTAAAAGGGTATTCCTACCTGCAGCTTAGTGTCTAGGGGATCAGAAAATATAATTAAATATATGTACGTGTATGCAAATACACACAGAGAATGACAAAGCAAATGGGGCAAAAAGTTAAAAATTGGGTAAAGGATAAATAGGAGCTCTCTGTACATCCTGGACGCGTGAAAGCACATTGAAATAAACCGTAATTGTTGGGGGCGCCTGGGTGACTCAGTTGGTTAAGCATCCAGCTCTTGATTTCGGCTCAGGTTATGATCTCACAGTTCATGTATTTGAGTCTCACATCAGGCTCTGCGCTGAGAGCAGGGAACCTCCTTGGATTTCTCTCTCTCTTTCCCTCCCTCTTTCTCTGACCCTCCCCTGTTCATGCTGTCTCTCTCTCTCAAATAAATAAGTAATAAATAAACATAATTAAAAAAAATTTTTTTTAATGTTTTTTATTTATTTCTAGGAGAGAGAGAGAGAGACAGCGTGAGCAGGGGAGGGTCAGAGAGAGAGGGAGTCACAGACTGAAACAGGCTCCAGGCTCTGAGATGGCAGTCAGCACAGAGCCTGACGCGGGGCTCGAACCCACGAACCGCGAGATCATGACCTAAGCGGAAGTCGGACGCTTAACCGACTAAGCCACCCGGGCGCCCCAATAAACATAATTTTTAAATTTAGAGCAAACATAAAGAAACATAACAACACACAGGGGTGCCTGGGGGACTCAGTCGGTTAAGCATCCAGCTTAGGCTCAGGTCATAATCTCACAGTCCATGGGTTCGAGCCCTGCACTGGGCTCGGTGCTGACAGCTCAAAGACTGGAACCTGCTTCAGATTCTGTCTCTCCCTTTCTCTGCGCCTCCTCTGCTTGCTCTCTCTCTCTCTCTCTCAAAAATAAATAAACATTTAAAAAAAAAAGAAAGAGAACAACACACCATTTGCGCTGATGGACAGGTACAGCCCGCAACGCCCCGCGGCGAGCCTGCGCCTGTCTCCGCAGCCCACACAGAATCAGGACACTGAAGACCCTGAAGCTGACAAGAAACAGGAACCGCGCAGGCCGTGTTTCCTGAATGTGACGCGGGCACCTGTGGTGTGAGGGAGTTAAATCAACACAACCTAAACAGAAGGGAAAGGATCACCCTGGGATCAGTTTCTGCTGTCATGCAAACAGGACGTAACCGTGCGGTCGTTTCTGTCGTGCCTGGGAGCCCGTTCTCGCACCTCCCCTACGAAACACAAAACACGGCGCTCCTTTGGCCCCGGGAGGTTTCCCTGGCGCAGCTGGGGATCCGCGGGCAGCGCGGGTTGCACTTGACACACCCAACCTGGGCAGATTCACCATATTTCCTGCAGAGAAAGGGCAACTAGCTGGATGTGAGGGAAGTGGACCCGGTGTGAACGCAGGTCACACCAGACGGCTGACACTTCGGGTGACACTTCGATTCTTCGGGTTACAGGCTTGGGAAGATGGGACCACACGCACACACACACACACACACACACACACACACACTACATGGGGAAGTCTTGGGTTTTGTAAAATTTCAGCGTGGTTGGTTTGAAAAGCAGAGGACAGAACAAACCCATCTAGAGCCCATCACAAAGAACGACAAAACTGAAGCATCAGAGCCGATGAAACACGTGTGTGGTTTAGTCATGAAAGCAAACTTGAGCCTCTGGAATTAAACAACCCACATCTCACACCTGAGACAAGGAACCTGATCATTCAACAGAGACGGCTGGTGGCCGTCCACAGACTGGACCCTTGCCGTGGCCTCTGCTGAGGGCGTTTTTAGAATGTCACCCTCTCTCCGGACTTGCCAGTTGGACCGAACAATTTCAAAACTATTTGCAGGCGTCAGGGAGGGTATTTAGTAATGCTGCCTAGTCTCCAGCCCAGCGTGGGATCTGCCTCCAAGTTGGCCCCAGATCAGGAAGTGATAGTTTTCCTGCGCAAAGAAGCCAGATTTAACCATTCCTGCTGCTAGACACCAGGCAGGAAACAACACAAAAATACGAAGCCCAAAGGGCAGAGCATTTCTCACAAATGCGGATGGTCAGGCAGAGAACGTCAGGGGCTGAGAGCAGAGACAAAGCTGAGACACAAAGGCAGAGGCCATCCCAGAGTTCACGGGAAATTAGCTGCAAGGGGTTCTCACATACTGGAGTGAGCAGATCTCCTTGGCATTATAATTACTATAATAACTCATTTAGGGGCACCTGGGTGGCTCAGTGCGTTGAGCGTCTGACTTTGGCTCTGGTCGTGATCTTGCAGATCGTGAGTTCGAGCCTCACAATGGGGTCTGGGCTGATAGCTTGGAGCTTGGAGCCTGCTTCAGATTCTGTGTCTCTCTCTGACCCTCCCCTGCACTCTCTCTCTCAAAAATAAATAAACATAAATCTTTGCATATATATATAACTCATTTAAAATGTAACCCCTCAGCCACTTCAGAGGCTGGAAGTAAGGGTTAGCCCTTGGGGTGAAGACCTAGTCGCAGGGAGGGGCTCTGGTGGAGGGGAGCATAGGGCAGGAGTAGCGTGGGGCCCCGGAAGTGGCTCAGGATTAACTCAGGCAGGGACAAGAGTGGCCCAAAGACTTGTGGTCTTGGCCACAATGAGCACCAAACATTGTCACCCACACCTCTGTGAGGAGGGCCTAGAAATTAGTATCAGACACAACTCTCAGAGCCAATGTTGATACAAGGTCAGTGTCATATGTATATAATCACATTCCATGGTGGAGATTGGATGGATGTCCACGTAAGCCCTTTGTTTTTAAAGACCCAAGTAAAAAATCAGCAACAAAACTGCCTAGTTATTCAGATCCTACATAATTTCCCAAAAAGAAGGAATACAGTAACACTTAGTCCGCGGAAACAGCGTTCTGTGCTGACCTACACTGATGAGACACGGAACACGCTTTCACCCGTCCCTTCCGAAGAGCTCCATTGTGCAACAGAGTACAAAAGGTAATCCAGCATTTTCCAAATCTGTTTTCAGGGTCACAGAACACTGCTGTGGTCACTACTGGTGTTGCTGGCGAGTGTTCTGACAACAGTTTGGGAAATCTCATGGTTTCCGAAGCCAGAGCACCCCAACCCCAAGCCATTAAAGTCACGATCTAGGGGACAAGGGAAGGACACCAGACACGCAGCGCCTCCCGCATTGTCAGCTCTAACAGGGGGTACTGTCATGGCTGCAGCACCACCAAGGGCGCTCCGGGCATCCTGAACCAGTGTGATGTCGGCCACCGTCCTCGGCACTTGCCTCCCGCTGGCCTGTGGTTCCCTGACCAGTCAGTGGGTTGGTGCCCTCCCACACGATACCAATGTTGTGATATCAACAAAGAGGTCAGCCTGCCTGGGGTCACTCAGTGAGGATCGTAGGCGAGCCCCAGGTCAGCATCGCTCTGACGTGACCTCCTACTCAACGGGGCCCCTGCTGGGTTAACTACACACACACACCTCCCACCGAGGTTGCTCCCATGGAGAGAACAGTGACACCTTATATGTACATTCTGGCGTTAAGGCATTTTGCTTTGTTTCACAATTTTGATTAGACTCCTTAAAATAGAAGAAGGGGCACCTAAGGGGCTCAATCAGTTGAGCATTCAAGTCTTCATTTCGGCTCAGGTCTTGATCTCACAGTTCTGATAGTGCAGAAACTATTTGGGATTCTTTCTCTTCCCCTCTCTCACTCATGCTCTCTCTCTCTCTCAAAATAAACATTAAAAAAAATAGAAAATGAAAACCAAGGAGTGGAATCCAGTTCAAAAATACTCATTTTCTAGAACATTCTTTCTGCCTACTTTATATATAATACTTGTACAGAAACTATAACCACTGTGTAGTTAAACTAAATGACTCCATTTACTGATCCCAACATTTTAATTTAATCCCAAATTAAAAAACCCATGGCCTTCTGCATGGCGAGCATCCTTGGTGCCGATCACACCCACAGACGAGCAGCCGGTGAGTGGGTTTTCAAAGGCAGGCACCCAGCCAAGTGGCCATGTCACGTCAGCCACATCTCAGGAAAATACCCGTGAAAACGTCTGATTTTCTGATCTAACCCCCAGCCTTTGTGGGGTCCACCTTGGCACCGCCCATAGCAGAGAAGGCTTGCAGGGGGCCAGCCCTGGTGAGGAGACCTCGAGCTGCCCTCCTGCCCACTGCATCCCTGGGTCACACTCAGCCCGTCATCAGGAGGTGACCTGCTCACTGAGGTGGGCCATCCCAAGCGCACAGTCTTCTGGAAAACCACAAAACTCAGCCCAGGATCAGGGCTCTGTTTGTTTCAACCAAGGTGGGGGAAACCCAGAAGACAGAACACCTCCTCTCTCACATGGACAACGGTGGTGATCGCAGCAGACAAAGAGGACACGGGAATCTGACCTACTGTGCGCTCTCTCAGAATGTACTCCAGAGGCGAGATTCACGTTCAGATCCTGGCGGGGGAGGATGCTGACAGGGACGGTGAGGAAGGTCTACAACAGAGTGTCGTCTAATAGGAGATTTGTAAACTAGCTGCCCCACTTAGCGAGCAGGCTCTCACGGGGCACCCACATCATTAATGTGAAAACACAGGGACTCTGCATGATGAGAGATAAAAATTAAACTTGTATGAGATGAAGCAAATTCACAGAACCAGAAACCTCAGATTTTAACCAGAGCATCACATTCTAGATCCTAAGAAAGAGTTTGGCGGCTGTTGAGAGAAAGACACTGTCAAGCTAAGTGGCCTACACTCGTGGCACTTTCCTCGTGGTATTTAGCCTCCAGTGCAGAAAGCGATCATGCAAACCTGGCAACCAAGTCCAGACGGCGTTTCCTTAGACGTTCGGTGCATTTTCAGCCTCACGCCGCAGCAGCGGTTCCAAGCTATTTGACCAGGGTCAGGAACAAATGCATACTTGGTTTTTTATGAAGGAATCTAAGCCCTGAGTTTTCTGGACGGTTGCTGCCATGGAGAATTTGTATCAAAGCCTCCAGCGTCTGCTACACCTAATGTTCCATGTAAAGTACCCACCATCGCACACACTCAGCGGGCATTTAACCACACGGGTTTGTGGTGACGTCACTTACCCGTCTGCTTGCTGGGAAACTGTACGACTTCCAGACCGTCTTGATAGGTTGTGCGTGTTATCCGAGCGCCTGCATGACGGTACACCTGTTAGCACCAGAAATACCCGTGTCAGGATGCCGTCTGTGATGTATGTCATTTTGAACCTGGATTGGACCCAGTGAAGTACTTTCTGTGGGTGAGGACCTGCCCTGTCCATGGGAAAGGGCTGGGAGGTCACTGACTTGTGGGGTAGCCCTGATCTTCACCTGGGCAGGCTCTGAAACCCAAAGCCTGCCCGGCCTCACAGCCTTGGGGGACCTGTAGCCCCAAGATTTCATGATGAGCATGGCTAGAGCCATGAGCCCTGGGACCATGAGCCACCCAGCTCGGACCGACATCTGCCAGCAGCTGGAGATGGCACGGACGAGCAGATGTCCACAGAGCTCCCCTCTGGAACTGGTCGCCTGATTGTGAAGTTTTAAGTCAAGTTCTTTCCTTTGGTTTCCAACCAAGTGGAGAGGGCCAGTGGGTAAGAGCAGTTGGGGAAGGCGACTGTGATGAAGGAGGGCAGGGTTGTTCCTCTTGGCGGAGCGGAGTGAGCCCGGGCCACACGGTGGGGAGGGAAAGGTACACACAGGAAGGGTACAGAAATGAAACCTGTTCAATGTCTATGTGCATTTTCAAAGTGAGAACTTGGAAGGTAGAAACTTCACTCAGCTCCAGCTTTGGGGATCTGGGCCTGTCACCTACGAGGACAGCACCATCTGCCCGTCAACAAAGGAGGCAGAGAGAATCTGCGGGATGTGTCTAATGGAGTGGGATTATTGCAAGCACCGTGCCACTGAGATCAGAAGGCTTCCTTCCTGTGAGCCGAATTTGTCCAAATGTGAGACGCCGTGGGGAGTGCAAATTTCTCCATCATTAGAGCGGCCGTAAGTGCAAGCCTGGGCCCAGGGCCCAGTCTCCCCTTGAGACCAGAGACGGCGGTGGAGAAGAGCACGGCCCCACCGCTCAGCAGATGCCCTGCCGAGGCACGCCCCCACTAGCCGCTGCGGCTGCCCGGGGACCAGGCCAAGGGCCAGCATGGAGGGCCTTTCCTTTTGTTACCCCCAAAATTCTTAAGATAGAGCTAAGTGCTCATGAATTTTTGGGTTTTGGGGTTACTTGGGGCCAAAGAAAGGACATATGACAGTGAGGCCAGGGCTCCTACACCAGAATTCTGCCATCGCCCTCGGAATGGCCAGCGGCCTTTGGCTGGGGTAAAATTACGGAGCAGCGAACAGATGTCTCTAATTAAGACCAGTAAACCAAAAACGAAAACCAGAGATGAGCTCTGTGGTCATTCAGAGCTCCAAGGGTCCCGAACCTCTGAATTTTTATCCCAACGCTTCGTAAAAACAAAACAAAAAACAATGAGGTTGATTATTCTAAGAAAGACTTTTTTAAAGACACGAGTCCAGTGTGTACAGAATACAACTTGATAATGGTTCGGTACTAAAGGACGGTTATCAGCCTGCTACAGACCTGACCTTAGCTCCAGGCCTGATTTACAAGATTCTCTGTAAAGTAACCAAGTTTTCAGAATCAAATTAAACCCTGAATTACCCGGATAACTGCCTCTCTGGCATCCTTGCCTGCAAGTACCCTACCACCGCACAGACGTGCACCTTGCCCCGGGGCCGCCAGCACATCAGGGCTCCCCAGTATCAAGGGGACCCCTGTCTGCCTTCAGC
>JAESUZ010000403.1:600000-878651 GCA_017311185.1 Proteles cristata cristata | reverse complement strand
CTTCCTTTTATTGATAAAAATAATATTATTCAAAACTACCAGAGTTCCTTCCCTCTCACACCCAATTGGGCTATATTTCTCAAAGAAAGAACAGTTTCAGAAACATCAATTTAAACACAATAAAACTTTTAACACAAGCCATTCTGCCAAACATAAAACTTTCTCCTCAACCTGAGTTGTTCACTTTGTTTAATTTGTTTTTGTTTACTTTATTTACTTGGGGGGGGGTATTTATTTATTGTTGTAGGGGCATTTGTTTATATTTATCTAGGCTTCAGTTATACATAATACAGCTTTTTAGATTCATACAGAGGTTTCAGGTTTTACGTTGGCATTACTCCATCTTAAAAGAATGGATTTTCTGGAGTGGCTGACAGTTCTATGCTCTCAGTTTGGATGGGCTCTGAGTCCTAATGTGAACACCGTGCCATATCTTTTGAAAACAAAACCAAGTGATACTTCAAGTGGTTCCGTTGAAAATCCACTATTGCAACATGGCCTTCAAACTTGGAAAGTCTGCAGTGTCACAGTTCACCAGCTGTTCGGTCTACTAAAGCCAGGTAAATAAATCTCTTGCTTTCCCGCTCGCCTCAATTGTGCTATAATGCGCATTGGACAGCCTCTGGCTTTGCTACTCACTAACTTTCCTCACAAATCTGTTTCTGAGGTTTAGGCTGATGCTGAGAACCTCCTAGAAGTTTCCAAAGAAGAGTCAAAGGGTCCCTTCTGCAGTGCTACCTGAGATGCCATCCCTATGGAGGACTCAAAATGCCAGCCTTCCCACCCATGCACCCACCAGTCCTCCCAACCAAACCTCCCTCCCGGAGCGCTCTAGAAGACATCTCTATGAGCCTGTGGTGATGAAAAAAAAAAAAAAAAAACAGCAGCGAAACCGCGGTGATGAAAAAATGGCAGCACACCACCCAAAGCCTGTTACCTCACAGAAGCCCTCACCAGTCTGCGTTCGCCTTCTGCCCTCTCGGAGGCTTCCACTTCAAGGAGCAGGTGTCTGGGGTCCAGGGGCGCTGAAGAGCTGGCAGGGGCTGAGTGAGAGCCTGGAAGCTCTTCCTTGGCCCCCAGTCCTCACCAAAAGCCGTGAGGGTTGGTCAGTGAAGAGCAGCCTCCGATTCCTCAGTCACCCATACTGGCTAAGCTCCCAGGACTCCTAGCAGGGCAAGCGGTATTTCTGCCTTGGCTTAAGCTGTTGGGGTTGCTGAGACCGCCTCTGGAATAAGCTGTTGGGGTTGCTGAGACCGCCTCTGGAACTGGGGTGTGGAAAGTCCTTTCCGCTCAACTCCTGGCTTCCTAGTGCCAAGGTTCTGCTTCAGCATTGGGCACTGGCTGAGCAGTACCTGCCAAGGTCCATGGAGCTTGGAGATGGGGGGTCTTTTGGGTCCAATCTGGGTTCCGTAGTGGAGCTGAAGAAGCTCAGATCTCCTCCTAATCAAAACGGCACTTACAGCCTGAGGGGAACTAAAATTTCATCCGTGGTTGAGGAGCAAGTTGAGTATCAAGCGGAGTATGAAGTCCTGCAGGGTCAATGCTACTCAACAGGGGCAGCCTCAGTGGTGCCTGGAGCCCCAGAGGTGAAAGGGAGGGCGACTATAGGCTGTTCTCTTTGACTTGTCATCTCTTTAAACAAGACGATGATCCTAACAGCTTTCTTTCAAACTTCCCAGTCTGCCCTCCTCGCCAGCCTTTTCCTGCAGAGACATCCACCAGGGCTTTGCAGGGTTCCCCTGCACCATGCAACTGGACTTCTCAAGTCTGTTTCTAAAGATTCTCAGAGAAGACAATTCCACCACTTCCCTCAACCACTCATCCCAGAATGGAGTAATCATCAGTGAGGAATAGTTTTAGCATGGCATATTGTTTTCTCAAGCTGGCCAAATTCATGACAAGTTAAAAAGACCTTCAATGAATTGAAAGACTGAAGACGAACTTTAGTTCTGATCCAGCATATAGTATGGGATGGACAAAGTAAACATTAATTTCACAGCATCAATAATATTAAACTTTATTCATAATAGTGACAGACTTTGCCCCTCAAACAAGGACATACCACAGAAAGGGTTCCAGAACTTTCCATCTCCAATATAATCTTTCTGATTTCTTTTCTTTTTTTTTTTTTTAAATATTTTTTATTTATTTCCAGGAGAGAGAGAGAGACAGCGTGAGCAGGGGAGGGTCAGAGAGAGAGGGAGACACAGACTCTGAAACAGGCTCCAGGCTCTGAGCTGGCAGTCAGC
This sequence comes from Proteles cristata cristata, assembly GCA_017311185.1. Taxonomy (NCBI): domain Eukaryota; kingdom Metazoa; phylum Chordata; class Mammalia; order Carnivora; family Hyaenidae; genus Proteles; species Proteles cristata. The sequence goes on along the minus strand of JAESUZ010000403.1, from coordinate 876,402 downwards.
ACAGAGCCCGACGCGGGGCTTGAACCCACGAACCGCGAGATCACGACCTAAGCGAAAGTCGGACGCTTAACCGACTAAGCCACCCAGGCACCCCTCTGATTTCTTTTTTTAAATGTAATTTATTGTCAGTTTGGCTAACATACAGTGTATACAGTATCCTCTTGGTTTTGGGGGTAGATTTCCATGATTCACCACTTACATACAACACCCAGTGCTCATCCCAAGTGCCCTCCTCAATGCCCATCACCCATTTTTCCCTCTCCCCTGCCCCCTCCCATCAATTCTCAGTTTGTTTCTGTATTCAAGAATCTCTTATCGTTTGCTTCCTCCCTCTCTGTTTATTAACGATTTTTCTCCCTTTCCTTCCCCCCATGGTCTTCTGTTAAGTTTCTCAAGTTCCACATTAGTGAAAACATTTATCTGTCTTTCTCTGACTTATTTCACTCAGCCTAATACCCTCCAGTTCCATCCATGTTGGTCCAAATGACAGGATTTCATCCTTTTTGCCAAGTGGTATTCCACTGTATATATAAACCACATCTTCTTTATCCATTCATCAGTTGATGGCATTTAGGCTCTTTCCATAATTCGGCTATTGCTGAAAGCACTGCTGTAAACATTGGGGTCCATGTGCCCCTATGCATCAGCACGCCTGGATCCTTTGGATAAATTCCCAGTAGTGCTATTACTGGGTCATAGGGTACTTTTATTTTCAATTTTTTGAGGAACCTCCACACTGTTTTCTTGAGTGGCTGCATCAGTTTCCATTCCCACCAACAGTGTAGGAGGGTGCCCGTTTCTCCACATCCTCGCCAGCATTTAGAGTCCTCTGATTTGTTCATTTTAGCCACTCTGACCAGCCTGAGGTGGTATCTCAGTGTGGTTTTGATCTGCATTTCCCTGATGATGAGGGACGCTGAGCATCGTGTTATGTGTCTGTTGGCCATCTGGATGTCCTCTCTGGAGAAGTGTCTGTTCATGTCTTCTGCCCATTTCTTCACTGGATTATTTGCTTTTTGGGTGTGGAGTTTGGTGAGTTCCTTATAGATTTTGGATACTAGCCCTTTATCTGATATGTCATTTGCAACTATCTTTTCCCATTCCATCAGTTGTCTATTAGTTTTATTGATTGTTTCCTTTGCCATGCAGAAGCTTTTTATCTTGATGAGGTCCCAATAGTTCATTTTTGCTCTTGATTCCCTTGCCTTTGGGGATGTGTCAAATAAGAAATTGGTGCAGTTGAGGTCGAGGAGGTTGTTTTCTGCATTCTCCTCTAAGGTTTTGATGGTTTCCTGTCTCACATTCAGGTCCTTCATCCATTTTGAATTTATTTTTGTATATGGTGCTAGAAAGTGATCTAGTTTCATTCTTCTGCATGTTGCTGTCCAGTTCTCCCAGCACCATCTGCTAAAGAGGCTGTCGTTTTTCCATTGGATATTCTTTCCTGCTTTGTCAAAGATTAATTGGCCATACATTTGTGAAGAAAACCAAAACGGGAGGCATCACCATTCCAGACTTTAGCCTCTCCTACAAAGCTGCCATCATCAAGACAGTATGGTATTGGCACAAAAGCAGACACACAGACCAATGGAATAGAATAGAGAACTCAGAATTGGACCCACAAATGTATGGCCAATCTTTCTGATTTCTAAACTGACTACTCAATCATTGCATAAGATATATGTATATGTATGATATAAAATATATCAAAACAGCATGTTATACACCTCAAATATGTCTTTTTTTAAATTTGTCAGTCATATTTCAATGTTGGGGCAGTACATGACTGTCAGAGGAGTCTTTGGATATATTCTTTCCCATTCTAAAATTAAAGTTAAAATCATCGTACCCCTGAAACTAACATAATCCCTGAAACTAATGTGTGTCAACTATACTTCCACTAAAAAAAAGTTAAAATCCTAAACTTTTATGGAGTTGAGAAAGAAGCTGCTAAACTCAGTTTCAAGAGGGACTAATTTTAAAACAATATGAGTCTTCCCAAAGTGCATTTTAAATAGACCATTTGGATTTATAGCTGTAGTACAGCTTTCAGGCACCACAAACTCTAATTATGAAGTTTAAAAAGCTTTAGCATGGCTTGACATCTGAAATAACTAGGAAATGATAAAACAGCAAGTTGTTTAGTAAGGTAGGTATTTACATAACAATTCCCTAAATCCTGAAGCACAATGTTGCATGAGAGGCAGAAAAGCCTGGTCCCATCTTCTCGACTCTCATGTTCTTCTGATCCTGAAACAAATCAATTCTTTCAATCCCAGATTACATGCAAAGGGGTAAGGATGGCAGGTAGGTATGTATTTCTTGTTGTTTGTAGAGCATATCATCAGCATTAATTAACTTAGATTATTCAGTTAGTACTGAGCTGTCAAAGACAACATTCAAAACAGAGGGATTATTAAAAGGATTAATTCTTATAATGATCAACCAACCTTCCTCAGAAACAAACCATGACTTGACCCCAAAAGCAGAAAGATTAGCAGCAGCAGAGCAGAGCAGGAAGAGTTTGGGCTTGAGTATAAATCCTGGCTAGTCTTGGAGAATGTAATTAATTTCTCTGAAGCCACTATGTCCACTCACCAGTAGGTTCAATAATAAATAGTACCTGACTCATTTAGGAGGGAGAATTTGATGGGATGATGCATGCAAAGTGCCTGGCACAGAGACAGACAAGAAGAAGGCCTTGGTCAGTGAGGCTGTAGTTACCATCAGGAAGTACAATAAAATACTCACCAAAGGCAGGCAGGGCTTCCAGATGTCCATCCCTTTGGAACACAGCATGCAGGATCTGGGAGAATTCTACCCAAGATTCTTCTGTTTTTGCTTGGAGGTACCAATTTACCTCTGGTTTTTCTCACAGGGGACCTGCCAGTACCAGAGACTAGGCAGTCTTCTGCAAAGAAAGGACAGTCATGAGTAGCCTTCACAGCAAGCCCCCCATATTCCATGGAAATTTCCTAAGGAATTCCTTGGAAGACAAAAACAAAACAAAACAAAAAACAAGTGATGTAAGGTTTTATCTCAGTGTGGCCGTCAACCTGCTGGTTGTTTGCTTCATACCCAAAGGAGATAAGTATCCCATTTTTACATCTCTTGAGGGAAAAGAGAACAACACACTTGCACAAAATCAACATCAAGCCACTCCTGGCTTATAAGAACACCCACGCCCTTGTTCATCTCCAGTTAAGTCAGATACCCTTTTGTGAAAATGTAATATTTCACTACATCTGGAAAGCATGGATCAGTGTGTGATTTGAGTTTCCATTAAAAGACCCCCATTTTTCCTGGTATGATACTGATGTATTGTGGTATACTTTAACGAGGTATGATCTATTTTACTTGTGGGAAAATTCAATGATAAATACATGAAAGGAATTTAAGCGGTGCTATTGTAATCCATCTTGAATTAAAAAAAATACAATCAGTAAGGGACATCTGAGTGGCTCAGTCAGTTAGGTGGCCGACTCTTGATCTCAGCTCAGGTCTAGATCTGAGGGTTGTGAGTTCAAGCCTCACATTGGTCTCTGTGCTGGGCATGAGGCCTACTGAAAAAAAACCAGTGAATTCTGCAAGGATCCACCCTTTTCGTCCATATCCCCATAAGCTCTGGCCTGCACTCCTGACTCTCACTCTTGTCCCGTCCAAACTGTTCTCCACCCAGCAGCCAACATGACCTCTAAAAAAGTTCATGCCACAGCATTTCCCCAGTGGGAATACTGTCTGCTCCATGCCACGAGCACTTCTTGGCTGTTGAGAAAAACCTGATCCCATTCTCAAGGCCTCTAATACCCTCCCAATTGTAATGGCTGCTCTTCTTTCCTCACCACACAACAATTAGAACCTTGCTATAGCTTCTATTAAATGCTTTAATGTAACAAACTATGGAAGAGACATGTTTAGGCATTGAAACCTAGAAAAAAAAAATTTGTTTTTCTGGGAGATCATTAACTAAAAAGAAAAGCCAATTGTTACAATCTGTTCCCAGAAGGCCTAAATGCCTATTCCTTTATGCCTTTGTTCTCTACTTAGCAAGAGTAGTTTGGAGCACTGAAATTGCCTACGCTCCCCAATCTCCAGGCTGTGAGTGAAACTCTAAGCGTCTCTCACAAGGATGGGAGTGGGGTGACAATATGGAACTTGCTGAGGGTTTTGCCTTAGTGATGCCAAGTGGATCCTTATCAATGGTTTGGCCCAAGCCCCTCATTTTCTAATTAAGGAGGGTGAAGCCCAGTGAATCCTTTGGAAAAGATTGTCTAGAATCTTAGAGTGAGAGATCAGTTGTGCCCAGATGAGAAGGCCTGGCTGCTCCCACCAGATCATGCCCACATGTATCTTGCACCCACAAAAAGTCGCTATGTCTATTAAGGATATCTTCTTACTTTTTAGTACAGGGAGGGTATTTTTTTCATACAAGAAATGTGTTCCCTGCTTTCAGGGGGACAGAGGAGGGTGTGAATATCTTTGTACCAGTGCTTCCCAAGTAGCTTCAATTCAAAATAATCAGTATACAATTGTACATTTTGGGAAGCCTTCCCTTGGCCCCAGCAGCACAGAACCTTAAGTTGCTTTTATAGTAGAAAACACCTTCATCCAAAGACTGTGAGCAAGACATGGTTTTGCTCTCTGCAAAAATTTCCCCAGTATTTGTATAATTATCTGTAGCTTCAGTTGCTACGGAAAGCAACAACCACTAGTCATGACAACAGTAACAGCTTAAGGTACGCAGCTTGTCTCAGACTGTAAAGCTTCAAAAACACTGAAATGTGTAGGGCCTTAATATCCCTCCTTTAAAAAAAATCAATCAAATGATCTCCCCAGAAAAACCACCTGAGTATTCACTTTCTCTATAATATCTGTCATGAAAAGCCAGCATACCTCAACAAGGAATGCCCGAGGGCAGAAATCAAAGGATATTTTAGGAAAAAATGATTTTAAAAAAAGGTTGGTAAGAATCAAAGCACAAATAAATGAAGACTTACTATGTACCTATTCTGCACCAGAAGTGTGTAGATTCTTTTACATACATTTCATTTGATTGTGATTGTACCTCATTTTACAGAAGAGAAAAACAGACCCAGAAGAGTGAAATAACTGGTCCAGAGAGACAGAACTGGGATTCAAACCCAGGGTGGTCTGGCTCCACGCAGCCACCATACATTGTTTATTCAAGCAGTCTAGTCACCTGACTATTTTAATCAACCCAAAAGTGAGTTTTCAGAATGGATTTTGATTAAAAAATATAGAAAATAAATAGTTCTTTTTTTTTTCTTTAATCAATCCAATCATGGGCCTTCTTGTCAGTATACCTTAGGAATAGCTATCGTCTCCTCTCATCCAGCTCCCTCTGCCTTAGGTCAGACCAGAAATCATGAGGGTGGGCAATGGGCTGGGAATTCTTGCTGAAACCTACTAATATGGCTATCAAAATGACAGACAATACGTATTGTTGAAAATGTGAAGAAACTGGAACCTTCATACACTGCTGGTGAGAACGTAGAGTAGTACAGCCACATTGGGAAACACTCTGGAAGCTCCTTAAAGGCTAAACATAGAGTTACCAGAGGACTCAGCAATTTAACACCTAGGTGTGTGCCCAGAATAATTGAAAATATATTTCCACACCAAAACTTGTACAGGAATGCTCATACAGCATTATTCGTAATAACCAAAAGGTGGAAATAACCCAAATGTCAATTAAATGGTAGCTGGATAAACAAAATATAGTCTATCCATACAGGAGAATACTACTCAGTCCTAAAAATGAGTAGAGTATTGACTGATGATACAGTAGGCATGAAGCTTGAAAACATTATGCTAAATGCAGTAAGCTGGTCACTAAGAGACATATACTGTATGATTCCACCCATATGAGTACCTGGAGTTATCAGATTCATAGAGGCAGAAAGTAGAATAGACTGCCAGGAGGTAGAGGAAAGAGGAGATGGAAAGTTGTCATCTAGGGGTACCTGGGTGGCTCAGTCAGTTAGACGTCCGACTTCAGCTCAAGTCATGATCTCACCGTTCCTGAGTGAGGCCTGCATTGTGCTCTGTGTGACAGCTCAGAGGCTGAGCCTGTTTCAGATTCTGTCTCCCTCTCTTTCTCTCCCTCTGCCCTCTCAAAAATAAATAAACGTTAAAAATTAAAAAAAAAAAAGAAAGAAAGAAAGTCAGGGGCGCCTGGGTGGCTCAGTCGGTTAAGCATCCGACTTTGGCTCAGGTCATGATCTCACGGTTCGTGGGTTCGAACCCCGTGTCGGGCTCTGTGCTGACAGCTATCTCAGAGCCTGGAGCCTATTTTGGATTCTGTGTCTCCCTCTCTCTGCCCCTCCCCTGTTCACACTGTCTCTCTCTCTCTCTCTCTCTCAGAAATAAATAAAACATTTAAAAATTTTAAAAAATAAAAATAAAAACAAAGAAAGTCGTCATCTATGGGGACAGAATTTCAGTTTTGCAAGATGAAAGAGTTCTGGAGATTTATTGCACAACAATGTGAATGTACTTAATATTATTGAACACTTTATTTTAAAATGGTTAAGATATAAAGTTTTATGTTACATGTGTTTAACCATAATAAAAATAAAGATTCCATTTAGAATGAAATGTCCAGAATAGGCAAATCCAAACAGACAGAAAGTAGATTAGTGGTTCCAGGAGCTAGGGGGAGGGAGATAGGGGTAGTGCCTACTAAAGAGCACAGAGTTTCCTTTGGGGGTGATGAATTGTTCTGAAATTACATAATTCCAAGTTGTGTGATGTTCATATAATCCTGTGAATACATTGATAAACCACTGAAATGTACTCTTCTGAAGGGTAATTTTTTCAGATATGTAAATTATATATCAAATAAAAATTTGGTGTGAGAAAATAAGAATCTAGGTGTGAGAGCTGGTGTGGTGTGTATGTCAGAAATGAAAGGGAAAGAAAGGAAATTGATAATTATGAGAAACCATGCAAAGGCAGTGTACCGACCTGCTTGGCCATAAACAGCACCTTGCACCATGGTTGCAGACAATCACGTACCACAGTTCAAACCAAGGATGGACTTCACGGCTGGAGAGCAAATATTTGTACACAAAATATGTGTACATCTTTATGATTATTTTAAGCGTGACAGAAAAATCACTGTAAAACACAGTAAGTAGTCATAAAGGCTAGCTTGTCACTGGCTAACTACAGGATACAAGAAATAATAACATTATGAATAAATGTTAATACTCTATTTGAATACAACCTGGAGGAAATTATATATTCCAACCCCATGTCTTTTGAGTAAATTCTACCTCATTTTCACTACTGATATCGGATAATAGAAATCTCCCTGGATAGCTAACAAGATACTAGGGTAAATTAACAATAAGCATCATTTAATTAAGCTACTTGAGAAAGTCTGCTGTCTATTGGTTTTGTTACAAGTACATCAAAGTTCTTGATTTATAGCAATTTACGGCACAAGTTCCTGGCTGTCTCATGGCACAAGGAATTGCCACAAACCTTTTAAAATGAAGAAAAGTGGGGCACCTGGTGGCTCAGTTGGTTATCTGACTCTTGATTTCAGCTCAGGTAATGATCTCATGGTTTGTGAGTTCAAGCCCCACATCAGGCTCTGCACTGACAGTGTGGAGACTGGGATCTTCTCTCTTCCTCTCTCTTTGCCCCTCTCTCTCTCTCTCAAAAAATAATAAATAAACTTAAAAAAATAAAATTAAGAAAAGTGAGGAGACTGTTGGAAACTGAACTGAGCCTTCAACTTGCAATGAGCCCTTGGCACTTAATGGAACAGTGAAATCAATGCTCTTCATGGTGTAGCTAATTATCACTAAAAGGTGCTGCCTATAGCCTTCCCAGATTTGTCTTGCAAGCTTGGTTTTTTTCTTTTTTGTTTTGAGGAAAGTTATTACTTTTCTAGCACTGAAGCAAATGACCAAGGTGAACGCATACAAAGTCAAGCTAAAGTAGTACTAGAGATGCTATTAAATTTAAGCAGATAGTGAAAAAAAAAAAAGTTAAGTAGACCTGGAACAAAATAGAATTCAGAAAGAGACTCAGGTATTTATGGGACCACAGACTATGATAAAAGTGGTGTCACACATTATAGGAAAGGATACATGATTTGGTAGCTGGTGTTGGGAAAATTGTCTCATTATGGGCAGAAAAATCAAATTAGGTTCCCATCTAACAATCTGTATGGAGGTGTATTCCCAATGGTTTCAGGAATCATTATGAAAGAAAAACATAATAACATCAAAAAGGAAATTGCAAAAATATTTTTATCTTGGAGTAGAGAAGAATTTCTTATATAAGAAAATATTTTTTTCTCTAAACCCAAAGATGTGAAGTGAAAATTAATACATTTGGTAACATTCAAATTAAAGATTTCTGTTTAATGAAAGAGACCATGGATAAAATTAAAGACAGATGGTGAGATGGGAGAAAAAAAATGCATATCTAAAGCCAACAAAAACTAATATTTTAAAAGCATCACAAAAAAGATAGGAGACCTAATAGAAAATGGGCAAAGGATGAAGGAACAAAACATTTATAAAAAAAAAGGAAACCCAAAAATCAAGCATATAATATGCTCCAGGTCATTACTTAATGCAAATTAAAACATCTATGTGATATCAGCTTACACCTGTTGGCCTGGAAAAATTAGGCAGCTATACATGACCAAGTGTTGACAGAACTGAAGTATTACAGGAATCTTCAAACTTTGCTGTGGGAGCATAGACAGGGCCATCCATTTGGAGAAGAGTCCAGCACTACTCAGTTAAATTAAGTTTACACAGAGGCCTGGTTATTTTGCTTTTGTATATATGTTTGTATGTATGTATATGTGTATACATACACCTACACATATAAAATTTTAACTTGTATACATATTCATAGCAGCATTATTCATAATAACTAAAAAGGTGGAAACAATCTGAATGCCTATCAGCTGGTGAATAAACAAAGTATGGTATATCCATACAGTGTAATATTATTTAGCCATAAAAATAAAGTACTGATTCATGCTAAACCTGGATGAACTTTGACAACATTACACTAAGTGAAATAAGCCAGACACAAAAGGCCAAATACTGTATGATTCCATTTATATGGATATCTAGAAGAGACAAAGCCACAGAGTTGCTAGGGGTAGGGGGAGATGGTACTTGATTGATAACGGGTATGGAATTTCTTTTTTGAGAGATGAAAATGTTCTAAATTTAGATTATAGTGATGGTTATGCAATTCTGTGAGTATATTAAAACCATTGAATTATGCACTTTAAATGAGTGAGCTTGTGATATGTGAATTATATTCATGATAAGTCTGTTACTTAAAAAGGAAAGAATGAATGGATGCATGAATACATGAAATAGATAAATAAATAAAAATATAAGCAGGGCTTTGTATAGATTTATGATGAGAATGTGCCCAGAAGAGGGTGATGAATTCAATCTTCTGCTCCAGTGGTATCTGCCTCTTTTTCCCTGACTGCTAATCTTCCTGGATGTTGTAGATCTTTTGAACATATTATCATCTCCTTTGACTCGCTCCTGATCATTCTGTCTCAGTTCCTTAGCTCCCATTCACATGCTAGGCCTGGGTTTGATTTTGGTCTGAACCACCCTGCAGATGCTATACACCAATCAGAGCCGTCTGCAGGTAGAGGAAATGGTAGATGACTTCTGACATGACTTTCGATGAGCCTCACTTCCTGGTTTTCATGATTTTGTGAAATCTTATCCCCTCTGAGTATGGGCTGGGCCTAGGAACTTCCTTCTATCCCATAAAATATGGCAAAAGTTATGGGATGACACTTACATGATTAGATTACAAAAGACTGTGACTTGAGACACCTGGGTGGCTCAGTCAGTTAAGTGTCCAACTTTGCCTCAGATCATGATCTCCAGGTTCCTGGGTTCCAGCCCTGCATCAGGCTCTGTGCTGACAGCTCAGATCCTGGAGCCTGCTTAGGATTCTGCATCTCCCTCTCTCTCTGCTCCTCCCCCACTCGCACTCTGTCTCTGTCTCTCTCTCAAAAATAAATAAACATTAAAATTAAAAAAAAAAACTGTGATTTGTGAATTTCATCTTGCTAGCTCACTCTTTTTTTTCCTCTCTCTCTCTTTTTCTCTTTATCATTGATACTATATCTTACCTTCTCACTTGCTTACTGCCTTGTTGAGGGGGATGCTCTATGGAGAGGTACATATGGCAAGTAACCAAGAGACGCCTTCAGTCATCAGGTCATGAGGAACTCAGTCTTCACTCCAACAATCTGGAAAGAATGGAATTTTGTTACCTTGGAAGTGATCTTGGAAGAGGATCTTTCCTCAGTTGAACCTTTAGATTAGGCTGTATCCCCACCTAACACTTTGATTGAACAGCCTTGGTAGGGAATCTATAGCAGAGAATGCATGCCCGAACAGTTGACCCATGGAAACTGTGAGATAATAAATGTGTGTTAAGCCATTGAGTTTTGGAGTAATTTGTTATGCCATAGTAGAGCAGTTGAATAACTAATTCAGAGGATAAGACATGTTAAACATGCTCTTAACCTGTCACCAGAACTTTGGAATCAAACCTCCTTTGTAGTTGGGTGGGGTGGGGTGTCTGGCCCCATAAAAACTCAATTTGGTAATTTGTTTGTATAGTTCAAAACTATCCCTTGACTTTCCAATAACCTCAGGGTAAAATCCAAAATAAGTTCTTACTGTAGCCTACGAGACCCTCTGTGATCTGCTCCATGTGCCCTTCTGGACTCATCCTACTCTCCTCTTCACCCTCTCTACTCTGACCACACTGGAATCCTTCCTGGTCACTGAATCAAGCATGTTTCCATTCTGGGGGCTTTACCCTTTGCTTTTTACGTTTAGAAGGCCCTGTCCCAAAAACATCTGCAAGACTCACTACCTCCCTTCCTTCAGCTCTTTAATCTAACATCACCTCCTCGAAGAGGTCTTTCCCAACAACCACTAAAGTAGGCTTCAATTCTCAGTCTATTCCATTCTGTCTACCTTATTGTAATAGGACTTATCATCATCTACAACTGAATTCACTTACTTGTGTATTTGTTCTGTCTCCTCCCTCTAGAAGAAGATAAGTTCCATGAAGGCAGGGGCTTTGTCTTGTTTGCTACTGTATCTCCAGTGCCTGGAACAATGCCTGGCACCTATAGCTAGATGAGGAAAGAAGTATTAGAAGAGATGACAAGTCACTTCCCAGAAACTATTCTAATTTGAAACAGAAAGGAGAAGTTTTCAGCAGCCAGAGAAAAGCAGATGAGTGTTCAGAGAGCCCCAAATCTGCCCTGTGACCTCCAGGAATTCCTAGGGAATGCCAGAGTATGTACCATAGGGGGAAAGAGTTCTCAACAAATCTCTCACCTTAACTGCAAAACTAGTTCCATTAAAAAAGCCCTTCAGAAGACTACTCAATAGATACCTCCTTCTATGTGGCTAGAAAATATATTCTTCATGAGGTCTATTTTTTCTAAGTTTTTCTATTTGGATTTTGTTCTTTCATGCCCAATTATCATGCATAATTTAACTACATGATTTAATTAACTGCCAAAATACAAAAGTGCAAAATTTTATGTATAAATAATTAGTGACACAGGCAAACTCTTGTTACTTTAGAATGAACAGCTGGTAGATAATTGTGCTCACAGTTACCTAATTTCAAGTTTAGCAACTTTTGTACTTGTTTTATATTCAAAATAGTTTCCATCTTCTTTAATTTAAAAAATTTTTCTAAATTTAAAGGAAAAGTACATCTAAGTGAAAGGTTATAATATAATTTTGTAAAACATGCAGAAGAATACTATGTGGAATAAAACCTAATTAGAACACAAATTGATGTTCCATTGAGAGTAGATGAAATTGAGTTTTGGACTTTGTTTATTGGTGCAGTTAACAGATTCTGTAAGATTGACAAAATCCAATGGGAGAAGATGTGAAAACATTCACAAAAAGTAAAAAAAAAAAAGAAAAAGAAAAAGAAAAAAAACACTGTGAAGTAAATAACTGCATTCCCAATGGTTCTATATATCTTGGGGGCACAAATGAGGAAAGACCAAAACAAAAATAGGTCAGGAAAGGGAGCTAAAACACACACACACACACACACACACACACACACACACACACACACACCTGTAACTCCGATAAATATTTTATTTTGAAGCCCCAAGTAAGCAATGTTGGGAGAAATAAAACATCTCATTTCTAACCACTGGATGTCTCATTCTACTAGTAAGTCAGGGAAAACAATATGGCAGCATGTGTGATTACAGCCTTTGACACAGTCATCTCCTTCCTAATCATAATCACAAAAGAGAAAAAAATCTAAGCATAAAACTACTCAGTATAGTTTTACACACTACGTAAATGATTTCAGAAATGAATGAAGCATAGTGAAGTGAATATTACAAAATAAATAAAGTTATAAAATTTTATTAAATAGGCAAAATAAAAAAGAATGCCTCATTCAATATTATGTTCAGGGTGTTTCCAGAAAGTGGTTAAAACTAATTTAGAAGTTTATGTCATTTCTCATAACTAATCTTCTACTTTGACATAAGAGGAACAAGAGTTAATGAACATCTTGATTTAGAGACAAGACATATTTTTGGCAATTTTGTTTATTATGGTGGCTATAGTTTATGGTCAATAAACTTTCACATCAGCATTAATTCAACTCTGTAGTTTCAAATATTTTGAATGAAACTAAGCCAAATATATGTCAATATTTGATTTTAAGACGAACATGCAAGACAGGGAGGCAAGATGGCAGAGAAGAAGGGATCTCCGCACATTTCACTCGCCCCCATCTCTCAAATGGAGAAGGCCTGAAGCCATAGGAACCCTTACAGAATCGCAGGAGTTTGGGAGGAAAAGGAGACAGAGTCTGCTGAGAAAACAACCTTATAGGTGTGTGAGTGTGAACTGGGGAAGATAAAAACGGGTCAGTACCAGAGACAGGGAGGGAGGGGAGGGACCCACCCCCGTTTGTGGGGAGCCACCCCCGTTTGTGGGGAGCCACGGTGAGTCAAGGGGAAAAGGAAGAGCGGCTGAAACTGCTCAAAGAATTGTCCCTGTCCCTGGAGAAGAGAAAAACCTCTGCTCGGGACAGAGAGTGATCCAGTGTCCAGCTGTGGAGCTGACTTGGAGCTGACTTGGAGCTGGACGTCCATGGTCCCAGGCGGCGCCAGGAGAAACTGCTCCTCTGCTCTCCAGCTCCATCTGGAGGGGAAGCGGCGTGGCCTGAAACTGCTCTGCCACTCTTCAGGCTCCGCTCGAACCCCAGTGGGGAAAGGACCAGCTTGAAAGTGCTTGGAAGGACTCAGCCTGAATGTTTATATTTCGGGTGATATCAATAAAGTGCGTGGACTAAGACCTGGAAACAAGGCCTGGCTTGGGACATTGAACACGGCCCACCTTGGCTACGCCCATGGCACAGGGAGATCAGACCCAAACAAATGATTTGCAATGCTTGATTCCAGAAGGGACTGGGGCACCACCATTTTTCTCCCCACAACCACCAAGGAGGGGCCTCAGGGAGGGGCCCGTGGGACACAGTGGAGGCTAAGACCTGCCTACACCAAACCACGCCCATCCCTGCTAGAGAGTTGCTTTTTATTATATCAGAGCCTGGGAAGATCAACATGGATGCACTGCCATGATTAATTCTAGAGCAATTATTTCTATTCAGATAGATTTTCCCTTGTCTCATTCCTATCCCTTCTCTCTGCTGGACTCTGCACTCTGGTCATCGGTTTGCTTAAACAGTCACATTTAATCCGTTCTCTAGATGTATATTCTACACCTCCACCACTACCTTTCTATCTCTTTCTCTCTCTCTTTGGAGTAATCAGACTATATAGTTTCTCTGAGTAACATTATCTTCGTTTCTTTCTCCTCGCCTCTTACCATATTCTCCTCTTTCTCTGAATTAAGCCTCTTAGTCTCTCTGCCTGGCCATTGTCCAATTTCACTTTCTCCCTGCCCTGTCATTTCTCTCTTTGTACATGCTCTTCCATCAGCACTGCATACACCCTGCTCTTTATTTGTAGCTGGGAAATCTAGTTTCATGCTTTTAGACTGTCCTCTATCTTTTGGGTTTTTTCTTTTTTTTTCTTTTTACTTTTTTTAATTTTTATTATTTATTTTTCCTCTTTGATCTTTTTCTCTCTCTTTTTTTCCTTCATTTTTTTTCTTTTTCTTTTTCCCTTTCGGTTCGCTTGTTTGTTGCATTTGTCTGTGCATTTATGTGCCTTTGTTGCCTTGTGTGTTTGTCTGTTTTCTTTTCAAGGGCTACCTCAAGAAACAAGCCAAAGTACACATGGTGGAGAGTCCCAAATACCACTAAGAGTAGGAAAATAAGATAACCAAAATCTCAACGAGAGAGATCAAGAGACAGCATTGAAATAAACTTCCTGAACCTACAGGACCTGAACAGTCAATGAGCCTTCTTTAATACAGCAGTACTCGCAGGTGCAGAGTGCATAACAAGCTTTTAAAACTAACAAGAGAAGGAGAGCTAGCCAAAATGATGAAACAGAAGAACTCTCCTCTAAAGAAATTCCAAGAAGAAATGACAGCTAGAGAACTGTTCAAAACAGATATAAGCAACATAACTGAATAAGAATTTAGAATAATAGTCATAAAATCAATCGCTGGGCTTGAAAAAGGCATTGAAGACATCAGAGAAACTATTGCTACAAAGACTATGGAGCTTAAAAATAGTTGTGATGAATTTAAAAACACTATAAATGAGGTGCATAATAAAATGGAGGCCTCCAATGCACGAATTGAAAAGGCAGAGAGGAGAATAGGTGAATTAGAAGACATAATTATAGAAAAAGAGGAAGCTGAGAAAAAGAGAGATAAACCGATCCAGGAACATGAAAGGAGAGTCCGAGAGCTCAGCGATACAATCAAATGGAACAATATCCATATCAGAGGAATTCCAGAAGAGGAAGAGAGAGGGAAAGGCCCGGAAGGAGTCCTTGAACAAACTATAGCACAGAACTTCCCCAATATGGGGAGGAAACAGACATTGGAATCCAAGAGCCACAGAGAACCTCCTCAGATGTAAATTGAATCGATCTTCTGCACGACGTATCATAGTGAAACTGGCAAAATATAAGGATAAAGAGAGAATTTTGTAAGCAGCTAGGGATAAAAATGCCCTAACATACAATGGAACACCTAAGTGGTTACTGAAACTGAGCAGGCCAGAAAGCAATGCCAGGAAATCTTCAATGTGATGAACAGAAAAAATATGCAGCCAAGAATCCTCTATCCAGCAAGCCTGTCATTCAGAATAGAAGGAGAGATAAAAGTCTTCCCAAATAAACAAAAACTGAAAGAATTCATCACCATTAAACCAGCCCTTCAAGAAGTCCTGAGGGTGACTCTATGAGGGAAATGTGGCAAGGAACACAAGGTACCAAAGACACCACCACAAGCATGAATCCTACAAAGAACACAATAACCTTAAACCCATATTTTTCAATAATACCACTGAATGTAAATAGACTAAATGCTCCAATCAAAATACATACGGTAGTAGAACGGATAAAATAGCAAAATCATCTATTTGCTATCTACAAGAGACTGATTTTAGATCTGATGACACCTTCAGATTGAAAGTAAGGGGATGGGGAAATATCTATCATGCTACTGGAAGTCAAAAGAGAGCTGGAATAGCAATACTTATATCAGACCAACTGGACTTTAAAGTAAAGGCAGTAACAAGGGATGAAGAAAGGCATATATAATAATTACAGAGTCTATCTATCAGAAAGTGCTAAAATGTATAAATGTCTACACACCAAATATGGAAGCACACAAATACATAAAACCATTAATCACAAACAGAAACAATTTCATGGACAAGAATGTGCTAATAGTAGGGGACTTCAATACTCCACTTACAGCAATGGATAGATCAACAAGACAGAAAATCACTAAGAAACAATGGACTTGAATGACACATTGGACCAGATGGATTTGACAGATAGATTTAGAACTCTACATCCTGAGGACATGGAATTCACTTTCTTCTCAAGTATGCATGGCACATTCTCCAAGATAGATTACACATTGGGACATAAAGCAGCTCTCATTAACTATAAAAGAACTGAGATCACACCATGCACACTTTCATATCAGAATGCTATGAACCTTGAAATCAACCACAAGAAAAAGACTGGAAAACCTCGAAAAACACGGAGTTAAAGAATACTCTACTAAAGAACGAATGGGCCAATCAGGCAATTCGAGAAAAAACTAAAAATATATGGAAACAAATGAAAATAAAAATACAACAACTCAAACTCTATATAGGATGCGGCAAAGGCAGTCCTAAAAAGAAAGTACATTGCACTCCAGGCCTATTTCAAAAAATTAGAAAAAGTGCAAATACAAAATCTAACAGCATACCCAAAGGAACTAGAAGGAGAGCAACAAGAGCACCCCAAACCTAATAGGAGAAGAGAAATAATAAAAATCATGGCAGAAATAAACTATATAGAATTAAAAAAAAACAAAAACAGATGAACAGATCAATGAAACCAAGAGTTGGTTTTTTGAAAAAAATAAACAAAATTGACAAACCTCTAGCCAGGCTTCTCAAAAAGAAAAGAAAGAGCACCCAAATAGACAACATCATGAATGAAAAGGGACTGATTACAACCAACCCCTCAGAAATACAAGCAATTATCAGGGAATACCATGAAAAACTATATGCCAACAAATTGGACAACGTAGAAGAAATGGACAAATTCCTAAACACACACTCACTACGAAAATTCACACGGGAAGAGATAGGAAATCTGAACAGACCCATAAGTAGTGAGGAAATAGAATCAGTTATCCAAAATCTCCCAACAAATTAGAGCCCTGGGCCAGATGGCTTCCTTGGGGGAATTCTACTAGACATTTAAATCAGAATTAATACCCATTCTTCTCAAACTATTCCAAAAATTAGAAATCAAGGAAAACTGGACTCATTTTATGAAGCCAGCATCACTTTGATTCCCAAGCCAGACAGAGACCCAGCAAAAAAAGAGAACTACAGGCCAATATCCTTGATGAATGTGGGTGCAAAAATCCTCAAGAAGATACTTGCAAATCGAATCCAACAGCACATAAAAAGAATTATCCACCAGGATCAAGTGGGATTCATTCCTGGGTGACAGGGCTGGTTCAATATTCTCAAATCAATCAATGTGATACATCACATTAACAAAAGAAAAGATAAAAACCATATGATCCTGTCAATAGATGCAGAAAAAGCATTTGACAAGATACAGCATCCCTTCTTAATAAAGACCCTTGAGAAAGTCGGGACAGAAGGAACTTACCTAAACATCATAAAAGCCATCTTTGAGAAGCCCTCAGCTAACACCATCCTCAATGGGGAAAAACTGAGAGCTTTCTGCCTGAGATCAGGAACATGACAGGGATGTCCACTCTCACCGCTATTGTTTAACATAGTGCTGGAAGTCCTAGGATAGCAATCAGACAACAAAAGGAAATCAAAGGCATCAGAATTGGCAAAGAAGAAGTCAAACTTTCACTTTTCACAGACAACATGATACTCTACATAGAAAACCTGACAGACTCCACCACAAGCCTACTAGAACTGATCCATGAATTCAGCCATGTTGCAGGATACAAAATCAACATACAGAAATCGGTTGCATTTTTATACACCAATTGAAGCAACAGAAAGAGAAATCAAGAAACTGATCTCATTCACAATTGCACAGAAAAAAAACATAAAATACCTAGGAATAAATCTAACCAGAGATATAGAAGATCTGTATGATGAAAACTATAGAAAACTTATGAAGGAAATTGAAGAAGACACAAAGAAATGGAAAAACCTTCCATGCTCATGGGTCAGAAGAATAAATATTGTTAAAATGTCATGACTACCCAAAGCAATCTACACATTCAATGCAATCCCAATCAAAATTGCACCAGCATTCTTCTCAAAGCTAGAACAAACGATCCTAAAATTTGTATGGAACCACAAAAGACCTCAAATAGCCAAAGTAATATTGAAGAAGAAAACCAAAATGGGAAGCATCACCATCCCACACTTTAGCCTCTACTACAAAGCTGTCATCATCAAGACAGTATTGGTATTGGCACAAAAACAGACACATAGCACAATGGAATGGAATAGAGAATCCAAAATTGGACCCAAAAATGTACGGCCGACTAATCTTTGACAAAGCAAGAAGGAGTATCCAACGGAAAAAAGACAGCCTCTTTAACAGATGGTGCTGGGAGAACTGGACAGCAACATGCAGAAGAATGAAACTAGTTCACTTTCTTACACCATACACACACACACACACAAACCTCAAAATGGATAAAGGACTTGAATGTGAGGCAAGAAACTATCAAAACCCTAGAGGAGAAAGCAGGAAACAACCTCCTTGACCTCATCTGCAGCCATTTCTTACTTGACACATCCCCAAAGGCAAGGGAATCAAGAGCAAAAATGAACTATTGGGACCTCATCAAGATAAAAACTTCTGCACGGCAAAGAAAACAATCCATAAAACGAATAAGCAACTGACAGAATGTGAAAAGATAGTTGCAAAAGACATATCAGTTAAAGGGCTAGTATCCAAAATCTCTAAAGAACTCACCAAACTCCACAATTGAAAAACAAACAATCCAGTGAAGAAATGGGCAGAAGACATGAACAGACACTTCTCCAAAGAGGACATCCAGATGGCCAACAGACACATAACACGATGCTCAGCGTCCCTCATCATCAGGGAAATGCAGATCAAAACCACACTGAGATACCACCTCATGCTGGTCAGAGTGGCTAAAATGAGCAAATCAGAGAACTCTAGATGCTGGTGAGGTTGTGGAGAAACGGGCACCCTCCTACACTGTTGGTGGGAATGTAAACTGGTACAGCCCCTCTGGAAAACAGTGTGGAGGTCCCTCAGGAAACTAACAATAGAACTCCCCTATGACCCAGCAATAGCACTGCTAGGAATTTACCCAAGGGATCCAGGAGTGCTGATGCATAGGGGCACATGTACCCCAATGTTTATAGCAGCACTCTCAACAATAGCCAAAACATGGAAAGAGCTTAAGTGTCCATCAACGGACGAATGGATCAAGAAGATGTGGTTTATCTATACCATGGAATACTACATGGCAATGAGAAACAATGAAATCTGGCCATGTGTAGCAACATGGATGGACCTTGAGGGTGTTATGCTGAGCGAAATAACTCAGGCAGAGAAGGACAGATACCATATGTTTGCACGTATAGGAGGATTAGGAGGAACTTAACAGAGAACCATTGGGGAGGAGAAGGGGAAAAATAGTTGGGGAGAGGTAAGGAGGCAAACCATGAGAGACTCTTGAATACGAAAACAAACTGAGGGCTAATAGGGTTGGGGGAGAGGGAGAGGGGGGTGATGGGCATAAAGGAAGGCACTTGTTGGGATGAGAACTGGATGTTTTATGGAAACCAACTTGACAATAAACTATTTAAGAAAAAAATTTTAAAAAAAAGGACTAGCATGCAGCTGATTGTTTTAAATCCTGCTATGTTGTAGACAAATCATATATTTGGGGCCCAGCTTACCTGCCAAAGAAGAGTCCAAATTTAAACAACTATGTATGTATATTTTATCTATATCTATACTTATGATCAACTCAAAAGAAAAACTGTGTCCCTTTCAAAAATTCATGCTCTCATATTATTTACTGAGTATGTGTGAAGCAGCATCCCTTTCTTCTCCACGGATTTATTTGTAACCATACAATTTCAGCTAGTGGCTTTAATTCTCAACTCGGTCTGATTTTACAAGCACACATTGACTATCTACTATAGACAAAGCAACGTATTTTATCAGGAACATTTCATCAGAAATATTTTAGCAGTAACATTTCAGAAGTATTTCCTCAGAGAAATACATAGATTGTTAGCATTAGAATTGCTACTTTACATACAATGGAATTTAAATTGGGGATATTGGTATTTACATATTAATCAACTGAAAGGCACCAGTATTCACCACCCCCCCTCCTCCTGCTTTCCTGTTTCTAGTCAAAAGAAACTATTTTGATTTTGAAGAGAGCATCATTTTTCCAGATGCTTGATATAATTTTGTACTTTTGGTGTCCACATTTAAACTTCCCTTAAGTTCATTTGTTTCACCTTCTTAATTAACTACTTCCATCCATTTTGTCAAGCATTCATTTTTGTTCTTCTCTGACTACCTTTAGAATCGATCATCCTACAAATATATGCTTTTGTGTAGGATTATTTACTTATGATTACAAATATTCTCTTACTTACTTAGTCTATAGCCAGATAGCAATTTTGCCAGGAATGAGGACCAGGCATACTATTTTGAAGCTTTTTTACTTTTGCGAACACAACATGTCATAAGAACACAAGAAGTAAATGTGGATTGATTGCTTGATAACACTGCAGTATAGTCCTCAAATAAACTGTAAGCAACTGATACACATATTAACTCCTTAAAATTCAAGGAAAGCTATAATCATTTAAAAATGCAGTCAAGTCTCAGAAATCCTAGAAGACACAGGGAGTCATACTAAAATATTTAAAAGTTGAGCTTAAAGAATATTTTCAAAGACTGTCACTTTCCTTATTTCTACATTTACCAGCACAAACAGTTACCATGAACCTCTACCAAGATAGAGATAGGAATGACATGGAAACAGGATGCTACTCACTTGGAAATGAATAATTTCAAATTTACGTTTAAGACTTAGCTGTGTTCATCTATGTCCCTTCCCTACCTACTCCTTCAAGTGCATGCCTACACATTAATAAAGGTCATCTTGAAATCCAGAACATATGAAATTTTAGTCTTTGTTGGCTTGATTTTGGTGATTTCAGAATGTCTAAAAGAAGAATTTATAATGTATGATTGTGGAGGAAACTCATGTCTGATCAAGTCAAATAAACCTCCTGGGGAGCTTAATTTAGTGTTTCTCCCTTGAAGGAAAATAACCAAGCCCTGCCTAACATCAGCCCCAGGGAAAGACTTCAGGATCAGGAAGAAGGATTTACAAATTCTTAAAATTGCCCTGTTTGTACTTTAATTTTGAAGACTCAACAATTCCTTTAAATTCTGCTCAGTACCTTAACCAGAATGCTTCCATACTGAAAGCATTAAGTGAAATAGCTTCTGGCTGGAAAATACAAACAAGTTTCAGTTATCTTGATCACTAAGAACTAGAGAACAAGGCCCACCCTTCCTGGCAAACAAGGAATTAACTTCTTGGATTTGTGCGGCTAGTTGAAAATAGTTGATGAATTTGCTAATATTCACTGCCTGTTGAGAAATTAGCTGATTCCTCAGCCCCACAGATACATGGTGAGGGGTGGAAGTTCTTGGGTAGGTTTCAGCACTCTGGATCTCACCAGTAAAAAAATCATTAATAGTCTATGAGAGAGAGAGAGAGGGAAATCATTCAATATTAAGAAGCATCTCCAAAACTGTAAGTTGCTCAGTGCATACAAACAAGGCTCTTAAAAACAGTGCCTTTAACATAAGTTTTCAAGTGTTCTTTGAGAGCTGATTTCCTGAAACCTCATAGCTTTACATTCCATGGAAGGCAAATCAGCTATACCTTTCAGCACCCTGAGTTTTATCCTGCTTTTACAGGAATTGACTATTTACTTATACCTAATACTTGAAAATGGGTTAATGTGCAACATTGGCTTGAAGGGCTGGATAGTGTCTGGTGTCAGGCAAAAGAGTAGAAAATTATTCCCTTTGAATATTTTCAGCTTGTATACTTCCTTACTGATGTGATAAAATAAGCTCCAATTTAGATGGCCCTTCTGGATAATGTTGCATGTTGGTTTGTTGTTGAACATCCACATATCTCTTTTCAACTCTAATTATTTGTTTATTTGGACTACTCTTAGCTATGGTCAGCGGTGAAATGTGAAGGGCTAATTTTAGCAGATGTTTGAAGCCAGGTCTGCAGGGAGCCTCTATAGGGGCTCCTGTGTAGGATGAGGGGGAAGGGCCTTGAGGTCAGGGTCATAGGTAAATCAGCATCAATTTCCAAAGAGTGAAAGCAGAATCAAACCAGAGAGAGGCCAGGGTCTGGTCCTGAGAACTGAGAAAGAAAGATGACACACAGGGAGTGATAAACTTGGAATAGAACACAGAGGGAGATGATGCAGGGAGTTAAGGACTGAGTGTGAGCAGAGAAATGCTAAAAGAACATCTAAGTGTATGGATGGGCTGAGAACAGGGCCAGATCAAACTTGATGCTTAGTTGGTACCTTCTAAAAAATGAGGTACAAGAAGGAGAATATGTGTACTATTTCCCTGCTAATTATTGTTACCCAGACACTGTCGACCTACCATTTTGGAAGTGTATCTCCTTGATCGCAAAAGCAAGTTGAGAGGAGAATGGGCAAGGCTGAATTTACCTCCATCCATTCACATGAGTGTATGAGTCAGCAGCACCTTGCTGTGTGAAGGGTCCTCTGAGCATTCATTTCCATCCTCATCTCCCATGGAACATCTCAAAAAGGACCCTTGCCCCTTTGTTCATTTCAAAATAGACTGATCTGCATCTGAGAGATGTTATCTATCAAATAGGGACAGATGATCCATCAGCTGATTCGTGAGTTATTAAGGCAGCTAGGACCACATAAATACAAACAGTATTCAAATGAAGGTAACCTTTCTGTGCAAAAAGGTCCCTGCCAATTAAAACTTGTGAAAGTTGTCTTTGTCCCCTTGTATTACAGCATGGTTGTTCAATAGGTGCCAGTCTATTATGTTGAACTTTAAATTGAATATTCAAAATATTTACATAATACCTCTTCAAACTAAATTGAAAACTTCAAAAATATATATATTCAAATTACACTCTCATTGTGTGAAATTAGAGGACATGGACAAAATGTTATTTTTGTTGGAGAGTAAGTGACCTTTCCATGTAGTAATTTCAAAGGGTCGCTTAATCAACAGAAATCTCTTGGGTTATCATTCGTGCTTTTTACCAACATTACCCCAGCGTTGTATTGGTAACTGTGAAGAGTATACATGTGCTTTTTGAAAACAGGAACTAATAGGAATTATTTTCCATGCAAATAATACATCAGACAGAAAACATAGTCCTTTTCATTATTATTTGTCAAGAACTTTAATCATTTCAGAACAATTGAACATACATCATTTTTGTCTCTTATGATTATAAAAGCAATGTGTGTCTTTGTAAAAAAATTAAAAAGTTTGAATGACAAGTTTAAAAACACATAATCTCATTAGGCAGAAGCAATCATGATACTGTCTCTGTACACTTCCTTTCATTTATATTTCTTTTACATAACTGAAATCATATTGTACACTTAATTGTATACTGGTTTTAGAAATTAACATTATAATAAGTTTCTTCTTCATATTACTAAATAAAATTATACAACCTGATGGTATGGAGATACCATCATTTATTTAAACATACCCCGACTATTGTACAGACTTGTCAAATCTTAAGTTGTGTACCTGAACCTAATGTAAAACTGTGTGTCGAATATACTTCAGTAAGAAAATACCCCTATTTTAAACTACTATTGGACACTTAGGTTCTTTCTACTTTTCCCTATTACAAAGTGATAATCATCTTTGTGCATAAAATGATTGCTTTAGAATAATGTCAAAGAAATGGTATGTATAAAAGTATTTCCTTAGAGTACAAAGAAATGGAATTAATTGTAAGGTCAAGAAAAGTTTTATGTCCTTTGATACACATTGCCAAATTATTTAACTAAAGATGGCTAACAATTATTTTTCAAAGTGACTAAATTCTTCAGTTAAATTTTTCTCTGGCAAGTTCAATAGAATAGAATTTGAATAAATTTGAAAGGAGCCATTTTACTTATAATAGAGTTTTATTTTTTTAAATATTTTTTATTTATTTCTAGGAGAGAGAGAGAGAGACAGCGTGAGCAGGGGAGGGTCAGAGAGAGAGTCACGGACTCTGAAACAGGCTCCAGGCTCTGAGCTGGCAGTCAGCACAGAGCCCGACGCGGGGCTCGAACCCACGAACCGTAAGATCATGACCTAAGCAGAGCTTTATTTTTATCTGTTGGTCCTGGACTTCCTGATATCAAATAACCAATAACCTAATACAAATGAAATACTTCTAGAATTCCTAACAGAGTTTGGAGACGTCTTGATGAGCATCTTGTTTTAACTCCTCTAATAGGAGGGGATTTCAGAAGCAAAGTGATAGGGGCAAGAGAACAGGCACAGCTGAAACTAAGCTGTAAGTCTCTTGAATCACAGCCCAGTGTTCTTCTCATCGCACTGCACTGCATTGCAGGGTTTCTTTTTAAATATTAAAAATACCCACAATTTTTCTTTTAAACCTTGACCAAGCCAGCCCATTAGCACCATTCTGTTTCAATACAGAAAGTCACATCTTTTTAAATGTTTATTTATTTACTTAGAGAGAGACAGAGAGAGGGAGAGAGAGAGAGAAGTAGAAAGAGAAAATCCTACAAAAGCTCTGCACTGTCAGTGTGGAGACCAACATGGGGTTTGATCTCATGAGCCATGAGATCATGACCTGAGCCGAAATCAGGAATCAGATGCTTAACTGACGGAGCCACCCAGACACTGCAGAAGTCAGATACTTTTCTTACTATTCACCAACGATTTCATACAGCAAGATTTCTGTAATGGATATACATGATTGTTCACTTTATGATCCTTTTTCGAGATGTACCTTACAGTGTGTGCACTTTTCTCTAAGTATGTTATACTTGTACGCATTTAGAAATCATGTATTATAATGTATAAAGAAGTTGAATCATGATGTTTTACACCTGAAACTAATGTAACATTATGTGTCAACTATACTCAAACTTTAAAAGCTATTAAAATTTTTAAAAATCATATATAACGTAAAAGCAAGAAATTTCCAACTCAGGAAATCAACTATGATACAAAAATTATTCTCTCCCCTGCATACATGGAAAACTGTCTCTATACTCACTGGAAAATGAAATGCTATGTGTTTTACATTTTAATTAAAAAATAATTGCATCCAGCTGAAAATTGAAAGAGTAAAAGATGTCACAAACAAAAATTCAAAGAGATAATAAATGAGTAGTTATAGACTATAAAACAATGAAAACCAAAGCAGTCAACATTAAATCTATGAAATATATCTGAAGAAGTATTCAGAGGTAAATATATGACTTTCAATACTTAAGAAATTTAAAAATTAAAATTGCTGATATTTTGGAAGGGAAACATTAAATCTGGAGGCCATTGTTGGGAATGGTGGGGTTAACAGCAGCACTCTCGGGTACTGAGCAGTGATCATGATATATGTTATGACCAAGGGCCCCAGAATCAGGTGGCATGCACCCAAAGTCCAACTCTAGCATATTCATAGTGGTATGATGTTGGGCAGGTTTTTGAACTTTTGAGAAATTTAGTTTTCATATCTAGAAAACTTCTGGATTTCAAACACGCTCTGTAAAAGACCAGATATGAAATATTTTAGGCTTCTGTGGGTCACTTATAATCTCTCCCAACCACTTTACTCTGCCATTGTAGCACACAAGCAGAATCAGCAACATGTAAATAATGAGTGTGGCCATTGGGTGGGGACGAATATGCTACCTCAAAATATACCACTTTAGCATATTGATTATTTTGAATTAAGGTTACTTAAGAAACAGCCAGTACAAGGAGGACACTCTGACCCTCCTTTGTCTCCCTGAAAACAGGAAATAAATCTTCCATGTGAAAGGTATGCTGTCTGTACCAGGAAGAAGAGAGGCATCCTTATCACCAGAGATAGGGAATTTAAGGCCAAGAAACCTGTATAAATAAACCTTGTTACTTCCTCGCTAATTTACTACCTCAAGCCCAAACTTCTTTGTTTTGTCAATTCTCCACAAATTTATTGTTTCCGTGTCTAAAATGTATAAAAGCTTCCTGCTTTGCTCACTTTTTCGAATTTCATACGTTTATGAGCTCCTGTGTGCACAAAATTAAATCTGCTTTTCTCCTGTTAATCTTTCTTATACCAATTTAATTATTAGATCAGCCAAAGAATCTAGAAGAGAAGATGGGACAAGTTTTCCTCCCCTACACTATGTTCGATTTGTCTCACTAAACCTTTATTTATGAAAACAGGCAACTACAGGCAGAATTTGGCCCCATGTTGGTTGCAGTTTGCTGCCCTTCAAATCACAGTGTTTCATGATAATTTAATCAAATATAATAGCCTGTGAAGTACTCTACAGAGAACATTAGGATAGTATAGAAAATAACTACACACACGCACATGCAAACACACACACACCCCAGCATTGCATTCTTGGGTGAAATCCCATTTGGTCATGGTACATAATCTTTTTTATATGTTGCTGGACTCAGTTTGCTATCACTTTGCTGAGTTTTTCTTTGCATCAATATTCATGAGGAATATTGGTCTGTAGTTTTCTTGTATTTATCTGGTTTTGGTATCATGATATAACACTGGCTTCATGTAGGGCATTGGAAATTGTCCCTCCTTTTTTATTTTTGAAAGTTTAAGAAAGATTGGTATTAATTCTTTAGAAATTTGGTAGAATTCAGCCACAAAGCCATGCAGGTCTGGCTATTCATTGGGGGAAGTTATTTGAGTTATTAAATTCAGTCTCTTTACTTTTTAAAGGTCTATTTAGATTTCTATTTCTTCTTAAATCAGTTTCAGTATTATGTGCCCTTCCAGAAACTTTTCCATCTCATCTTGGTTATCTAACTTGTTGGTATACAATTGTTCATAGTATTCCTTTATAATCCTTTTTATTACTGTCAGATCAGTAGTAATGTTCCCTCTTTCATTCCTGATTTGAGTCTTCTCACATTTTCATGGTCTGCTTATCCAAAAGTTTGTCAATTGTATTGATCTTTTTTAAAAAACCCAACTTCTTTGAAGAGTTTCCCCCACCTCTTCTCTGAGTTCCAAATCTCTGCAACATGCAGCTGGAGCAGATGAGAAATGCTGGTAGCCTGCCTTTTCTGGGCAGAAATCAGTCTAGGGCTGGTTTAAAGGGATCCCTTGGTCTTGAGTGGTCCTGAGCTGCAGCTGGGAGGAGTTGAGTTTCCAACATGATGAGCTTGGGGGTGGATAAGGGAGTGAGTCACTGTTTCTATAGACTGCAATTTAGTAGATTATTTTAAATACATGTTTCCCCATTTGCTGAATGCTTTCTGAATTTCCAGAGACTTAAAAAAAATGCTTATTTATTTACTTTTAAGAGAGAGAGAGAGAGGACAGAGAGCGGGGAGAAAGAATCCCATGTGGGTTCAAACTCCTGAACAGTGAGATCACAACTTGAACTGAAATCAAGAATCTGATGCTCGGCCAACTGAGACACCCAGGCACCCCTGAATTTCCAGAGACTTTAAACTATTTTTTTAAAGATTGTATTTTATTAGTAATCTCTACGTCTAATGTAGGGCTCAAACCTACAACCCTGAGGTTGAGTCACATGCTCTACCAACTGAGCCTGCCAGATGCCTTGAACTTCCAGACTTTAAATAGTTGCATTCTTCAGTAACATTCACCATTTAAGGTTGTTTCACAGGGAAGAGGGAACACAGAGGTATTCATGTCACCATTCTGTAAATTGCTTCTTCAGCTTGACATTCCTTTTGATACCCAGATGAATCCCTTCCATTTTAATGAGCCCTCTTTCTTGTCCTTCCATTTTAATGAGTCCTCTCTGGCTTATCTAGCTCTGTGTACTCTCTTTGGCTATATGCATCATGGAGGCAAGTGCCAGGAGCTCGTTCCCAAGCTTGTTCCTGTCAACGTGATTCCTGTTCGAATTTGGTTTCCTTCCTTTCCATCTTTATCTAGGCTGTCTGCCCATATATTTTTTAAGTTGGCATCTGCTACACTCCAGAAGGTGCCCACTGGGCATAACTAGCCAGCTGGGGAGGGGGTGATGTGAGGTGTAACTTCTTGCCAAGTGAGGAAGCCCAGTTGCCATCTACTTAATCACCACTGTTTCAAAAAAAAAGGATGGGTATTTCTTTTTTTAATATTTTAATGTTTATTTATTCTTGAGTGAGAGACAGAGAGTGAGTGGGGGAGGGAGAGAGAGAGAGAGAGAGAGAGAGAGAGAGAGAGAGAGAGAGAGACAGAATCTGAAACAGGCTCCAGGACCTGAGCTGTCAGCACAGAGCCCGACATGAGGCTCCAACTCACAAACGGTGAGATTATGACCTGACCCGAAGTCGGACACATAATAGACTGAGCCACCCAGGCACCCCTAGGATGGGTATTTCTTATAAAAAATAATAAAAATAAAAAATCTTACAGTAAAACATTTTGAATATGTTTTACTTATGAAAATCTCTTCACATTGTCCAGCGACACACATTCACACAGCAAGTACTGGTCCATGAGAGGACTGTTTGGAACTGTTCACCTAAAGAACACATCTGACTGCACTCTCAATCCCAGCTCTCACCCCTACCCCAGCAACTGCACCGTGACTCTCCTAACATCTCCTCCCTGCTGTCTGGTGCATTCTTTTAATTGGGTGTTTACTGATAAGTTGGATTGCCTTGTAAGACAGCGAGTATCTTGAAAGCAGGGATCCTATCCTCCTCATCCCTGCAAGAAGTAGTTGCAGGGTTAAGCAGAAAGTAGTCTATAAATGTATGCTGAATGAGTGAATGAATAAGTGAACGAATTGTTGCACATTTGCAGAATCATAAAATCCAAACTTCTTACCCAAGCTCGCAGGGCTTTCCTGATCTGCACAGTGTCCTACCAATCTTATCACATTCAATTCTTCTTCCCAACATGGAGGGCTCCGTTTCAGCCCAACCAGTCTGATCTCTAATCCTCAAGCACCCTGCGTTACCTCACCTGCTCACAGTGTTGGTGCTCTTGCTCACAGCTCTGTTTATTTGAATGCCCTTTCTCCCTTATTTAAGCCCTTATTGAGGCTATTCAGACCCTTTTGCAGAAGTGAATATCTCCTCAGAGCAGATCAGGGCTATTTCCATGAGGGCAGGCAGAAAACTTTCAAATGGTTTAAATGTCTTCTCCCATGGTATTGATAGAAATAGTGACTAGAACAATGTCAGAGATAGTCCTATGGCACATGTCATTAAAAATGTTTCTCCAGTCTGACAGCAATTTTTTAAATCAGCTCATGTAAGGAACAAATGTCCAATCAGCCAAAATCACCCAGTTTTGAGGCGCCTGGGTGGTTCGGTCAGTTAAGTGTCTGACCTCAACTTACGTCATGATCTCATGGTTCGTGGGTTCGAGCTCCGCATTGAACTCTGTGCTGACAGCTCAGAACCTGAAGCCTGCTCCAGATTCTGTGTCTCCCTCACTCTCTCTGCCTCTCCTCCACTCATGCTCTCTCTCTTTCTCTCTCTCTCTCAAATAAATAAACATTAAAAATTTTAAAATAATTTATTGTCGGGCGCCTGGGTGGCTTAGTCAGTTAAGCATCCGACTTTCGCTTAGGTCATGATCTCGCGGTTCGTGGGTTCGAGCCCAGCGTCGGGCTCTGTGCTGACTGCCAGCTCGGAGCCTGGAGCCTGTTTCAGTCTGTGAATCCCTCTCTCTCTGACCCTCCCCTGCTCACGCTGTCTCTCTCTCTCTCCTAGAAATAAATAAAACATTAAAAAATTAAAAAAAAATAATTTATTGTCAAGTTGGTTTCCATAAAACACCCAGTGCTCATCCCCACAAGTGCCCTCCTCCATGCCCATCACCCAACTTCCCCTCCCCCCCCCACCCCATCCGCCTTCAGTTTGTTCTCAGTGCTAGGAATATACCCAAGAGATACAGGAGTGCTGATGCACAAGGGCACATGTACCCCAATGTTTATAGCAGCATCCTCAACAATAGCCAAAACACGGAAAGAGCCTAAGTGTCCATTAACTGATGAATGGATCAAGAAGATGTGGTTTCTCTATACCATGGAATACTACATGGCAATGAGAAAGAATGAAATCTGGCCATGTGTAGCAACATGGATGGACCTTGAGGGTGTTATGCTGAGCGAAATAAGTCAGGCAGAGAAGGACAAATATCATATGTGTGCACGTATAGGAGGATTAGGAGGAACTTAACAGAGGACCAAGGGGGAGAAGAAGGAGGGAAATGGGGGGAGAGGGAGGGAGGCAAACCATGAGAGACTCTTGAATGCTGAGAACAAACTGAGGACTGATGGGTATGGGGGAGATGGGAAGGGGGGTGATGGGCATGGAGGAGGGCACTTGTGGGGATGAGCACTGGGTGTTATATGGAAACCAACTTGACAATAAACTATTTAAAAAATTTTTTTAAATAAAATAAAATCACCTAGTCTTTACTGTCTGGAATTTGCCTCTTTCTGTTTATGGAAGAATCAGAGGAGCTTTTGCCTCATTCAAGTCTCATTCTTCGTGATTCTGCAAAGGAATTTGTTTCTTGTTCAGCAAATATTTACATGACCACCACAATTTATCTATACCATGGAATACTACGTGGCAATGAGAAAGAATGAAATCTGGCCATGTGTAGCAACATGGATGGACCTTGAGGGTGTTATGCTGAGCGAAATAAGTCAGGCAGAGAAAGACAAATATCATATGTGTGCACGTATAGGAGGATTAGGAGGAACTTGACAGAGGACCAAGGGGGAGAAGAAGGGCAGAAATGCTGGGGGAAAGGGAGAGAGGCAAACCATGAGAGACTCTTGAATGCTGACAAAAACCGAGGACTGGTGGATGTGGGGGGCAGGAGGGATGGGCATGGAGGAGGACACTTGTGGGGATGAGCACTGGGTGTTATGTGGAAACTAATTTGACAATAAACTATTTGTAAAAAAAATAAAATAAAATAAAATAAATGACCAGCACAAGCCAAACAGATGCTACTTTACAGATAGTGTGTTTGTTATTCCATCTAAAAATTTCTCAGGTTCAAGGAACAGATTGTGTCTGGGTGAGGAAGCTTTGACTCCTTTAAAGGTGCTAGGGAAACCTGGGTGGTTCAGTCAATTAAGAGTCCAACTCTTGATTTCAGCTCAGGTCATGATCTCACAGTATGTGAGTTCAAGCCCCACATTGGGCTCTGCACTGACAGTGTGGAGCCTGCTTGGGATCCTCCCTCTTCCTCTCTCTCTGTCCCTCCCCATTCACGTGTGCTTGCTGCCTCTCTCTCTCTTTCAAAATAAGTAAAATAAACACTAAAAAATAAAAATACTATGTGTTCTCTCACCTTTCTTTCCTTAAACATGAGTTGCCAATCCCTCTTCACTGTGTGGGATGGTTGAATGCAGCCCCTCCTGGATTGGATGGTCCTTGGAGTCTGTTCTGTGTAACAAATGAACATTTGCTCTGCATGATCCATCCTTGGAATTTGACTATTGCAAACTTTCTGTGTATCAAGCATAAGTTAGTCCCAGGGATGTCCCTGGGTCCGTTATAACCACACTACCCTTGAAAGAATGAACCATGGCTTCATATTTTCCCATTCTCTGTCAAAATGCTATGATCTAGCTTTTCAGGAAGGAAAACCAGTGTAATCTACTTCAGAAAGCTGAATTGGGCTGGTACATGTGCTTTCTCTAATGAGCACCTCTTTTTGCCTGAATGGGAAGCAACCAACTCACTCCAGAGTCCCAAAACATTGATGTTGGGGAAACCTGAGGAAATATTTGATAGCAATAACAGTGATAATTCAGATGGGACATTGTGATAGCCATTCTTTATGTATGCACAGTGCATCATTGTTTATAAAGTGCCATAGGATATCTTGTCTCACTTAATTATCACCACAGTACTATGAGGTAGGCAGGATAAAAATTACTGTTCCCATTTATCAGAGAAAGAACCTGATGTCCAAGGGGGCACAAGGCTTGTTTAGGACCACAACACTAGTAAGTAGAAAAGCCAGAGAAGAATTTAGGATTTCTGACCTTTGGGCCAAAGCTCAGAGGGAGGAAGACTTTCTGTGATCTGCCTTCTGGCTGAAATGGAACTGCAAGAGCCTTAAGTAGCTAGGCCTTCTGGGTAATGTAGGGGTAAATACAAATGGTTGCTCTTGGGTTATCTACCTCCAGGAATGACACTTTTGCCTGAACTTCCAGGTAGCCGTTTATTTATTTATTCATTCAACAAATATATATTGAGCCTCTAGTATGTTCCAAGCACTGGGAATACAGCAGAGAACAAAATCAAACAAAGTTGTGACTTCCTAGAGCTTATAGTCTAGTGGGGAGATCTATTGAACAGAAAAATTACAAATGGTAATAGGTGCTATGAAAGAGTATAGGGTGCTATAATAAATAGAATCAAAAGGGGACCTCATTCAGTTTGGGAAAGTAAGAGAAAGCCTCTCTAATGAAAGCATATTTAACAATTTGAAACCTAAAGGATGGAGTAGGAATCACCCAGAGTTGGTTGAGGATGGTGAGATAGCACAGGTGAGGGTGTACTAAGCAAATGGAATAGAATGAGTGAAGGCCCTAAGACAGGACTTAGCTTGGTACACTACAGGAAGAGTGAAAAGATTCATAGGGACAGAGGGGACTGAATGAAGGGGAAATTGGAGAAAGATGAGCTGGAGAGTGAACAGAGACCAGATCGTAAAGGCCAAGAACAACTTCCTTTTGAGCCTGCTTTGAATGTACTTGACAGGCCTAGACTAATGAGGACCCTGTGAGTGTTTATAGATTAATTATTCAGGCCCTTCCCATTCATTTTAGATGCTTTGGGGCCACCTAGAGGCTAAAACACAGTGCCTAGGAAGAGCAGCAGGCAGAAGCCTGGAGATGATATTTAAAGGGCAGACCAAGAAAGAGTTCACTAGACTCTAAACTCCTTCAGGGCAAAGACTTCAAAACCTGGTATGAAACATGCACATAGTAGGGTTCTTGAGAAACATTCACCAGATGGAGCAAGAGTAGTCGACAAAGACGACTGGGAAAAAATGCACAGAAATAGGAGGAGAATCATGACGGTGCATTGTCACAGAAATTAGGAGACCAGAGAGCTTCAAAAGGAGGGAAGGGTCAACGTTGAATGAGTGACTAAAAAAGATCAGGAACATGGTTCATATATGTTGATGAAACACTTCCAAGCTGAGAGCTTCCAGATCTTGATCTCTATCCCAGACCTTTCCTCCGAGCACCAGACTTGAAAAATCCAACAGGCACAATTTTTTCTACAATGTGCCATGCCCCCAAATGAACATCATCTTTCTTCCAACTCTTGGTCCTCTTCTCCTGTTTTGTATTTTACAAATTACAACACTGAAGGTTATTAACAAACTAGAAAAGTAGGAGTAATTCTAGACGCGTCCTATTCCCTCTGCCACACAATTATCTACCTCCTTATAGTTAGCATTTCTATTCACTCTGATCCAATTCCTCTGTTCCCGCCCCTAGTCCAGTGCACCATAATCCCTCATGTGCATAAGTGAGGTAACCTCTTAACTGATCTATTCACATCTGCCCTTGATCTCTCACATACTTTTATCCAAAAACTAGCCAGAGGGCTTCTTCCACACATATGTTTTTAAATTTCTTTTTATTTACATTCAGAAAAAAAGCACTCTTCTGGTATACAGTTTGATGAATTTGGACAAGACTACCTCAGAGTTATACAACCAACACCACAACAAAGACACAGAACAATTCCATATCTAACCCCCCAAAAGTTTCACACGCTGCTCCTTTGTAGTTAAACATCCTCTGCCCCACACACATAACCTTTACAGGATGTCACAGGAATGAAATCATAGAGTATTTAACCTTTTCATATAGGCTTCTTTCACTTAGCATAATGCATCTGAGATTCATCCCTGTTGTGTGTTTCAATAGTTTGTTCTTTTCATTACTGAGTACTATTCCATTGGATGGATGTGTCATAGTTTATCCATTTCCCACTTAAGGAATGTTAGGGTTGTTTCCGTTTTTGGTTAACATTATGAATAAAGCTGCCATGAACATATATATACATGTGTTGTGTGTGAACATGTGTTTTCATTTCACTTGGATAAACACCTATGAGTAAGATTGCTGGGTCATATGAGAAGTATATGTTTAACTTAAACAAACAAACAAACAAACAAACAAACACCTTCCAAACTGTCTTCCAACATTTTACATTCCCACCAGCATTGTATGAAGCTTCTGGTAGCTTTACAACCTCTCCAGCACTTGGTTTGCCCCTATTTTCTTTTTTATATATTTTTGAATGGTAGTCATTCTAATAGATGTGTAGTGGTTCTCATTGTGGTTTTAAACTGCATTTCCAAACCAAATAATGAGGCTGAGCATATTTTCATGTGCATATTTATCTGTATAAATATGTATCTTCCATGTATCTTCTTTGATACACCCATATATCTTCTTTGATGAAATATCTGTTCAAATCTTCTATTTTTCTTAAGATTTATTTATTTTTGAGGGAGAGAGCATAAGCGAAGAAGGAGCAGAGAGAGGGGGCATAGACGATCTGAAGAGGGCTGTGCTGATAGTAGCAAGCCAGATGTGGGGCTTGAACTCACAAGCCCTGAGATCATGACTTGAGCCAAAGTCTGACTGAGCTACCCAAGTGCCCCCATTTTTCTAATTGAACTGTTTGATCTTATTTTTGGGTTTTGAGATTTCTTGGTATATTCTAGATACAAGTCCTTTGTCAGATATGTGATTAGCAAACATTTCCTCCCAGTCTATGTCTTGTATTTTTATCCTTTTAATGATGTCTTTTGCAGAGGAGATATTTTCAATTTATATACAGTCCAATTTGTTATTTTCCTTTTTATAGATCATGATTTCAGCATTGTATCTAAAACCTATTTCTCTAACCTAAGGTCACAAAGATTTTTTCCTGTTTTCATCTAAAAGTTTTATAATTTATAAATTTCCATTTAGGTCTATAATCCATTCTGAGTGATTTAAGATTTGAGGTATATGTAAAGTCAAGTTTCAATTGTTTTGCATATGAATGTGAAATTGTTCATGCAGCATTTGTTGAAAAGGCTACTTTTTCTCCTTTGAATTGCCATTGCAATTTTGTTAAAACTCAATTGGCTAGATTTGTATGGGTCCATTTCTAGGTTCTCAGTTTTTTTTTTTTTACCATTAATCTGTTTCTATCCCTGCATCAAGATCTACTGATTTGTTTACTTAAGCTTTACAGTAAGTCTTAAAATAGGGTAGTGTGAGTCCTCCAACTTTGTTCTTTTCCGAAATTTTTTCCTATTCGATTTCTTATGGTCTACCATATAAATTTTAGAATAAGTTTGTTGATATCTACAAAAAACCTGCCGGGATTTTTATGGGGACTATGTTCATAGATCTATGTGTAGAGAATTAACATCTTAGTAATCTTATCAATTAATGAACACAGTATGTCTTTCCATTTATTTAGATCTTATTTGATTTTTTTCCCACCAGTACTTTGTAGTTTTCAGCATATAGGACCTGCACATAATTTTCTAGATTTACATATAGATATTCCATATTTTGAGCTACTGTGAATACTTACTTTCTACATTATTCTAGGTGAAATAAGCCACTCACAGTAAGACAAATACTGCATGATTCCTCTTATATGAAGTGTCTAAAATAGTTAAACTCACTGAAGCAGAAAGTAAAATGGTGGTTTCCAGGAGCTGGGGGAAGGGTAAATGGGGAGTTTTTCAATGGGTATAAAGTTTCAATTATGTAAGATGAGTAAGGTCTAGAGATTTGCTGTACAGAATAGTGCCTATAGTTAGTAATACTGTATTATACTCTTAAAAATTTGTTAAAAGGTTGACGCCATGTTAAATATTCTTATCACAAAATAAAACAAAAGCAGAAACCAAAACAAAGGGACATGAGGAAACTTTGGGAGGTGTAGAAATATCTATTACTTTGATTATAGTGATGGTATCATGGGTGAATGCATATGTCCACATGCATCAAATTATATGCATTAAACACGTGCAGGATTTTTGTACATCCATTATACCTCAATAAAACTGTCAAAAATTTCAATTTCCAAATATTCATTAGCGATATAGAAATACAATTAATTTTTGTATATTGACTTCTACAATATGACTTTGCTAAACTCCCTAAGTACTTTTAAGAGCTTTTTGAGGTTTTATTATATTTTTCTACTTAGACAGTAATGCTCTCTGCTAATAGAGAGAATTCTTTTTCTTCCTTTCCAGTGTGTGTGTGTGTGTGTGTGTGTTTACTTCTTTGTTCCTCTCCTATTTCAGTTGCTAGGATTTCAAGGATGATGTTGAATAGGATTGGTTAAAGCAGACACCCTTGTCTTGTTCTTGACCTAAAGAGAAAGCTTTCAAATTCCACCACTAGGAATTATGTTAGCTTAAGAATTTTCATAGATGCTACTTATCAGGTTATCATTTTTTATCAGGTTTACCTTTTGTTTGTGGTTTGCACAGTGCTTTTTTTTTAATCATAAATGGATATTGAATTTCATCAAATGCCTTTTCTGTATCAGTTTATATGATAGTGTGGTTTTCATTTTTAGTATGTTATATTGATTGATTGATTTTGGGTTGTTTTTTGTTGTTTGTTTGTTTGCATGTTGAACCAGCCTTGCATTTCTGGGATAAACCCCACTTGGTCATGATGCATTACTTTTTTTATGTATTATTGAGTTCAGTTTGCTAATATTGTGGTGAGAACTTTCACATTTATATTCGTGAGGGATACTAGTCTGTGGTTTTCCTTTATTATAATGCCTTTGGTTTTGGTAATAGTGCTGGACTCAAAAAAATGAATCTGGAAGTATTTCCACTTCTTCTATTTTCTGGAGAGTTTTTGTAATGGAATGGGTATCATTCCTCCTTTCGATATTTTGGACAATTCACCAGGAACCATCTGGATTTGAAGTTGTTGGTGTTTTTTTTTTTAATGGAAGGTTTTTAACTATGAATTCAATTTTTTAAATATAAATACAACTTTCTAGGTTATCTATTTCTTAAGTGACTTTTTGTTAGGGAATTTGTCCATTTTATCTGATATGTCAAATTTATTGGCATAGAGTTGTCCATGTTAATAACTAATCATCTTTTTAATGTCTGTAGTATCCATACTGATATCCTTTCTTGCATTAAAGGTTTTGGTCATTTGTGTCTTCTTTCTCCTTTGCATGGTCTATCTGGCTAGAGGCTTATCAATTTTATTCATTTTTATAAAGAACAAGCTTCCTTATATTCCACATATAAGTGAAATCATACAGTATTTGTCTCGGTGAAATAGGTAATGGGGATTAAGGAGGGCACTTGTCATGATGAGCACCAAGTGTTGTCTGGAAGCTTTAAATCACTAAATCCTACACCTTAAATTAATATTATACTGTATGTTAACTAGGATTTAAATAAAAACTTGGGAAAAAACACAAGCTTTTCGTTTCATTGATTTAGCCTATTTTCTGTTTTCAATTTCATTGATTTCTGCTTTTATCTTTATTATTTCCTTACTTTCGCATTCTTCTTGCTTTGAATTTACTGTGCTACTATGCTTCTAGCTTCTTAATGTAGGAGCTTATGTCACTGATTTCAGATTTTTTCTTCTTTTCTAATGTAAGCATTAAACATTATAAACTTCCCCCAAAACACTATGTTAGCTAAATCCCACAAATTTTGGTTATGCTGTTTTCATTTTCACTCAGTATTTTCTACTTTCCCTTGAATTATAATCTTTGATACATGGATTATTTACACATGTTATTAATTTCCAAATATTAAAGAATTTCCCAGGTATCTTTCTCTTAATGATTTCTAGTTTAATTCCCATATAGTCAGAGAGCATACTTTGTATGATTTCAATTTTTAAAAATCTGTTAAAGTTTATTATATGGCCTACGATGTTACATATTCTAGAGAATGACCTATATGCACATGAAAACAATTTGTAATCTACTGCTTGGGGTGGATTGCTCTAGGAATGTCGATTTGGTCAAGTTGGCTGATACGTTGTTCAGCTCTGACATACACTTTCTGATTCTCTACTTGTTCTACTCATTACTGGGAGAGGAGTGTTAGACTCTCAAAGAATATTTGTGGATTTTTCTGTTTCCTTTAATTCCTGTTATTGCTTAATGTGTTTTGGAACTCTGTTATGAAGTGCATACACAATTAGGGTTGTTATATATTTGGGGCAAGGAGACCATTTAATCACTATGTAATGTCCCTTTTAACTTAGGCAATCGTTTTGTTCTGAAGTTTCCTTCTTGATAATAATGTGTACATGCTTCTTTAATTTCATTGATGTTCACCCTTTACATCTTTATCAATTCTTTTACTTGTAAATTACATAAATAAATTATTTATGTTATATTTAAAGTGGGATTGTTGTCGGATCACTATGTTGTACACCTAAAACTAATGTAACTTAGTATATCAACAATGCTTCAGTTTAAAATAATAAATAAATAAAATAAAATTAAAGCTTAACAGCATAACACACACATAAATACAGGAAAAAATCAAATGGGCTTATTGTAGAATGCATATAGTTGAGTCTTATTTTTGTTATTAATTTGACAATTTTTCTTTTCCTTTTTTAAGCAGGCTTCACACCTACCATGTAGTCCAATGCAGGGCTTGAACTCACAACCCTGGGATCAAGACCTGAGCTGAGATCAAGAGTTGGATGCTTAACTGACTGAACCACACAGGCTCCCTTATAATTTTGCTCTTTTAATTGATGTGTATATATCTTTTCTGTTTAATGTACTTATTGATATGGTTAGATTTAGGCCTTCTACTATATCAGTTTTGTTTAGTTGTTTCTGTGCTCTTATTCTTTGTTCTTCCTTTCTTGAACTTTTTATTTGAAGACTTTAAATATTCCATTTTAATTTACATATTTGATTTTTGTCTCTATCACTTTATATATTTTTAAGACTTTCTTTTTAGAACAGTTCAAAATTCATAGCAAAAGAGGAAGGTACAGCAGCTGGGGCGCCTGGGTGGCTTAGTCGGTTAAGCGTCCGACTTTCGCTCAGGTCATGATCTCGCGGTTCGTGGGTTCGAGCCCCGCGTCGGGCTCTGTGCTGACTGCCAGCTCAGAGCCTGGAGCCTGTTTCAGATTCTGTGACTCCCTCTCTCTCTGACCCTCCCCTGTTCACGCTGTCTCTCTCTCCTAGAAATAAATAAAACATTAAAAAAAAAAAAGAGGAAGGTACAGGGATTTCCCATTTACCCCTGCCCCCATACATACATATCCTCTTTCACCCATTTTCAACATCCCCCACCAGAGTAAGACATTTGTTACAGTTGAAAAACCTACATTAACAATAATCGTTTAAAGTCCATAGATTACATTAGGGTTCACTCTTGGTGTTATACAGTCTATATGTTTGGACAAATATATAATCACTATTATAGTATCATACAAAGTATTGTCACTGCCCTAAAAATCCTCTATGCTCAACCTATTCATTTCACTCTCCCCAATTCTTGGCAACCACTGATTTTTATTGTTTCTATAGTTTTGCTTTTTCCAAAATGTCATATACAGTTTACCCTTGAACAACATGAAGTTTAGGGGGATGGACACCCCATGTAGTCAAAAATCCATGTATAAATTTTGACTTCCCCAAAACCTAACTACGAATAGCCTATTACTGACCAGAAGCCTTACTGATAGACAGTTGATTAACACACATTTTGTATGTTATATGTATCATATATTCTAGTCTTATAATAAAGTAAGCTAGACCCAAAAAAATTTTAATTTAGAAAATGATAAGAAAGAGAAAATACATTTATACTACTGTACTGTATTTATTGAAAAAAATCTGCATATAAGTGGACTCATGCAGTTCAACCTTGTGCTGTTCAGGGGTCAACTGAAGTTTGAATCATACAATGTGCAGAATTTTCAGATTGGCTTCTTTCACTTAGTAATATGTATTGAAGCTTTCTCCATGTCTTTTCATGGACTGATAGCTCTTTTTCTTTTAATCTGAATAATATTCCATTGTCTAGATATATCACAGTTTATCCATTCACCTACTGAACGACTTCTTGATTGTTTCCAAGTCTTAACAATTATGAATAAACCTAGTATAAACATCTGTGTACAGGTTTGTGTGTGGAGATAAGTTTTCAACTCATTTGGGTAAATACGAATAAGTATGAGTGCTGGATCATGCAGTAAGAGTATATTTAGTTTGTAAGAAGTCGCCAAGCTATCTTCCAAAGTGGCTGTACCATTTTACATTCCCAACTTCAATGAATGAGAATCCTTCTTGCTCCACACCTTCACCAGCATGCTGTCTACTTTATCCATGAAAGCCCTTATCATATTAATCGTAGTTGTTTTAAATTCCCAGTCTAATAATTCCAACAACCTTACCATGTCTGCTCCTGATGCTTACTCTGTTTTTTCCAATTGTTTTTTGCTTTTTAGTATGCCTTGTAATATTTTCCTGATAGCCAAACATGATGTACTGGGTAAAAGGGACTGCTGGAGGTGTCTGGGTGGCTCAGTCGGTTACGCGTCTGACTCCAACTCAGGTCATGATCTCACGGTTCGTGGGCTCAAGCCCTGTGTCGGGATCTATGCTGACAGCTAGCTCAGAGCCTGGAGCCTGCTTCAGATTCTGTGTCTCCCTCTCTCTTTGACCCTCCCCAGCTCTCTCTATCTTTCTCTCTCTCTCAGAAATAAATAAATCATTTTTAAAAAATAAAAGGAACTGCTGTAAATGAACCTTTAGTAACGTGCTGGTAAGGTCTGGGTTGAAATGTTCTATTGTCCTATGATTATGTCTTATTCTTTTAGTGAGCCTATATCTCTAGACTGAATTTCACAAGTGTTTCTCATTTATCCCCCCCCCCGCCCGCCCCCTTAGGTGGAACAAGATGACTAGAGCGGGCTGGAGTTGAGTATACCCCTTCTCCCATGTGGAAAGCTAGAGCTGACTGGAGTTGGGTATTTCTCTTTCCCCTGGCCAATTAGGCTGTGATGAAACCCCAGTAGGTTAGGCATTGGTTAACTGGTTTCTCCTGAGGGCAGGCCTTTTTACAAAGAACAGAGTGCTCTGGTATATTTCAAAATGGTTCTTTTTTCCCCTCTCTCTGCCAGAAGCCCAAAGGATTTTTTTCTCTGATATTTATTGTGGAACCTGGTTGAGGTCCTGGAGGTAGATCTCACATTATTGTGCCCCTTACCTATGACTGGGTCTCCCAGTAGTTTTTAATTCATAGTTGTCCACACTAAACTTCCAGCAATTCATCAATTCTAGTTCAACTTTTCTTATCCTCAAACTGGCCATGGTATGGTACATCCATATCAAGGAACACTACTCAGTGATAAAAAATAAACTGTTAACACACAACAACCTGGATGAATGTTCAGATAATTATGCTAAGTGAAAAAAATCCCCAAATCTTATATACTCTATTATTCAATTCATATAACATTCTTTAAAAGATGAAATTATAGAAATGGGAACAGATTAGTAGTTTCCAGGGGAGAAAATGGGTATGACAGATATGTTAGCTCAATGTGCTATAACAAAGTACTGATGGCTTTTTGGATGGCTTAACAGAAATTTCTTTCTCATAGTTCTGGAGGCTGGGAAGTCCAAGATTAGGTGCCGATCATTTTGGTTCATGGTGAGGGCCCTCTTCTGGTTTACAGACAGATGCTGGCGAGGATGTGGAGAAACGGGCACCCTCCTACACTGTTGGTGGGAATGTAAACGGGTACAGCCCCTCTGGAAAACAGTGTGGAGGTTCCTCAGAAAATTAACAATAG
The DNA here is from genome assembly GCA_017311185.1 of Proteles cristata cristata. Lineage (NCBI taxonomy): Eukaryota > Metazoa > Chordata > Mammalia > Carnivora > Hyaenidae > Proteles > Proteles cristata. Next base: position 834,579 of record JAESUZ010000403.1, on the reverse strand, counting down.
AACTCCCCTAGGACCCAGCAATAGCACTGCTAAGAATTTACCCAAGGAATATAGAAATGATGAGGCATAGGAGCACATGTACCCCAATGTTCATAGCAGCACTCTCCACAATAGCTAAAACATGGAAAGAGCCTAAGTGTCCATCAACAGATGAATGGATCGAGAAGATGTGGTTTATCTATACCATGGAATACTACATGGCAATGAGAAACAATGAAATCTGGCCATGTATAGCAACATGGATGGACCTCGAGGGTGTTATGCTGAGTGAAATAAGTCAGGCAGAGAAGAACAAATATCATATGTTTGCACGTATAGGAGGATTAGGAGGAACTTAACAGAGGACCAAGGGGGAGAAGAAGGGGGAAATGGTGGGGGAAAGGGAGAGAGGCAAACCATGAGAGACTCTTGAATGCTGACAAAAACTGAGGACTGATGGATGTGGGGGGGAGGGGGGTATGGGCATGGAGGAGGACACTTGTGGGGGATGAGCACTGGGTGTTATGTGGAAACTAATTTGACAATAAACTATTTGTAAAAAAAAAAAAAAGACTAAATTAAAAAAATTTCCAAAAATTGATGACGGTCTCAAAACTATGAATATATTATCAGCACCGAATTGTACCCTTCAAAAGGGTGGATTCTACTGTATGTGATTTATATCTTAATTTTTTTTAAAGAATATCTATTTAGTGGATAAAGAAACAAATTAAGGGAGGTTAAATGTCTTGTCCAGGTTTTCTGCCTCCAGCTTTGTAAGCTAGTCTGAGCCTCATAATGTTCAGAGAGAACTTGGGTTAAATCCTCCTTTCCACCTGGGCTGTTTCTTCTTTGTCCCTTAGCTTACTTTGTCCTTGCTTATTCAAGCTACTACTTACTGAGCACTGGCTATGGGCTCAGCACTATATTAAGCACTCAACATATATGACTCCATACCTTCTCCCATAAGAAAGGGCCATTATTTTTCTTCCCTCACTTTGAAGAAAAGAAACTAGGCTCAGATAACTTAAGAGACTGGCCCAAGGTTACACAGTTACACAGCAATTAGAAGACCCTAGATTTGAATCTAGATCTCAGTCTGGGCTCATTGCCAATGTCATTGCAATATCCCCTCATGTCTCCACTGCCCCCGACCCACATATATTGATCCTCCAACGAATGCCTTTCCCTCTCTTACATGCATCTAGAGCATATGCACGCCTTCCCTAAGAATTATTTCTGTTTCCCAGATTCCAGCAGCATGTGGAGGCATTAGATAATAAGTTGTTCTAATCTTTCTAAAAATTCAGCCTGATTCATTATGACATTCCAAGTCCTATCTTGAAGAGAAAGGGAGAAAACAAAGTTTTGCTTGTATTGGATGCACTTCTGAAATGATAACTCTCAAAATATACTGTTTCTTTGGAGAGAAAAATTGCTGCCCCCATTTAAAGAAGTGCCCTGACTCTGTACCTGTTTAATAGTGGCTCTATGGATACTCTGATGCAGTCAGACTGCAGTTTTTCCAAAGCTGTCCAGCAGATTCTAAGATGTGGTTGGGGTCATATTTCACTGGTGCCAGGGTGATGGCTTTGCTGAGCCCCACTTGTAGAAATTACTCCTCACTCCTTTGAATCTTCTTCCCTCACTCCCCAAATGATGCAGAGTTCTAATATCACAGGTAGGACACTGACAAGTATGTTTCCATGTACTCACCCTCTTCCCCAACCAGACACAAGGTTTTTCCCAGTGGAGCCTGTGTTGCTTCATTTTGTAATGCCTTACTGTGGCTGACACAATACGTCTTTCTCATATGTGTGATTGCACACTGAAGTTTAGATCAAACAAAAGAGAAACCAAATTTTTCTCAGCTTAGAAGAAGAAAATTCTCACCGCTTTATAAAGGGTCAATTTCACCTCGGAACATTTCTCTTTTATCCTGTGAAGGCATGAAAACATTTCATAAACTTAATTCTCCTAAGAAATGTTGCAACAACATAGTGCAAAAGGGAGACAAGAGTATTAGAACAAGGGAAGGAAATGAGGAACTTCATTCTGACCATCCCCACACAGGGATGACTGCTTTACAATGAGAGGTGGGTAGCAGCAGAGAGTTGTTACATGGGGCTAACGAATCTGTATCTGGGGAGACGATGAGGCATTCATTTTGCCCCTGACATCTGAAGGCCAGCACAAGAGGCAGACACAGGTACCAGGAAATTAGTGTGATGACATTAGAGTGGGAGAGAGCCACAGAGCCTCAGGACAGCTCTGGTAGGAGTCAGACCACAACAAGGCAGGTCCTGAAAGGATGGCGCTGAAATGCCAGGCAAGTTAGGACAATAAAGATAGGTCCTGAAAGATGAAGGAGAGACCAGCAGCCAGACCAACCAGCAGCTAAACAAGCTGGACCCTGACCTGAGGTTGCACCAATCTTCCTGAGTATCGGATCAGGTCTCATCATTGGGGAACCAGTGTTTTCACCTGGGAGGAGAGGAAAATTGTTCCTCAGACAGAACAGAAGAATTCAGCACTGTTGTAGCAGGATTCTCGCACAGAGAGCCATGACACCAAGGCTTTTCTTTCCAGGAAGCAACGTTATTTCTGCTGGCACCACTCAGTTGGGTTCACACCCAAAGAACTGAGCCCTGAACGCCACGTGGCATAGTTTTTTTTTTATATATATATTTTTACTTCTTTGTCTGCCATATATGGTAACACACAAACATGCAGTCTGATTAAGTGGTCTCCTGTTACAAGGTCATGATGGATGTTGTCATGTACGCGTATAGCCAGGTTGTCTTGAGGTTTTTTTTCTTTCCTTAGGGAGGGGACTCTACTACACTGTCACTGAGACCCCTGTTTCTTCACCCAGTTATCTTGACTGTGCTCATTGTGCTCATTGAGCTGCTATTATCCTTATTTTACTAACACTCAGGTGGAAAAAATCTGTCCATGACTCACCTGAAAGTATGTCTGATCACAAAGCCCAGGCCTGTCATTTCCCTCCACCTCATCAGTAGAGGCTGCCTGAATGTTTTGGTCAGTGTATGTTGGAGAGAAAATTCAGTCATCACATAGAAGATTGCTGTAGATAGTCACCAAGGTAATCCAAACCAGAGAGCTTCTGAGTCTTTAAAAAGGCCGGGAAGACCAACGGATGGAGACACTCAAATGCCAAGGATTGGGAGAGCTAGAAATTGAAGTGGTGGCCATCAAGGAGTTACAGCAGTTCTTAAAAAGAACAGTGACCTAGGTAATCTCTTCATTCTAAGTATGGTCTTGAGTAGCCATGTATTTTACATGCACATCTTTTTGCATAAAACATGTTCCTGAAGGCAATGGCTTAATATGCATTTGTTAAATTAGATTTGATTTTAAATGTTATTGGGACTATATTATTGGAAAAGGTCTAGAGAAACTCATTGTGAGTGGCTCTTTCCACTAATAATACACTCAAGAAGTATTTATTGTGTATCTACTAAGTGCCAGGCACAGCTCAAGGCACTAAACACAGCAGTGAATAGGGAAGAGACAGTTGGAGCTAGCACTCCTTAAAGAGTAAAACTTCAAAAGGCACCTGGGTAGCTCAGCTGGTTGAGCATCCAAATTCGGCTCAGGTCGTGATCTCATGGTTTGTGGGTTCAAGCCCCACGTTGGCTCTGTGCTGAATGCTTGCTCAGAACCTGGAGCCTCCTTTGGATTCTGTGTCTCCCTCTCTCTCTGACCCTCCCCATCTCACGCTCTGCCTCACTCTGTCTCTCAGAAATAAATGTAAAAAAATTTTAAAAAGAGTAAAACCTCATGTATGTTCATCTATTTATAAGGTCAGTTCTTCAGTGGGTAGGCTCTCTGAGAGTGTACCATACAAGTGCTTTTGGGGTGTTTCTCTGGGACTTGCCATTTAGTAGGTGTGCTCCACTTTCCTGAATCTTTTTTTTTCTAATTTTTTAAAATATTTATTCATTTTTGAGAGAGAGGGTGCAAGTGGGGGACAGGCAGAGAGAGAGGGAGACACAGAATCCAAAGCAAGTTCCAGGCTCTGAGCTGTCAACACAGAGCCCGACGAGGGGCTCGAACCCACCAGCGGTGAGATCATGACCTGAGCCTAAGTCGGACACTTAACCGACTGAGCCACCCAGGTGCCCCCACTTTCCTCAAATCTTACCCTTTGCTTCTTATACCTGTGGCTCATAGAGCCTGCCTGCTTTCTTTTTTTTTATGTTTATTTATTTTGAAGGAGAGAGAGACAGAATGTGAGCAGGGGAGGGTCAGAGAGAGAGGGAGACACAGAATCCGAAGCAGGCTCCAGGCTCTGAGCTGTCAGCACAGAGCCTGATGCAGGGCTCGAACTTATGAACCATAAGATCATGCCCTGAGCTGAAGTCAGATGTTTAACTGACTGAGCCACCCAGGTGCCCCGAGCCTGCCTGCTTTCTAATGCTGATAGAATAGCAGACCACTGAAAACACACAAGGTACCTGGTATCTTGCTAATGGTACAAATATTTGTTGAAGTGAATGAAAAAAAGTAATAGCACAAATAGTAATATCACTTTGGACTTATGTTTTTCAAGTCAAAAAAGGTCAAGATAGCTGAGCCTCAGACCATACCAAGACTTACAGAAGAAAACTAATTTAATTTTTTATTGATGCATAGTTAACACACAGTGTTACATTAGTTTCAGGTGTCCAACACAGTGACTCAATACTATACATTAGGCAATGCTCACCCCAAGTGTAGCTACCATCTGTCACCATACAATGAACGTAATTTAATTTTCAAAGTAGATTATAAAATTCAATACAGAACAAAGCTCAAGCGAGGTTCTGGCATACAAGTGGATAACATTTGGGGTTCCATTTCATAAAACGAATAATCAGATCAATATTTCACTACACAATTTCAACTGTACTAACAAAAATGGCTATCACTGATTTCTGAAGTGGCTAGTGCAAATGAACTGTCAGCTTTCTGAGTGTGTCTCTATCAGATACTAACTTTCCTTATTGTGAAAAATCTCTTTTAAAACACAAAAGGTGGAAAATGTTCTTTTACTTTCTCTATAATTTTATTAACAGTTCTTCAAAGAATAGCATGGATTAAAAAAAAAAAGATATTAGGAAGAAGCCCAGCGTAAAGTCCAAACTGCAAAAATATATCTCCAAAGAAAATATCCATCATCACCTAAGTCAATATAAGTCCAGGAAATAAGAAAATTTCATTGCTTATTTTTGCAGTCAAAATTTCTCATACTATCAGTCTACTCTTGACTATTTAGCAGAGCAGTAGCCAGGTTTTAAAAAATCATTTCACCTCTACCTCTCTTCTTTTTTTTTTTTTTACTCCTGTCCCATTTATTTTTTATTTTCATTATTATTATTTTAATTAATTAATTTATTTATTTATTTTTACAAATAGTTTATTGTCAAGTTGGTTTCCATATAACACTCAGTGCTCATCCCCACAAGTGCCCTTCTCCATGCCCATCTCCCTCCTCCCCCCAACACCCATCTACCTCTCTTCTTGAATCAGGTAGGAATGCCACAAAAATGCTTGTAAATGTAATAATGTAAATGCTTAGGAAGAGATGCATGTCTTTGAACACCAAGGATAACACATCAGACATGACAGTTCTGTTTTCATAGGCCATATATACCCAGGTGGATGGGACGTTGGATATCAGCTAGCTAATTCAATATATTCAATCCCTCAAAAATAAACTGTCTCTTGATAGTCAATCAATGCACAGTGACAAAATCGCCCTTTCCAATTGAATAAATCCCACTTTAATAAGGCCCATATATGAACTCAAAACATCAGATATAAGGTAAGTAATTTCCTCTGACAGCTGAATGACTTGTATATGGGCCCAAACGAGGATCTTGTTCCTCATGTCAATGACCAGGCCACTCTTGGCACTGAAATGTGAGAGACCTAAATGAAAGAGTCATATATTCTGTCAAGGCCCACAAATAGGTCTCTGTAGGCTTCCATGGCTGAGGTAATACACAGATGTTAGAGGTGTAATAACCAGATCCTGAGTGCTGGCAATCCAATTTCCCAGTATGTTCTTTTAAAAATATTTTAAAAGTTTATTTATTTTGAGAAAGAGAGTAGGGGAGGGAGAAAGAGAGAGATGGAGAGCGAGAGAATCCCAAATAGGCTCCTCACTGACACAGGGAGCCTGATGTAGGGCTTGAACTCATGAACTATGAGACCATGACCCGAGGTGAAACCGAGAGTCAGACACCCAACTGACAGAGACACCTAGGTGCCCCTCCCAAAATGCTTTAATGCCTGCACCTTCTTGACCGGTAACTGCTACAATGTGGCAGAAGCATGTGTTAAACAGCAAATTCTAAGTACAAATAAAGAAGGTACAAATGAAGAACGAAGAAGTTAAGCTAAGGGGTACGGCTTTAATAAAATTTTTTTCAATGATGTTTCTACACAGTAACCAATGCAAGTGAGGAAACTGACAGAGGTTTGACATTTTCTGTTTGACTTTAACATTGACTCATTGCAATGATGATAAGGTTAATGCATCCAGAGAGACAGAAATGCCAGAGACATTTTTTTAAAAATTGACACCATGTCAGTCTTTTAAGTTGTTAGTGCTCTTAAACACTGTAGGGTGTGGTTGCAAATAAACGAAATAATGAGCAGTAACATAAAAGCAGTAAAAGAACTGCAATTTAACCATCTTTACTTCATACCTGTGGTTTATTGAAATAAAAAAGCATAATTCAATTATCTTTTTAAAAAATTTTTAATGTTTATTTATTTTTGAGAGAGAGAGAGAGAGAGAACAAGCGGGAGAAGGGCAGAGAGAGAGAGAGAGGGAGACAGAACACGAAGCAGGCTCCAGGCTCTGAGCTAGCTGTCAGCACAGAGCCCGACACGGGGCTTGAACCCACGAACCATGAGATCATGACCTAAGCTGAAGTCAGCCACTTAACCGACTGAGCCACCCAGGCGCCCCCATAATTCAATTATCTTTAGGTGTGGAAAACAATAGATGTGGAAAACAAAGCCCAGAGAGAAGGGACTTGTCCAAGTCAGTAGCAGAAATCAGACTAGAACCCAGACCTTCCTGGGTGCTAAGCCAGTGCTTTGTAAACCTTACTGCACCCTTAAGTCAGCAAGGAGCACCTTTTCTTATTAAGTGTGCATGCATTCTAGAGCATGGCTCATCAAAATTTATAGAGCCATCAATGTCTGCAGTAAAAAGCTCAGCTAGATTTCCCTTTTAATGAAAGTATTAAAAACACCATTTGAGAGAACATTGTTTATTTGCAATATCTCCTCCTGTTAACCTTGATTTAGTGTTTAGGCAGAGAAATCTAATCTCATATAAATCTCAACAGTAAATAATTCAGGTTTCAAATCAGATAAGGTATGAATTCGACTTTCAGACTTGTGTTCTTTTCTCTAATTGACAATGCAGCTTTTGCTGCCATTCACGCAAGGGATAGTGTCTCGCCTGTAATTTAACTCTTTGAATTAAATACTGCTCAGCTCCCTTCTGCTTTGAAGTTTGCATTAAACAATCAGAATCCACAAGTTTCTCAAATTCAAGCAGACATTCATTTTTGTTTGCTGAAGTGTTTTTTAAAATTTGTATGTGGAAGTAGATGAAATCTACAGAGTTCTGAAGTCTTAATTATAACTAAGATTTATGTATTGAAATTCAAAAGACACAGATATTTGTATGCCATGTAGCGTATACTCAATACTTGTCTGATTTCCCATGGGCTAATACAGATAGCAGAATTTCAATCATTTGCTCATTCTGACTTCTGGTTTTTCATGTCAGCAAACATTTTCTGATTACCCATTCTGAGCAGGAAGCTGCGGTAGATGCAGAGATGAAATGTGGAATAGGGAGTGGAGGAGGGAAAGGGTGGACAGGTACAGAGATGACTAAGCCCTGTCTCTATCCTGCCATCACTTGTGGTCTAGAAAAAGTATTAAGACAAGGACATATACATCACTCAGGAGGGTCAACACAGGGAGGAAGTGTTTCATGGCAATTTCAGGAGGGCCTCCCAGAGGAGAGGGGGTGGGAACTTGGCCTTGATGAATGGAAGAATTTCAACAAGCATACCTGGGGGGTCCAGAAGCAAGAGACTATTCCAGGTGGAGAGAAAAACAACAGCAATGGCACAGAGGTGGGAGAGAGCAGATGAGACTGGGGACTGAATGGAAATAAGCCCATAAACTCTGATTGACTGTGTTCGGTAAGGCTTATGTGTGCAGCAAAGCCATATGGCCGGCTAATTAAAGACACTAATTTTAATGCTCTTGTGGTATTAAGATTAGCTACAGGCAGCTCACAGTCCAAGGCTGATTTTTGTAACTGTAATCCATCTAACGGCAATGGCTTGTGGACTATTGTCTAGCTAGGCCCAACTGAAGTTTCTATCGAAGCTAATACTGAGAACTGGGAGCTCACAGATGTAGAGTCTTCCTCTATGTCTGAAAAGCTACCATAGTTCTTGTGTTTGCTTGGCACTTTGCAAAATCAAGACAGAGCAAGAGAGCAGAGACCTAGGCTGCTGCTTTTTGATGAGCCCCATAACAGCTCTGAGGGAGCCTACAAGCTGCAGGCCTCTAAAATAACATTGATTTCAGAATGTGCAAAGATAGAATCTGGAAGTCCGAGGCTGGGAGCTGTAATTCCCAAGAGTTGGTCTCTAAACAAAAACCCATAGGGGTGCCTGGGTGGCTTGGTCAAGTTAAGTGTCTGACTCTTGGTTTCGGCACAGGTCATGATCTCATGGTGTGCAAGTTCGAGCCCTGCATCAGGCACTGAGAGTGTGCTTGGGATTCTCTCTCTCTCCCTCTCTTTTTTCCTCTCCCCTACTTATTCTCTCTCCATAGATATCTCTCAAAATAAATAAAATAAACTTTAAAAATGTTTTTAAAAAGCCCATAGATGCAAATTGGAACAAACTAGAAAAATCAAGAGCTGTTTGGCTAAATTTGTACAATAGGCAAAATTTTTAAAATCCTTCCAGAAATTTTCATTTTCCATTTTTCACTGGGGCACACCTTAAAGTTTCCCTCTGATACACATGGAACAGAGCTACAAATTCCACAGCAAGAAAGAACAGACTCAAGAAACATTCATCCCACCTATACAACCAAATGCTTTGTGTGACTGTTTTAATCCACATGCTCTTTCCTCACTAAGATAATCAGAGTCTATGATGGTCATACATTGTGCATTTGACAGTAGTGGTCAAGATAGGTCACCACTTTCAGGTACAAGCACTTGGAATCAATATGAACTGTACTTTATGACAGATTTAGGAGCAGAAACTTCATTCACAAAAGGTAATTACCCTTCCCTACTACAAGCACTACCCCCTGTTTGTTAACTCACTTATTTTAATTCAAATAATATATGTTCCACCCCAGCAACCTGAATAATGGGCTATATAATATTTTAACTTAGATTTATTGAACTATAATTTACATACAATTCACTCTTTTTAGTGTATAGTTCTATGAGATTTGATGAACACATAGAGTTGTGTAACTAACAATCCCAGTATCTCTAAAAATTCCCTTGTGCCCCTGTTTAGTCAAGCCCTTCTGACATCTACATTCCTTGAGAACTACTGATCTGTTTTCTGTGCCTTCAGTTTTGCTTCTTGCAGAATGTGATGTAAATGGAATGATACGGTATTTAGCCATTTGAGTCTGGCTTCTTTCACTTAGCAGAATGCATTTAAGATTCACCAATGTGGTTGTGTACATCAATAGTTTATTCCTTTTTATTGTATATAGTATTCCATTGCATGTATGTACCACAATGTATTTATCCTTTCATCACTAGAAGGCCATTTGAGTTGTTTCCATATTTGAAAGTTATGGATAAAGTTTTTACAAACATTCACATCCAGGGTTTTGTGTGAACATAAGATGTCTCAAGCTCAACATGTCTAAAACTAAATTAGTAGTCTTTTTCTACAACCTACCCACCAAAGACATTCTCTTTCTCATTAGATGGCAAATTCTATCTCTTCCATTTGGTCATGCCAGAAACAACTCATTTCTCTCATGCCACAACAATCTGTCAACAAATTGTGATGGCTCTACCGTAAGAATATATCCAGAATCCTACTACTTTTTACCACCTCTATTGCTATCACCTGGTCCAATCCACCATCATCTCTTACATGTATTATACATTAGCCTTCTAAATGGTCTCCTTGCTTTGTCCCTTGACCCCCCATAGTATATTCTCAACACAGCAGCCAAAAAAATTCTTTCTAACATGTTAAGTCAGATCATGTCACTCTTTTGCTCCCTATTTCACTCAAAGGAAAACTCTAAATCATTAAAATGCCCTGTAAGGCCCTGTAACATCGGGTCCTTTTTCCTATTACCCGCCTGATCTTTTGTCACTTATCTCTCTCTGTTATAGCCACACTGGTCTCCTTGCTATTTCTCAACTATGTGTGTCTCACTCCTACCCCAGGGCCTTTGCATTCATGGTTTCCTCTTCCTGGAATGCTCTTTCCCTGGAATTTCATAAAACTAACTCCCTCACCTCCTTCAAGTCTTTGCTTTAATGTCATTTTCTCAATAAAGGCCTATCCAGACCATTCTATTCAGTATAGCACCCTGCCCTAACCTCACATAGACATCTCACATACACATACACTGTACCCTTGATCCACCCTACCCTGCTCCTTTTTCATTTTTGTAAACATTTATCATCTTCCAATATACTATTGTTAAATTCATGTATGTATCATGTTTACTATCTGTTTTCCACTGCTAGAATGTAAGTTTTACAAGAGAAGGACCTTTGCTTTATCACTGAGATGTTTCAATCACCTAACACACTGCCTGGCACAAAATAATTAGTCAACAAATATTTGCTGAATGAGGGACCATAAGAACTTATGCAACAACAATCTTTCATGTGCAGATTCCCAATACCCAATGCCAAGCTTGTCTTTTTAAAGGTCCTCATGAGCTGCACAACCTGGGTATTGTATGCAATTTGGAGAGTTGCAGAAAGGTACTGCCAAGAATCCATGCCTATAAGGGAACATCAACAAAGTCTCCGGGTGTCACGGTGCCAAGCCCTAGGCAACAGTGCTAAGCCCTAGAACATTTAGCCATCTACATCAAGGTCTAGCCTCCATGCTGCAAATAGCAGCTATATTTAATATCAGTAACTTTTTGGACTGCAAGATCAAATGTGTTCCAAGTAGTTCTTGTAAGAGAGGAAAACTCCTCAGCATGAATGGTGCCTCCAAGCAGACAAAGAAAATATCACACTGAGCCCAGAACTCAAAAACAACCAAATAACCATTGAGTTAATCTAGCTGATATATTGGTTGAGATGGTAAAAATATGGGGAACGTCCTACCAGACTGAATGAACCTTGCTGAACATCTGCTGGTTGATGTAAAAGTGTTATTTTTAAGAAAAATTGACACATGTGATTGGTACTGCTTTCTGATAAATGCTGCAATGTTCTTTTTTTTTAATTTTAATGTTTATCTTTCAGAGAGAGAGAGTGTATGTGTGAGCTGCAGAGAGATAGAGAGAGGGGAGACACAGAATCTGCAACAGGTTCCAGGCTCTGAGCTGTCAGCACAGAGGCCAACGCAGGACTTAAACTCACAAACGGTGAGATCATTACCTGAGCCGAAGTCGGAAGCTTAAGCGACTGAGCCATCCAGGTGCCCCTTTTTAAAAGAAAAAAAAATTTTAATGCTGGGAGGTTCTTAAAATTGCTGCCCCAAAAGCACAGACTCTAGAACACATAACCAATTAGTATTGGTTGAGTGAACAAATGAAACTCTAGGATCATGGGATTTAGTATATGAAGTGGAAATAGCACTGGGTTTGGGGAAACAAAACCTGAATTTGGATCCAAATACTACTACTTATTAGTCTTGTGATACCAAAACTTTGAGATTCAGTTTCCTTGCCTATAAAATAGCATAATGACTCTTGCCCTGACTACAATGTGGAGTTATCCGGAAGATGAATAAATGACAAAATGGACATGAGAATTATTTGTAAATTGTGAAACTTGGGACATATGCATGTTACTATGCATTTTTGCACTGAAGACTCATCTAAAGTGATCCTCTTGTTAAACAGAGAGATCCTGAGGCTCATAGAGGGAGAGATGCATGATCAAGGTCAGACAACAAGGCAATGGTATTGCAGGGTCTACAGACCAGGTCTCTTGACTCACAACCCAGTTCACTTTCCATTATACCACAACTGTTTTGTGCTTCTCTGACAATGAGGAAGGATGCTGAGAGTCTGAGGAGACAAAGGCAGCTAGAGTTAGCTGGGACAGAGAACCAAAAAGGAAACACCTGCACAAAGAAATAGAGATTCACAGAAGATCCCTCTCAAGTATTCAGCAGAGTACAGATCAGCACATGCATATGAGAAAGCTAGCCAAGACTAAAGAAAGAACTTCCCCACAAATTCTTGCAGTATTTGGAGTTCTCATAGAGCTGAGAATAGAGCCAATTCCCACCAGCCACACTGGAAACCTCATGATTCACAAGGCATAAGGAAGAGTATTCAAAAGGGTCTCGCCTTAGTAGTAAGAAATAACTATAGAACAAATGCTGCTTTGTTTCCTCCTGAAGTTTTAAAGAAAGAGATAAAAAGATCAAACTATTCCAAGTAACCTAACTGCATACCAGAAATAAAGTTCAAGAAGAATGCAAAAAATATCAAGCACAATCAACAAAATACAGGCAAACCCAACCCAGCAACACATATACACAATGATCAAGTGTGATTTATCCCAGGAATGCAAAGTTCGGTCAACATCTGAAAATCAATTAATGTAATATGTCATATCAAGAAAATAAAAAAATGAAAATCACATGATAATCTCAATAGATGTAAAAAAAAACAATCGACAAAATCCAACACTGTTTCCTGAAAAAAACTTGTAACAGAAGGGAACATCATCAACCCAATAAAGGAGTTCTACAAAAAACCGATAGCTGAAAAGACAAGGCATAGATTGAAAGAAAATATTTTCAAAGATATATCTGATAGAGAACTGTTAACCAAAACATAGAAATAAAACTCTTAAAGTTCAGCAATAAAAAAAAATAAACAACCCCATTTAAGAAAAATGGGTCAAGGGCCTTGGGGGACCTGGGTGGCTCAGTCAGTTAAACGTCAGACTTCGGTTCGTGGGTTTGACCTTCGTGTTGAGCTCTGTGCTGACAGCTCAGAGCCTGGAGCCTGCTTCCGATTCTGTGTCTCCCTCTCTCTCTGCCCCTTCCCCACTCTCACTCTGTCTCTTTCTCTCTCAAAAATAAACATTAAAATAAATTTTTAAAAAAATTTAAAAATTTTTTAAATGGGTCAAGGGCCTTAACAGACACCTAACCAAAGAAGATATACAGATGGCAAATAAGCATATGAAAAGATGCTCCACATCACATGTCATTACAGAAACGCAAATTAAAACAGCAATGAGATACCACTGCACAACTATTAGAATGGCCAAAATACGAAGCACTGACAACATCAAATGCTGGGGAGGATATGGAGCGACAAGAACTCTCATGTTGCTGTTGGGAAGACAAAATGGCATAGCTACTTTGGAAGGAAGTTTAGCAATTTTGTACAAAACTATACACACTCTTACCATATTATCCAGCAGTCACACTCTTGGTAATTACCCAAAGAACTGAAAATCAGCGTACACACACACACACACACACACACACACACACACACACACACAAAACCATCATGTGTGATGCCTGGGTGGCTAAGTGGTTGAGCATCCGACTTTTTATTTTGGCTCAGGTCATGATCCCACGCTTGTGTGATTGAGCCCGGTGGGCATTGGGCTCTGTGTTGACAGTACGCAGCCTGCTTGGGACTCTTTCTTTCTCTCCCTCTGCCCCTCTCCCTGCTTGTGCTCTCTGGCTCTAAAGTAACAACAACAACAAAAATCCATCACATGGATGTGTACAGCAGCTTTATTCATAATCAGGCAAAATGCGGAAGCAACCCAGATGCCCTTCAGTAGTAAATGGATAAACAGTGGCACAATGGAATATCATGCAGTGCTAGAAAGAAATGAGCTATCAAGCTATTAAAAGACATGGAGGAAACTTCAATGCGTATTGCTAAATGAAAGAAGCCGATCTGAAAAGGATACATACTGGGAAAGGCAAAACAATGGAGACAGTAAAAACAAAACACAAAAAACAGTGCTTGACAGAGGTTCATGGTTGGGGGTGGAGAATTAATAGGTGGAGTACAGGGGGATTTTAAGGCAATGAAACTATTCTGTATGATGCTGTAGTGGTGAATATATATCATTATTCATTTGTCAAAACTCATAGAATGTACAACACAAAGAGTGAACCCTAATGTAAACTATGAACTTTAGTTAATAATAATGCTTTCGTATTAGTTCATCAATCATAAATATGTACCACCCTAATACAAGATATTAATAAAAGGGGAAGCTGTATGGCATGGAGAGGTTGGGGCACATAGAGAAACTCTCTTCCATAGATCTAAATCTACTCCAAAAGATGAAGTCTATTATGTTTTAAAAATGGTACTTACAGTATTACAAAAAACAAATTCTTTTTAACGTTTTTAATCTTCATTTTTGAGAGAGAGTAAGAACAGGGGAGGTACAGAGAGAGAGGGAGACACAGAACCCGAAGCAGGCTCCAGGCTCTGAGCTGTCAGCACAGAGTTCGACGTGGGGCTTGAACTCACAGACCGTGAGTTCATGACCTGAGCCAAAGTCAGACACTTAAGGGGCGCCTGGGTGGCTCAGTCGGTTGGGTATCCAACTTTTGTCCTGTTAGCACAGAGCCTGGAGCCTGCCTCAGGTTCTGTGTCTCCCTCTCTCTCTTCCCTTCCCCTGCTTGCTCTCTGTCTCTCTAAATTAAAAAATAATAATAACAAAGACATAAAAAATTAAAAAAAAAACACAAAGTCAGATGCTTAACCAATTGAACCATCCAGGTACCTCCAAAAAACAAAATTCTTTAGTTATAAATCTAACAAATTATGCACAAGCCCTATCTGGAGAAAATTGTAAGGTTTTATTGAAAAGCTCACTTAAAAATATAGAAATAATGGAGAAATATATCATGATCTTGGGTAGGAAGATTCACTATCTTCACTATAAAATTCGCTTTAAAATTTATGCTGAAAAACAAAGACCCAAAAGTAGCCAAGACATTCTAAAAGAATGATCCAGATAGGAAGATAAACTGCCATATATCAAGATTTATAGTAATCAACAGAAATAATGTGCTATAAATGCTGTGAATAATTAAGAAATTGTATGATGAGAAATATGCTACTTGATGTTACATTCATGCCTAAAATAATTTCATTGATGTGTTTATTTTATGTTACATCTTCCTAACAAAAATAATTTAACAGAAAAACTAAATTAAGACCATGTGGTTTTAGCACAAGGGTAGATAAACAGTCCATTGGAATAGAACAGAGTCCAGAAATAAATGTACACATACATAGTGTCTTGATTGATAACAGGGAAGTAATTACAGGTTATTGAAGAGGGTGGACTATATAATACAAATGATTCTGGGAGAACAGAGAAAGAAAGAAAGAAAGAAAGAAGAAAGAAAGAAAGAAAGAAAGAAAGAAAGAAAGAAAGAAAGAAAGAAAGAAAGAAAGGAAGGGAGGAGGGAGAGGGAGGGAGGGAGGGAGGGAGGGAAAGAAAGGAGGAAAGAAAGAGAAAGAAAGAAGGAAAGAAATCCCTATTTCATACCACATGAAAATCACTAGTATTAAAGATTGTACTAAGGACTTAAGGGTAAAATGTGAAACTATAAAATGTTTAGAAGATGACACAGGGGTACAACTGTGTAACCTCAGATTAGAGAAGGAAGCAAAAACCAATAAGGAAAATGATGAACTCAACTACATTAAAATTAAGAGTTTGTTTTTGTTTAAAAACCTTAATGAAAGTAACTTGTCATAATGACAAGTCACATGTTGGAATGAGATAGTTAAGTATATAAAGCTAATAAAGAATCAATATCTACAATATTTAAAAAACTTCTAAAAATTAATAAGAAATTATAACCTAATTTAAAAATTGGACAGAGGGCGCCTGGCTGGCTCAGTCGGTTAAGCATCCGACTTCGGCTCAGGTCATGATATAACAGTTCGTGGTTTAGAGCCCCAAGTCGGGCTCTGTGCTGACAGCTCAGAGCCTGGAGCCTGCTTCGGATTCTGTATCTCCCTCTCTCTCTGACCCTCCCTTCCTCACGCTGTCTCTCTCCCTCTCGCTCAGAAAGAAATAAAACATTAAAAAAAAAAAAAGAACTAAGTGACACCAAAGACAACCAGAAATGAAGCCACCTGGGGGACCTTGAAAGCTTCAGCAGCCAGTTGGCCAGGTAGGTGAGGACATATACAGGCAGGTGGGCAGCTGGACAAGTGGGCTGGCAGGCAAGGGCTCTGGCTTGGTATCCAAGGACGTGTTGGGAGTGGGAAGAAGAGCAGTGACCAAAAGGAGCCAGTTGACTAGGAGGGAAGAAGACTGAATTTGATCATTTGCTCACAATCAGACTGGAATCCAGTCTAGATATTTACAGTTATTGAAAAAAAATCTTCAGATATTTTGAAGAGCAAAATGAGTATTAGGTGTCAAGCTTCTGTTCTTTATTATGTCCAGAGAATTAGAACAGGTAGGAGGACTTCAGTCTGCTGAACCTGGACCATGGGTAAGCCTGCTCCGTAGACTGCTTCCCTATGACATTGACAATCAAACTCCACATTATTCCATGTTTTCCAAGATCTAGCCAAAAAGAAAATCTCAAGTCACTCAAAATATCAGTAAGAAACTTCCTAGTTGCTCCATAAAGAGCCTCTCCTGACCATAAGCTCCTGAGAAACACACTTTTCCATGCCCAAATCAGACCCAAGTCTTTAGGACGATAGTGGCCTTTGCAACTTTCTATTGTTTGGGCCTGAGTTGCCTCATGATAAAGCTGAGCACAGAGTACCTAAAGATTGTCTACAGTGCCTCCTGGTGCATCACTGCCTATAATCTCATGACAGCTCCTCAAAACTCAATGTCTCTGAGTAAATTCATTATCCTCACTTTCACACTTACCAAATTCCACATCTGCTTCTCTCTCAGTGGCTGTTGGTAAGTGCACAGCACCAACATGTTCCTAGAACCCCACGTCAGAAACCTGGGAAGCAGCCTAGATTTCACCACTGATACTAAGCTTGCTTACCTCATGCTAAGGCCAGTGCTATGTAGTTTATGTATACTTTGATTGCCTAGTCCTGTTGATCTTATGTCCTTGATATCACTTGAAACTTGTCACTACATTATTCATCTGAACACTTGCCATGACTTCATTCAATTATTCAACCAATAATTGAGGCTCTGCTTTGTGCTAGGCACTGTGCTGAAGATTCAATAAGCAAAACATACCAAGTCCTTCCTCCCATGGAGCTTACATTCTAGAAGAGACAAGGGTTATGCCAGTTCAATTCATTCTCACACTACAGCTAGCTTGCTCTTTCTAAAACACGGATATAACCTTTCAGAGCACTACCATGCAACCTTCAGGATAAGGTCCAGACTTGTTAACCTGGCATTGAAGGCTTCACAAGCCTTTCCCAATTTATTTTTTCAAACTGAAAATCCAGTCTCCTCACTAAGACAGATGGGGACACCCATACACACACTCACATCCCTCCTTTCTGCATCTAACATCCTATCAACCAGCCAGACTTGACTGAATCCACGGTCTCCTAATTTTTCGTGCACAATCACACCTGCATGGCTTAAGAGTTCCCCTCTGAAAACTAGTCCCTGGGGGTTCTCCCCACCCCAAAGGCTAGTGTCTCATGAAACCTGATTGCTCATAATGGGGCTGAATGTTGGAAGAAAGCCTTGGCACCCCCTACTTCCTCTATCTGTAAAGGCCTTCCACTCCTCACCTGGCTAACTCCTACTTATCCCTCAGATCCCAGTTTGGACGGTTCTTTCTTAATGGAGGCCTCCACGGTGCCCCCCTTCCTATCTCCCCCTGTGGCTCTCCACTGGATGAGGTACCCATCCTTTGTGTCCCTCCTGGTCCCATTATCATTGTTTGCTGTCTGTGTCCTCTGAAGCCTAAGATCTCATCTGCTTTATTCACTATTCTATCCCCAGTGTCTGCCACAAGGTTGACACTGAATGAATGAATTGTTGATTGGATAAATAAATGAACAAATGAACCTTTAAAAAAAGGAAGAAATGAAAGAAGTCCTAACTGAATGGATTGATATACCATGTGCATGGTTTGAAAGACAATATTGTTAAGATATCAAATCTCTCCAAATTGTCTATAGATTCAAAGCAATCACAGTAAGAATCCCAGAAAACCTTTTACTACATATAATAAATGTCAAAAAACAAATTCTAAAGTTTATATAGATATATAAGGGAATAAGAGGAGCCAAAAATTTTTAGGTACAGAGAACAAAGTCAGAGGACTGACATTATCTGCTTTTAAGGGCCCATAGAACATACACATATATTCATTAAAATAATAAAGAGTATATTCTGTCACCAAAATAAAATTAAACTAGATATCAATAACAGAAAGATAGCAGGGAACTCTATGAACACATAGAAGCTAACTAACACACTTATAAATAATGCATGGCTCAAAGTGGAAGTCTCAGGGAAATAAAATACATTGAACTGAATGAAAATGAAAATACAACATACCGTAATGTGTGAGACACAGCTGAAGCAGTGTCAACAGGAGAATTTACAGCACTAAATGCACAAAGAAGAAAAGTTTCAAATAAATAACCTAAGTTCACACCTCAAGAACCTAGAAATAGAACAGCAAAATAAACCCCCAGCAAGCAGAAGGAAGGAAATAATAAAGATAAGGTAGAAATAGATGAAATTGAAAATGTAAAAAAAATTCTTAATCAAAGAAAAAACTGGTTCTTTAAAGGTCAATAAAATTTACAAACTTCTAGCAAAACTGACCAAAAAAATATAGAGACACAAAACACAACCAGTATCAAGAATGAAACTGAGAATAGCATAACAGACCCTGGAGACATCAAAATGATGATATATTTGGTAATGTAGACAAAATGGACCAGTTCTTTGAAAAACAAAAAAACTACAACTCATTCAATATGAAACATATAATTTTAAAAATTCTCTTTGACTTCAGCTGCAACAGCTTCTTATTTGACATGTCTCCAAAGGCAAGGGAAATAAAAGCATAAATGGCCTATCGGGACCTCATCAATATTAAGAGATTCTGCACAGTGAAGGAAAGAATCAGCAAAACTAAAAGGCAACCTATGGAATGGGAGAAGATATTTGTAAATGACATATCAGATAAAGGGTTGGTATCCAAAATCTATAAAGAACTTATCAAACTCAACACCCAAAAAACAAATAATTCAGTGAAGAAATGGGCAGAAGACATGAATCGACACTGTTCCAAAGAAGACATCCAGATGGCTAACAGACGCATGAAAAGATGCTCAACATCCCTCATCGTCAGGGAAATACAAATCAAAACCACAATGACATACCACCTCACACCTTTCAGAATGGCTAAAATTAACAACTCAGGAAACAACAGATGCTGGCAAGGATATGGAGAAAGGAGAACACTTTTGCACTGTTGGTGGGAATGTAACCTGGTGAAGCCACTCTGGAAAATAGTATGGGGAGCTACCTCAAAAAATTAACAATAGAATTACCCTACAACCCAGTAATTTTACTACTAGATATTTATCCAAAGGATACAAAAATGCTGATTCAAAGGTGCACACTATTAACAAATAGCCAAATTATGGAAAGAGCCCAAATGTCCACTGCCTGACAAATGGATAAAGAAAGTGTGGTGTATATATATACAATGGAATACTACTCAGCAATGAAAAATGAAATCTTGCCATTTGTAACAACATAGATGGAACTGGGGGGTATTATACTAAGCAAAATAAGTCAATCAGAGAAAGACAAATATCATATGATTTCACTCATGTGGAATTTTATAAACTCAACAGATGAACATAGAGGAAGGGAAGGAAAAATAAGATAAAAGCAGAGAGTCTCTTAAAGACAGAAAAAACCTAGGGCTGCTGGAAGGGAGGTGGGTGGGGGTGGGTTAAATGGGTGATGAGAATTAAGGAGGATACTTTTGTTATCATATGTAAGAGATGTATCACTGAGTTCTACTCCTGAAGCCAAGACTACAATGTATGTTAACTAACTTAAATTTAAATGTAAAAAATCCTATAATATCAGGGTGCCTGGGTGGCTCAGTCGGTTGAGCATCTGACTTTGGCTCAAGTCACATTCTCACAGTTTGTGATTCAGGCCCCATGTTGGGCTCTGTGCTGACATTTGAGAGCCTGGAGCCTGCTTCGGATTCTGTGTCTCCCTCTCTCTCTGCCCCTTCCTTGCTCTTGCTCTCTCTCTCAATCAAAAATAAATAAACATCAAAAATTTTTAAAAATCTTACAACTATCAAATAAATCCATAATTTAAAATTCCCCAAGAAAGAAATATCCAGACCCAGATACTTTCCCTTTAAAATCTTACCAAACATTTAAGGGAGAATTAACATCAATTCTACACAATTTTTTCCCAGTAAATAGAAGAGGATAAATACTTTTTGATTAACTATGTGAAGGTGGTGTTACCATGACACCAACATCAGACAAAAACATTACTATAAAAGAAAACTACACACAAATATCTTTCATGAACAAACACAGAAGTCCTTTACAATATAATAGCAGGTTGAATCCAGCAAACATATTAAAAGAATAATACAGTATAACTAAGTGGGGAGGCAGTGAACCCATAAAGTAGACAGGGAAGGAGAGAAAGAAATAGGAAAAACAAAGAACACCATATCTTGAAGGTCAAGGTTAAAATACTCAAGAGAGGAGGTATTAGTCAAGTTTATTCACTGTTGCAGAGAAGCCAAGCAGGATGACATAAAATATATATTGCTTAGTGACAAGGATGTCATTGATGACTTTGGTAAGAGCAGTGTAGAGCTGTTGGAGACAGAAGCCAGATTGCAGTAGGAGGAGAGTGAGTGAGAGGCAAGGAAGTTAGGACATTGAGTGTGTGAGCTGGGAAGAGGGCCGAACGGGGGTGGGGAGAGAGAGAGAGAGAGAGAGAGAATCCCAAGCAGGCTCCATGTTTAGCATGGAACTCAATGTGGGGCTTGACCTCACAACCCTGGGATCATGACCTGAGCCGAAGTCAGGAGTCAGATGCTCAACTGACTGAGCTGCCTGGGCACCCAGGAGGTTATGTTTATTTGTTTATATGCTTATTTGTATTTGTTTTTGAGAGAGGGAGGGAAGGAGGGAGAGAGAGAGCACACATGAACTGGGGAGGGGCAGAAAGAGAGGGGAACAGAGGATCTGAAGTGAACTCCTTACTAACAGCAGTGAGCCTGATGTGAGGCTCGAACCCATGAACTGTGAGACCATGACCTGAGCCAAAGTCAGACACTCAACTGAATGAACTACCCAGGTGCCCCAGGAGGAAGGATTTCTAATGCAGGAAGATATTGAGACATATTTAATTGCTTGGGTGAAAGAGACAGCCCAGAAGAGGTCGTTCCCATAGATGACAGGATTGATGATATTCCAAGAGAGAGAAAGAGATGGGATTCACTGCACCAGGTGAGAGGCCAGCCTTAGCCTGGGAAGGAACACTTATTCGCCTACCATGAGAAAGAACAATATGAGTCTGAGTCTTGGACTATCTATATTGTGACTTTGGGCAAGTCATAGAACTTCTTTAAACGTCAGTGTCTCCACTTGAAAAGTGTTAATAAACGTATCTATTTTCTGTTTTTCTTTCTGTTCATAATGATACCCTCAGTCCTAATGGATTAAGAGCCTGTCTCACATATGACGCCTGCCTGAACTCTGTCCTTCAATCAATTGATGTGATGTGGTGGTTAAAGAGCCACCAAGAGTATGACCTTGGGAAAGCTACTTAACCTGTCAAAGTTTTAGTTTCCACATTTGTAAAATGGAGATAATATTACTTCTTTTGTTTTAAGTTTATTTATTTATTTTGAGATAGAGAGAAAGTGCAAGTCAAGGAGGGGAAGAGAGAGAGGGAGGAAGAGAGTTCCAAGTTCATGCTGACAGCACAGAGCCTGATGCAGGGTCAGACCCACGAACAGTGAGATCATGACCTGAGCCGAAGTCCGATGCTTAACTGACTGAGCCACTCAGGTGCTCCAGGGATGATATTACCTCTTATCTCACAAGGTCACCAGAGGATTAAAGGAAGTATGACCCATAAAGTGCTTAGCATAGCAGCTGACCTATTCTTTTTTTTTTTTTTAATATTTTTATTTCTGAGAGAGACAGAAAGAGAAAGAGAGAGAGAGAGAGAGAGACAGCGTGAGCAGGGGAGGGTCAGAGAGAGAGGGAGTCACAGACTGAAACAGGCTCCAGGCTCCGAGCTGGCAGTCAGCACAGAGCCCGACGCCGGGCTCGAACCCACGAACCGCGGGATCATGACCTAAGCGAAAGTCGGACGCTCAACCGACTAAGCCACCCAGGCGCCCCGCAGCTGACCTATTCTAAATGCTTAATAAATTGCAGGTATAACCTACAAGGGAGAAAGTAAATCGAGAGAGAGGTTTGCGTTTTGCTCATCTCAACATATCTCACAAGACCTGTCATGGAGTTGGCACTCAGAAGATATTGCTAAATTGAACAGCATTTCATAAAGCTCAAAGACATCCAGAGCGCTAAGGATGGTCTAAGGTCACATAGTGGGTTAGAGGCACAGCTGGGACTAGCTGCCAAGCCCACTGTCTCCCAGTCTAGGGAGGAATCTTTCTAGTACATTACACAGCGAGGAGTGACATAATCACACATTTCTAAGAACATAACTACTGTGTGGGGCAACATAATTCTTTATAAGTAAAGGCCCACCTAGTAGACAAAACAGAAAAAGACTTTTAGTTTCATTTGCCAGCAGACCCTCACAGCCAGGTCACTCTCACCTACTATTAGGATCTAATAGCTTTAAAGCTTCCCTTCTTAGTTCCAATTCATCTCAAAATTCTCTATGACTTCAGGCTACCTTAATTGTTAGAATTAGTCCCTTGAAAAGTTGAGATTCACAACAATCAAGTTAAATTCATAGGGCGTGATCAGTGTATAATTCGATATTGTTGCAAAGTTCCTTGCTAATTACAATGTTGGTATCATTAAAAAATAATTATTCATTTTTTATATATCTCAGAGGAAATTAAGGCAATGTATATTGGGACCCAGAGACAGTTAAAGCTCTGAAAAGTTTAAAAACTCAAGGAAGAGAGGCACCTGGGTGGCTCAGTCGGTTAAGCATCCGACTTCAGCTCAGGTCATGATCTCATCTCACGGTTCGTGGGTTCGAGCCCCGCATCGGACTCTGTGCTGACAGCTAGCTCAGAGCCTGGAGCCTGTTTCAGATTTTATATCTCCCTCTCTCTCTGACCCTCCCCTGCTCATGCTGTCTCTCTGTCTCTCTCTCAGAAATAAATAAAACATTAAAATTTTTTTTTAAATAAAAAATAAAAACTCAAGGAAGAGCACACAAACATACTCAGTTGACTTTTGACAAAGGTGCAAAATAAATCCAGTGGAGTAAATGGCCTTTTGAACAAATGGTGTTGGAACAATTGGACATCCATAGGCAAAAATGAACATAGACCAAAACCTCACATCTTATACAAAAATTAACTCAAAATGGATCATGAATTTAAATGTAAGACATAGAACTATAAAAGTTTTGGGGAAAAAAAGGACAAAATCTTTGCAATTTAGGACTAGGCAAAGAGTTCATAACCTTGATACCAGAAGGATGACCTGTAAAAGGAAAAATCAATAAATTGGACCTGACAAAAATGTGAAACTTTTGCTCTTCAAAAGCCCATATGGAGAGTGAAAAGACTAGCTGTTACTGAAAGAAAAATATTTGTAAAGCACTTATCTGACAAAGGGCTTGTATGTAGCATAAAGGGCTCTTGGGACGCCTGGGTGGCTCAATCAGCTGAGCATCTGACTTCAGTTCAGGTCATGATACCACAGTTCATAAGTTCGAGCCTCACATCATGCTCCCTGCTGTCAGCATGAAGCCCAATTGAGAGCCCCTGTCCTCCTCTCTCTCCAACCTTCCTCTGCTCATTCTCTCTCAACACAAACAAACAAATTTTAAAAATAAACTTCTCAAATTTCAACAGTAAAAAGCAACAAGCCACTTAGAAAATGGGCAAGAGACGTGAAGATACATTTCACCAAAGAGGGTATGCAGATTGCAAAAAGCACATGAAAAGATGCTCAACATCATCAGCCATCAAGGAATGCAAATTATAATGACAATGAGATACCACTATACACTTATCAGAATGGCTAGAATAAAAATAGTGACACCATCAAATACTAGGGAAGACGTGGAGAAGCTGGATCATCCACGCTTTTCTGGCAGGAATGTAAAATGGTACAGCCACTCTGGAAAACTATTTGGCAGTTTCTCATACAACTAAATATGCAACTTCCATACATCCCAGTAAGTGCACTCTTGGACATTTATTCCAGCACTGGGTGTTATGTGGAAACTAATTTGACAATAAACTATTTGTAAAACAAAAAACAAAAAAACAAAAAAACAACAAAAAAAATGTGTGTTCATTCAAAACCCCATACATGAATGTTTATAAAAGCTTTATTTGTAATAGTCCCAAACTGGAAACAAACGAGATGTCCTCCAATGGGTGAAAAGATAAACAAACTGAGGTTAGCAATCATAACAGGGGATTCTACTCACCAATAAGGAGGAATGAACTAATGATACACATGAGAACCGGCATACTATATGATTCCATTTATGTAACTATCTTGAAATGACAACATTCCAGGGGCGCCCGGGTGGCTTAGTCGGTTAAGCGTCCGACTTTCGCTCAGGTCACGATCTCGCGGTTCGTGGGTTCGAGCCCCGCGTCGGGCTCTGTGCTGCCAGCCAGCTCAGAGCCTGGAGCCTGTTTCAGTCTGTGACTCCCTCTCTCTCTGACCCTCCCCTGCTCACGCTGTCTCTCTCTCTCTCTCCTAGAAATAAATAAAACATTAAAAAAAAAATCAAAAAAAAGAAATGACAACATTCCAGAGATAAAGAGTAGATTAGTTGTTGCCAGGGGTTAGAGATTGGACCAGAATGTGAATACTGGTGGGAAGTAGGTGCAGCGATGGATGAACTGTTCAGTGTCTTGGGGGTGGTAGTGAATACATGAGCCAGCCAGGGGACAATGTTGTACAGAGTTTCACACACTACACACAGATGCGCACATGCACAAACAGTTTTTTTTTTTTTAAAAAGTGGATTGCACCCCTGTTAACATCTTGGTTGTGAAATTATATGATAATTTTGCAAAGTGTTAATATTAGGGAAACCAGACAGAGTTTCTGTACGGATCCCCAACATGAGATCTTTGTATTATTTCTCAAAATTGTATGTGAATCTACAATGATTGCATTAAAACAATAAATTGTAAGGAGGTGTCAAAAGTTCACCAAAACAAAAGCAAAACCAACAATTCAATGAAGTAGTACTTAGTAAAAGTTTATTGTGCACACACAAAAAAGAAAGTTTGCAAACCAGGAGCACTCAAAACAAAACATGGAATGAGGTTCGGCGGTATATTGTTATAAAACAGCTTAGATAGTGAGAACAACATTGAATAAATGAAGAGAGAGTGTGGCTAGAAAGGGTAGAAGAGATTTCGAAGATTGAGTTCATAAGGTTTGGCTACTGATATGGGGCTGAAGGGAAAGGCACTGAGGACGGGAATTGAAGGAGTATTTGCCAAGTTTGGGCAAAGCAATGGGTTCCAGTCCCTGAGATGCTGGGTAGTGAAGAGGAAGCAAATAAGATGATGGTGATTTTCACTTTTTACTTGCCTGTACAGGATGAGTTTGAGGAATTTGGGATACAACTGAGTGGAGGTGTCCAAGAGGCATGTGGCTCTAAGGTCTGCCATCGAGAGGAAAGGTCTGGCCTAGAGAAATGTGGTTGGGCATTACCAGCATAGATAAGCTAACAGGTGTGGACACGATGGCCTAGGATAGACTGTAAAGAGAGAAGAGGACTGACCCACTGAGGACAGCACAACTTAGGAAACACAGAGTTGGGTAACTTGTTCAACGTTCGCCTTACTGCTTCCCGGTAACAATTCTTTAGAATAAGACAACAACAACAACAGGAAAGAAAAAACCTTTATGAAAAAATGTCAGCATCTCAGGAGAAAATCAACACATTTGATTTAAGTTCCAATAAGACATCTTTGCTGCTACGTGTTTTGCACAAATTCAGGCAGTGAAACTTACTGCAGAGAAATTAAACCAAAAAGGATTTGTTGAGGAAGACAGTGTACTTTGATGAAATGAAGTTTGTTCCCTAAACCACTTTGAACAGCTCTTCATCTCATCTTTTCAAGATCAATCTTTTTAGATAAAAAACCTATTTTGGTCAAGCCTTCAGACATCGGGTTGAAAAAGGCTCCTTAACTTGATGGGGCTGGAGCGAATAATCAGACAGCAATTTCCATCGTCCTGGTGGAAAAATCGTGATGAGCTGAGTAGAGGCACTTTGACCAACTATATACACAGCATAATTTTATGCCTAAGCTGCTGATGACAGTGCATATTTCCTATAATAGGCCCTCTAACTATATGAAATAATGAAATGAGAAGAGGTGAGAGCTGTTGACAGACTTACAAAAACGTTACTGATGGCCAAGTGATACTGATTAGAGAATGTTGAGAGGCTATATGACTAAGCCCACACGTCAGCACTGAAGTTTTCTTCAGTTTGTAAGTGACAAGAATGCATTAAGAGGAGCTGTGAAATCAGAAAAGTTTCCCTCCCCCAGGTAAGCCCTGGTGGGTGATGAGCCGTTGAGGTGAAGACACTTGATGCCGTCCCTGTTCCAGGAGAGGTGCTTAAAGCCCTCTGATAAAGAAACCCTCTATCATCAGCCTTCTCTCTTCTTCCACTTCCCAAACCCGCCTGTTAGGAAGAAACAGGCATCACCGAGACACTGGCTCACTCTCCCTGGAGCCTCTGGTACTTGCTCTGAGAGGTGAAGTGAGAGGAACTTGAGGGGAACTATGAATGGCCATATGTCACACTGTCAACTCCCAATGAAGAAAATCAGGGGGAAATCTGCTTTATATTAATTTTATTTATATTAATTTTTTAGAGCTATTGTAAAATAAAAAAAGTACCAACAAACCAGATAGTTTAAATAGCAAAAAAAAAATTTTTTTTTATCAGTCTGGAGGCTACAAGTCTGAGATCCAGCTATCAACAAGGTTGCTTCCTTCTGAGTGTTCTGAGGGAAAGATATATTCTAGGCTTCTCTCCATGACTTGCAGATGGCCATCTTCTCCCTGTGTCTTCATGTGGTGTTTTTCCCTTGTGCATGTTTGTCTGTATCCAGTTTTCCCTTTTTATTGTATTAGGGCCCACACTAGACTTCATCTTAACTTGATTGCCCCTATAAAAACACTATCTCCAAATAAAGTCACATTCTGAGGAACTTGGGGTTTGGATTTTAACATATCTTTTTTTTGGGGGGGAGCAGGGGAGGGAGAAACAATTAACTCATAACACCTGTCAAATATGTAATCTGGTCCCTGGGGAAAGCACTGTTCCTACATTGTGAGACATATTGCTGATAAGAGACTTTTGAGGCTTGGACCAATGCACTGACAGGGCGACAGAGGCCCCTAGAAATCATGCAGTCCCACATGGGACTGGTCCAAATTCACAAGTCAGTGGCTCAGTTGAGGTCACAACCCAGTTCTTAGGAAGTGCCACAAGCCTCAGGCAGAAGCCATGGGAAAAGCAGTGTAAGGAGTATCTTTTCCCAAGGATTAACCCACAGAACAGGAGCCTCCTTAAGGTAATGCTCTGAGGGCGACTGAGCGGCACTGCTGGCCACATTTCTCAATGGTTGCCTGCCCTCCCCCATGTCCTCCTCCCTGGCCTCATCCACTTCCTCTGTCCATGAGGCCTGACAGTGAGCTCAACTGAAACGGGTTCTTTCAGCTATCCAAGCACTTTTATTTATTTATTTTTCTTTGTTTCTTTCATAGTTTATTGTCAAGTTGGTTTCCATATAACACCCAGTGCTCATCCCAAGTGCCCTCCTCCATGCCCATCATCCCCCTTCCCTTCTCCCCCACCCCCATCAGCCCTCAGTTTGTTCTCAGTATCCAAGTACTTTTAAATCCATTTGGAAACTACAAGAAAGAAGGCAGAAGGAGGAAATAAAGAGAAGTGACTCAGCTCATTACAAAATATGATTGAAAATTACAGTAAATTGGACATAAGCTGAGTTTCCTCTTTTGATAATAAAATGTTCAAATTTATTGTTCAAACTTCATGAAGTTTTCTCTTACTGAGGTCTGCAGACAACCTGTCTGTTACTCTTTTTTTTCCTTTCTTTAAAAATTGTGGTAACATACAGATAACACAAAAGTTTAACCATTTTAACCATTTTTAAATGTGACGTTCAGTGGCATTAAGTACATTGACATTGTTTTGCAGGCACCACCACTGTCCATCTCCAGAACTTTGTCCAAACTGAAATTCTGTTCCCATTAAACAATTCCTGCATCCCCCTCCGCAGCCCCTGGCAACCACCATTCTACTTTCTGTCTCTGTGAATCTGTCTGCTCTAGGCAACTCTTAGATGTGGAATCACACACTATTTGTTCCTTTGGCGACTTGCTTATTTCACTGAGCATCATGGTAGCAGGTGTCAGAATTTCTGCGTCTTACTTCTTTTATATAAGGTCTGGCTTTGAAAATGTGGCCACTGGATTGTTTTTAGTTGGAGGAGGCTACTAGGACCAAGTGTATGTGGAACTACAAACTCATTATGTTTGGAAGTGAATCTTGGGCTCAGTGAGCAAGGCCCAGGGACAAGGATAAAGGAAACCAGAGAAGCGATAAGCTCAGAGAGCCTCCCCTGCCATCACACTTGCATTTGTGCAGGGCACTCGTCCAAATACACAGCACAGGGCTTTTGGCCAGCAGTCTTATTTACTCATTCCAATTGAACACATATGTACTGAGTGCTGATACACAAAGCACCACAGCCTATGCAGAGAGAACTTTAGTGCCTTAGAACAGGCCAGCACAATGAGCTAACCTATAGAAGACAGAAAAGCAAGGGGAGGCCACCAAAGATACCCCTCCATTTGACCCTTACTCTTTGTGTACACATGGCCTCCTCTCCTCACTCCGTGGTACTGCACCTCAGGAAACTGCCACCAGCCATCTTTTGCTTCCACAAAGCCAAGTGTAGGAGATTGACTGATTGAGGTCCAATTCATTCACTCCCTGCCTCATTCCAAAAAGGATTTAAGGGGGCTAGTGTAGGTCATTGAACCTTTAAGTTCTCTGTACCACAGCTTCCCAACTGGTGCACTACAAATTAGTCACAGGCTTGCATGGATATTGATCCGCTCAGCCATTCCGTTGGGTGGCAGAGCTTGGAGCAAGGGCTCAACCTGTGGGCAGGACATTTTGAACTATGAAGAACCTCCTTCCTCCAACTCCAGTGTGCCATACAAATTATCATTTTCTTTTCTTTTTTTTTTAAATGTTTTATTTATTTCTAGGAAAGATAGAGAGAGACAGTGTGAGCAGGTGAGGGTCAGAGAGAGAGGGAGTCACAGACTGAAACAGGCTCCAGGCTCTGAGCTGGCAGTCAGCACAGAGCCCGATGCGGGGCTCGAACCCACAAACCGCGAGATCATGACCTAAGTGAAAGTCGGACGCTTAACCAACTAAGCCACCCAGGCGCCCCCAAATTATCATTTTCTAAGTAAGTCTTTACTTGAAAAACGACTGGGAAGCTCTGAACTATGACTTATCTTTGCTTCCTCTAACTATGTCAACCGTATCTATTTCTACCTCCTCTGTGCAGTCTCCTGTCATTTCCAGCACAGCACTCACAACACATTAATTTACCCCTCCGCAGGTTTCAAATGAAAAGATATCCATTAACTGCCTTATTCTGAATCTCACTACTATACCATACATAAGAGCTAAAAGGAAAAGGGATATAACCAACATTTACTCAGTACATATTAAGTGCAGATATTTTATGTACATAATCTCACATCATCCTCACCACAGTGGTCACAACTATTAATACCAATGGACAGATAAGAAAACCAAGACTCAGAAAAGTTAGCATAATTATCCAAGTTTATGGCTATGACATGGTAGAGGCAGGATTTGATCTCAGGGCATCTCTCTTACTTCAAAGCCCACACTCAGTTCATCTCAAACTTGACTTCAGGCCTAGTCATGGCTTCTGGTTCACCTCCTCCTACCAGACTCATCATTACTTCCACTTTGGCATCCCTACACTGTCTAACAGTGGTAGGATCCATAGTAGACACTTCCAGAATGCTTCTTGAGCTTGTCTGTACAATTGACCCTTGAACAACATGAGGGCTAGGGGCATTGATCCCCCACACAGTTGAAAATCTGAGTATAAGTTTTGACACCCCAAAACTTAACTATTAATGGCTACTGTTGAATGGCAGACTTACCAATAACATAGTCAATTAACATGTATTTTATATATTGTATGTATTATACACTGTATTCTTACACTAAGGTAAACTAGAGAAAAGAAATTGTTATTAAGAAAATCATAAGGAAGAGGGGTTAAGTGCCCAACTCTTTTTTTTAAATGTTTATTTATTTTTGATAGACACACAGAGAGAGTATGTGTGTGAGCAGGGTAGGGGCAGAGAGAGGGAAACACAGAATCTGAAGCAGGCTCCAGGCTTTGAGCTGTCAGCACAGAGCCCCACATGGGGTTCAAAACCCACAATACATGAGATCATGACCTGAGCCAAAGTCAGATGCTTAACCAACTGAGCCATCCAGGCGCCCAGTGCCCAACTCTTGACCTCGGCTCAGGTCATGATCACACAATTCATAAGACTGAGCCCCACTTCTTGCTGTCAGCACAAAGCCTGTCTGGGATTTTCTCTCTCTCCTCTCTCTCTCCTCTCTGTGTCTCTATCTCTCTGTCTCTCTTGCGCACAAAATAAAAGAAAACCATAAGGAAGAGAAACTACATTTACAGTACTGTACTGTATTTATTGAAAAACTTCATATGTCTGTGGACCCACACAAACCTTGTTGTCCAAGAGTCACCTGTAGTTTAACACCTTTGACTCTGTCCTCAGGTGTGAAGTGCACTGTTTTGCTTTGCACCATGACACCACCCAGATTCAACAGCAGCCCAGGCTTCTCATTAACATCAATGGACTGATGTGACCTGGTTCAGTCGGGTCTATAATTTTCTCACTGGCTTTGATGTCTCCCAAAATGCAAGGAGAGTCTTAAAAACTAACAAGTGAAAGTTCTATTTGAAAAGTTAAAGGTAGTACACCATAATTAGATGTGTACAAGCAATTTTGTCCCATTTAGTCTTGTGGATCCATAATCACTTTCAAGTTACTATTATGACTTTATTTTCTCATCCATTTTTGCATAAAGTTTTAAATGGTTTCTGTCTCACTCAAAATCTGTTGATCCATTAGGAGCTTTTAAACTTCCAATAACAGCAGAGCACACAGATACAGCCCTATGTTCTATCGGCACTAAACATAATGTATTGATTTCAAAATACCACCTTGGCAGAAATCGAGTGACAGGCCTTAAATCAAAACTTCTCATAAAGCATACTGTAGATGATTAGAGCACTTACCCTCTAAAGTAAATACTTCAACTCCATGTGAAATTAGAAAAAATGTGAACCCATCTTCAAGATCACTGATATTCAGAAAATCCTTCAGAGCACTTTACTGAGTCCCCAAAAACACAATTGCTGGATCCTTCATCACAACAGCCTATCAATACTGCTCAAAAGGAGGCAGGATGGGGCTGTGGGGCTTGGGTGATGCTGATTACGGTAATTTCTCTTAGTCGCCTCCAAATCTAAAAAATGAGGGGGCAGTGGAATAGTTGATTCCAGTTTCTATCAGAGTCTAAAATTGCCGCTACTTTTTAAATTAGGTTCAAGAATTTTGTAATCAAGACAAATGGCCCTCTGATTTTTGTGTTCATAGCCTATATTTGATTATTACAGTTTTCTGACACATTCTAAGGGATTAAAGGACTCAAAACAGTACCAAACAAGCAAGCAAAAATTACAACACACCCAAGCTCAGTATAACAATGCCTCTGTCTGTGCCCAAAGCCACTCTTTCTTTCATTCCTGTCTGATATTACACTACATGGGCCTTACTTCTTTTTGAAGCAAATTGTTATCCCCTGTCCCAACCTTGTTCATTAAGTGTGAGAGGGAAAGAATAGGAGATGGGGATGGGGTGACTGGGAGGAAGGTTATATGAGACTTTTGGTTTTACTCTATGTAA
The DNA here is from genome assembly GCA_017311185.1 of Proteles cristata cristata. Classification (NCBI taxonomy): domain Eukaryota; kingdom Metazoa; phylum Chordata; class Mammalia; order Carnivora; family Hyaenidae; genus Proteles; species Proteles cristata. Next base: position 802,086 of record JAESUZ010000403.1, on the reverse strand, counting down.
GGATTTGGGCAGAAGAGTGACAGGATCTAAGTTTTACTTGTAGAACATCAATCTAGCAACTGTGGGGGGAATATAGCAAATGGGACAAGGGCAGAAGCAGGGAAAGCAGGTAGGAGGCTACTGTAGTGATTCCAACAAGAGATGACGATGATGATGATGACGAGGATGACGAGGATGACGAGAATGATGGGTAGGACTGGGGTAGAAGACTTGATGATAGTATTTAGAAGGAAATATGGACAGATTTTGTTGATGAATTACATTTCGGGTAGGAGAAAGCAACATCAAGTGAAATTCCAAGGTTATGGCCAGACCAACTGCCATTTACTGGGATTCAGAAGTCTGCAAGAAGGTCAAGATAGGAGAGGAGATTGGAGGTTTGAATTGAGATGTCTATTGCATAACCTAGAGGATATGCAAAGTTCACAGTCGGGTGTACAAGTTGAGTTTAAGGGAGAGGCTCAGGCTGGAAAAGTAAATCTGGAAGGAACTCACACATGGTTTTTAAAGTCATGATTTTGAGTAAGATCAGAAAGGTAATGAATGAGTGGAGAGGAGGGAAATGAAGATACTGATTAAGAAGCCTTATGGCCCTCTAACCTTAAGAGTAAATAAGAAGGAATTGTCATAGGAGAAGAAGAAGTAGCCAGTGTAGTAAAAGGAAAGTCAGGAAACTGGAGCCCTGGAAGCCAAGGAAGAAAATGCAACCTGCCTATTTCAAAGATTTGTCTGATATACACCATCATAACAGAGTATATGACAGAATTATAGGAGAAAACTTTCACAATGAACAAAAATGTGGTGGCACTACTACTGATCCATTTATTCTAAGCAAAAGAACTGTCCTGCTCAACTACAACACTGCCTGCCATGATCCAAGCCAATGATACTGTTGCTCCTGGCTCTTTCTCACCACTGAGTGCGCATGGAAGTGCTACAGCTGAAAAGTTGAGCAGGGATTTTATTTATTTATTTATTTTTAATGTTTTTATTTATTTCTAGGAGAGATAGAAAGAGACAGCATGAGCAGGGGAGGGTCAGAGAGAGAGGGAGTCACAGACTGAAACAGGCTCTGAAGCTGGCAGTCAGCACAGAGCCCGACGTGGGGCCCGAACCCACGAACCGCGAGATCATGACCTAAGCGAAAGTCGGACGCTTAACCGACTAAGCCACCCAGGCGCCCCAAGCAGGGATTTTAGATATCAGCCATAACTTGGCCCAAACCTCAGTTCTGCCACAGACTGGCTATGTGACCTTAAACATGCTACTTCACTTCTTCTCTGACCCTTAGTTTCTTCATTTTTAAAGTAAGCTATACCTCCCAGGATTTGAGAAGAGTAAAAATGAACATCTATGTGCATATCATTTGACACAGAGTAAAAGCTCAGAGTGTCTAATCTTATTGGCTAATCTCTTGCAAAACACAATGAAATTTAGTCTATTATCTGAAAAGTTTATCATTCTGCCTTTATATTACTGAAGCTCAGAGAAAAATAAATCCTTAAATTCTAAGACACATGGAAGCTCCTTCTTCCACCACCCAGCCACTACTGCTTCTCAGATCTCACCAGCTCCCAGCCCAGCTGCATACTGTCCATACTGGTCTCTCTCCCTCTAGCCCTAGCCCCAGCTGCATGTAGAGGAAAGGCTGCTTTCCAACCAGGATCCTGGTGGCTCTTGAAACATCCTTTGACACTTATGTGATGCCACATACTCTGGTTCTCATTCCTCTTGGTCTTCTTCCTGGATTCCTCTTTCTCTACCTGCCCCTTAAAGCTTGAGCTCTGCCATGGATCATCTTCTTCTACAAGCTACATGGTCACCCTGGGTAGCTCACAAACACCCAAGCTTTACCTCTTTACTGTGGCATTTTCTCTTCTCTGCAAAGTTTATACTCTAGGCTTGCCTTGTCTCCTGAGCTTCAGACCCATCAACTACCAACTGGGCATCTTTGCAGCCCCTCAGTGTCCTGGCAAGCACCTCCGGTTTAGTGAAGGTCTCAAGTAGGCTTCCCTCCACCACTTCCCCCTAAAACACCTGCCTCTCCCCTAGTCATCACCATTTCAGCTATCCATACCAGAAACCCAAAGTCCTCTCTTCCCTCATTCTCTGAGTTCAATCAGGCTGGCAACAAACTTCATCAGCACCGCCTTCAAAAAATATGTACTGAGATATTTGTGCCTCTCTGTCCCCTTCAGAACAGAGGTCCAAGCGCTCAGTATAACAGAGTTGTCTCCGAATCATGGGACTATTGGTGATTTTAACTTTTCCTTTTTTTGTTGTTGCTATTTCCTAAGATTTCTTCCACAAACTATCTCCTAACTATCTCTCTAAATCCTTGCTATTCAAAGTGTAGTCCCCATATCAGCAGCAGCAGCATCACCTGGGAACTTCCGGCCTGACCCCAGGCCTACTGACTTGGTCTTTTAAACAAATTTCCAAACAATTATCATGAACACTCAGTTTCAGAAGCACAAGTCTAGTTTCTCAGCACTCCTGTCTCCCTCATTATTCTCATCTACCTCCTCTAGCTTCCCCACATGTCCCATGTTGCTCCTCTGCCTGCAGTCCCATGGCTTCTCCCCACCATCCAATCTTGCCTTGTGCCTTTGTACTTCATTTCAGGAAAATAAACACCGAGGGGAAATATTAGGTTTATGACAGGCAAAAAGTTGATATTCTTAATATATAAAGATCTTAAAATAGTGGCACCTAGGTGATTCAGTTGGTTGAGCATCCAACCCTTGATTTCAGTTCAGGTCATGATGTCACAGTTCATGGGATTGGGTCCCACATCGGTCTGTAAACTGACAGTGCAAAGCCTACTAGTGATTCTTTCTCTCCCTCTCTCTGCTCCTCCCCCGTGTGTGCATGCTCACACTCTCTCTCTCAAAAAGTAAACAAATATTTTTAAGAAGATCTTAAAACCAATAGAAGAATCCAACAACGTACAAATATGATTCAAAGAACACAGAGAAGGAAAGTAAAATGGTCAATAGGATTTTGGGGAAAAAAACCTCACTAAAAAAATCAGAGAAATTTTAAAAATAACAGCAAAAGTGATACATATTACATTTACTACATGTTGATACATAAAAATTACTCTTAAATGACCAGTTTACAGAAACAATAAATATTGAATATCTCACAGTATTTGTGGGTCAGGAATTTAGGAGTGGCTCACCTGGGTGCTTGTGGCTCAGGGTCTCTTTGTCAAGATGTCTGCAAGGACTACAGTCATCTTAAGGCTTAAATGAAACTGAAGGACCTGCTTCCCAGGTGATTCACTCACATGGCTGGGAAGTTGGTGCTGGTGGTTGGCAGGAGGCTTCGGTTCTTTACCATATTGACCCAAATAGCACTGCTTGAGTGGCCTCATGACATAGCATTGGCTTCCCCCAAAGCAAGTAACCCAAGAAAGCAAGGCAGGGTGGCAATGTTGTTTCTGATCTAGTCTCAGAAGTCCATATATACAGTGAAATATGCAGCCTTCAAGAGGAAAGAAATCCTGCCATTTGTAACACATGGATGAACCTGGAGGATATTATACCACGTGAAATAATACAGACACAGAAAGACAAGTACTGTATAATCTCACTTATGTGTAGAATCTACAATAGCTAAACTTATAGAAGCAGATAGTAGAATGGTGGTTGTCAGGGGCTAGAGGGTTGGGGGAAATGGGGAGGTGATGGTCAAAAGGTACAAACTTTCAGTTATGGAAGATGAATGGCTCTGGAGAGCTAATATATAACAGTGCAACTAAAGTTAGCAATTCTTATTGTATATTTGGAATTTGCTAAGAGAGTAGATCTTAAATGACTCATCACACACTCACACACACACACACACCTATGCACATGCATATTCACACAGTACATAAGGTGATGGAGGTGTTAATTAGCTTGGTTTTGGTGATCACACAATGATACAATGTATAATATATCAAAACATCAAATTGTACAACTTAAGTATACACAGTTTTTATTTGTTAATTATGCCTCAATACAGCTAGAAAAAGGAAAAAGAAAAATATCTCAAAATTTCATTTAACTTTTAAACTTTTTAAAATGTTTTTATTTTTTGAGAGAGAGAAAAAGTGGTGGAGGGGCAGAGAGAGAGAGGGAGACAGAGGATCTGAAGCAAGCTCTGCACTGACAGCAAAGAGCCCGACATGGGGCTGGAACCCACAAACCATGAGATCATGATCCAAGCTGAAGTTGGACACATAACTGACTGAGCCACTCAAGTGCCCCTTTAACTTTTTTTTTTAATATATATATTTTTTAATTTCTAGGAGAGAGAGAGACAGCGTGAGCAGGGGAGGGTCAGAGAGAGAGGGAGACACAGACTCTAAAATAGGCTCCAGGCTCTGAGCTGGCAGTCAGCACAGAGCCCGACGCGGGGCTCGAACCCACGAACCGCGAGATCATGACCTAAGCGAAGTCGGACGCCTAACCGACTAAGCCACCCAGGCGCCCCAGTGCCCCTTTAACTTTTAAGAAGTGCATACCTGTCACTTCTTTAATATCCCATTGGTCTTACAGGACAGCCCTATTTATTATGAGATAGGACCACACAAACATGTGAATAACAGGCAGCAAGGATCATTGGGGCTATCTTGGAGGCTAGTTGGCATTTAGCCTCAAATATGTACAATCTCTGACCCAGAAATTTTCATTCTAAGAATCTGTCCTAAGGAAACAATTATAGATATGTAAAAAGATTTAAGTGTAAGGATGTTCATCATAGTTAATAATAGTGAAAGTTTTGCCACAACTTAAATTCCCCAAACAAAAAATTAAGTAAATTAGGGTACCCCATGCAATGCAATATTATGTAGAAGAATATTTCATGACAAGAAAAAAATATTTATTGTGTGTTGTTAGGCTTTTTTTTTATAAAAAAGGAAGTAACAAATCAGCCACTCACTACGTGAGAACATGTTTAAAGCATTTATATCTATCCGTAGATGATAGACTGAAAGATACACTTCAAGTATAAGTGGTGGTTATCTCTGGTGGTGGTATTACAATGATTTTTGGTGTTGTTTTTTGGAAGTAGTAATTGTTTCCTACAACAAATACATAGCCTCAGATAATAAGGAAAAAAACATGTTTTCATTTTTATAAAGACTTAACCCAGGTATCACCTCCTCCCAGAAGCTTCTACTAGTACCTGATTGTGCTGCTCCCACCCTCCATTCTGAGTCAGCTGCCTCCTTTTCATGCACTCAGAGTACCCTGTCCAAACCTCCTTTGGTGCACTTCTAAATAATATTGGCCTGCCTGTCTATGCCTCTGTCCTTTCATTGCCCACCACACTCAGGTGACACCAAATCTTCCCTGTCTCCACATTTCTGTTGCCACCTCAGGGCCTGGTGAGCCACATGCACTCAGTGATATTTTCTGAATGAATGTGAACGCACTGTTCGCCTACAGCCAAGTAAAGCTGGTCTGTACAGGTCGGGTCCCATAAGGACTCTGCGAGGCTGTCCTGGAAGGAGCAAGGGCATTGTGGATGGTTTGGGGTGACTCTGCTGTGCTTCCAGCCCACACCCTGGCACCTTCCTCTGGAATGGCTCCAGACTTGAGGGCAGGCCATTGCACAGTACCTATTTAGTGGTTCTTAGTGAGAGAACTGAACTGGAGGGATGTTATTAATCCTGCTGTTTAGTTTCAAGACAGTAGACTGACTCACAAATTTAACCTGAACATTAGTTTTGATAGCCTTTAGTTCTGTCCCAGATTTCATCAATTAAATGGTGGCAGGCCACCATCAAACCATTTAATAATGTCTCAGAAATTCACTACAAAAAGCACATGATCGACCTAAGTCGACTCCTTTACCACCACTCATGCCAACACATCAGATCAGGCTCTGAAATATGGCTGCCCAACTCTGCCAAAGCTTCTACAACGCAAACAGTTATGAGCAATTTAATCGAGATGACAAGCACTTGGGACAAGAACGTATCGCAAAGTTGAGTTGTAAATGTTCTTTCCTTACTGAAAAAAAAATCGAGACATTTAAATCAGGTCTTGAATTACGTTTATATTACCAAAATAAAAAGTATATTATTAATGAGCAAGGATGTTTTAAACTTTTAAGCTTCCTTTCTAGAATGTCACTAAATTAATCAAGGAGAAAAGGACCACAGATTTTTTTTTTCATGCCTGAAACTCACTTCTAACTGGATCCACATTAACATCAGAGCAAGGAAGTTTCTTAACAACTGAAATGTGAAGCTGGCAAATGATAGCAAAACTCTTTAGTGGCCAGGCAAATTTTCCCTAGGCAAAGAGGCCAAGAAAAAAGGTAAGTGTGAGGAGATTTCCACAAGTCAGTCCAGACACCCCATCTGGGGTGCACAGGTCTGATGTGGAGGACTCAACTATCCTGTGTCCCTGGTTTGCTTGGGTGAGTCTGAGCTCTGAGTCTCTGAGCCCTCTATCACCAGAGGAGTGTAGTATGGACTGGTCTTTTTTCCGAACTCTTCAAGGCCATGAGATTCCTGGAAAGGTGCTTAGAGGCTGCACATGTGTGTAGTGGATGTGAGAGAACATTCCTCGACCCCTCAATGCATATGCATGCGCACACATGTGAACACATGCATGAGTGCCCTTCAACCAAGACAGATGTGCTCACAAAACTTTCCCATAATGACTTTCCATGCTAAATGTTAGTAGGAAAAGATGTTCTGTTTTATAAACAAAAAGAAGAAGAATGTTAAAAAACATCTGGACTTGTTGAGTTCTAAGATTCTATGTTCTCTTCAGCAACATTATTGGTTCCATACTAAGATAAGAAGTCAGTGAAAATACGAGAGGCTACTAAATTTGGGTGGCAACTTTTAAAAAAATTATTTCGATATTTGGTCTTGTTTGTCTTTGTGTTTCTTTTCCCAATTGCCAATTGCCTCCAAGGCTCCCGTTTACAGAAACAAAACAAACTGCTCAGGTAAATGACAGCCTGACACTTTCATATTTCTGATTCACTTGATATTAGTCACATTTCCCCCCGTTGGGAAATCCATGTTTTCATGACAAGCACTTCATATTAATTTTAAAAGTGGGTTCAGTGATGTCATAATTTCTCATTTTGTTCAGTCCTGAAGCAAATAGTCATTCCCTGTAGAGAAGTGGGATGCGTTCCACCAGATAATTACTGTTGTTATAGAGACAGAAAGAGTGATAATATCTTCTTTTTTAGTATGTTCCCCTAATTCATAATAAGGGAGATTAATAAAAGATTAAGGAATAACGAGTGGGTAGTTATTATATTATGAATCATTCTTTTATTTACTCTTTGTGGCACCTTGGTAACAAAGAATGTTGAACTTTGAAAGATATGAAGGTCTTTCTGGAACTTTTGTAGCAAATCCCCAATATTTGGTAGCAGTTATATATCCTGACTTGGCCTAGGTTGGCAGTGAGGTTCACTGCTCAATTTGCTGGGTGAAAAGTCCAATGCCAGGCCCATTGGACTTAGTAGCTACATAGAAGAAAATACGTGCAAAGCAAACAGGGGATGTTAGCCAGAAGCCATACACGGGGGAGGAAAGTTCTGAACACTCCCTTGGGAAGAAATGTTTCCTGTTGATATAGAAAATGTTGGGTTTCTATTAGAGTTTGCTTGACCAGCAACCAATGAAAACCATAAGAGAAACGTTTTTGCTCATCATCTGAGTGTTGGGTCTAGTAAAGTGTTCTGACTTGGACTTATCTGTCTGTTTCCAGGTTTGCAGTTAATAAATGTTGTTAGCAAACAGCTCAGGGGGTAATTGTGGAAGAGTGGCTGGAAGAGTGATGAAATGGGTGCAGACTGGAAAGTGGTTATTTTCTGTGGAATGTAGTCTTTGAGTAGGATCTGTGACTTCACAAAGCAGACCATGCTAGCAATATGAGTGGATTGTTATTTTGTTTGGGTACTTCTTCCAGAATCAGTTTTAAAATAAGCACCATTAATCAGCAAATAAGAGTAATCATCTAAATATGCAGTATACAAAACAAAGGTATCATCTGGCTGGCCTTTGCATAAAGCCATACAACAGGCAGGTGTTGCATCCACCTACCTTATGAGGACATGAAGGCACAGAGTGATTATGGAAATTAGCCAAAAATGTCCCTCAAAACTCAAAATGCACTTTCCCTAATGTTATTGCTTTTCCACGATACACTCCTCTTGACAATGGAAAAAAATTAAATGGACCCAAATCACTTCCACCTAGCTTCAGTCCCTGGGCTCTATCCACCCTTGTATTTCTGAAAATCAGGGAGAAATACATCTCTGAGTAGGAGTTTACTATTACTTATTGTTTTATAAAACAAAAAGAGCAACCTGTGCCACCTCTCTAAGTCACTTGTCCACATTCTCTGACGGTCTTCCTTCCCTTTCTATCAGCAAAATTCCCAGCAAATTCGCTGGAGTAAGGAACAAAGTATGTCTCAACAAAAAGCAAGAAAATGGGTGCACCTGGGTAGTTCAGTTGGTTAAGCATCAGGCCCTTGATTTCAGCTCAGGTCATGATCTCAGAATTCATGGGATCAAGACCCGCATGGGACTCTACGCTGACAGTGCAGAGTTTGCTTGGGATTTTGTCTCCCTTCCTCTCTACCCCTCCCCCACTTGTAAACACATCTGCACCTGCACTCTCTCTTTCTATCTCTCCCAAAATAAATAAATAAACATTTTTTAAAAGCAAGAAAATGAACTGACTGTGTTTCAGCTGCTGGCATTAAAACCCTATGCATCTGTTGGTGTGGGTCTTTGAGGGTGGGACAGCTTGGAGGGGAAGAGCAATATATTTCAGGGGACCTACTTTGTTGGCTTTCTTGAAACATAAAAAAAAAACCTACCACAAAAACAGACACATAGACCAATGGAATAGAATAGAGAACTCAGAACTGGACCCACAAATGTATGGACAACTAATCTTTGACAAAGCAGGAAGGAGTATCCAATGGAAAAAAGCCTCTTTAAGAGATGGTGCTGGGAGAACTGGACAGCAACACACAGAAGAATGAAACTAGATCATTTTCTCACACCATACACAAAAATACACTCAAAATGGATAAAGGACCTGAATGTGAGACAAGAAACCATCAAAACCCTAGAGGAGAAAGCAGGAAACAACCTCCTTGACCTGAATTGCAGCCATTTCTTACTTGACACATCCCCAAAGGTAAGGGAATCAAGAGCAAAAATGAACTATTGTGATCTCATCAAGATAAAAAGCTTCTGCACGGTGAAGGAAACAATCCATAAAACGAATAGGCAACCGACAGAATGGGAAAAGATAGTTGCAAATGACATATCAGATAAACGGCTAGTATCCAAAATCTATAAGGAACTCACCAAACTGCACGCCTGAAAAACAAGTAATCCAGTGATGAAATGGGCAGAAGACATGAACAGACACTTCTCCAGAGAGGACATCCAGATGGCCAACAGACACATAACACAATGCTCAGCGTCCCTACTCATCAGGGAAATACAAATCAAAACCACCCTGAGGTACCACCTCACGTCAGTCAGAGTGGCTAAAATGAGCAAATCAGAGGACTCTAGATGCTGGCAAGGATGTGGAGAAACGGGCACCCTCCTGCACTGTTGGTTGGAATGTAAACTGGTGCAGCCCCTCTGGAAAACAGTGTGGAGGTTCCTCAGGAAACTAACAATAGAACTCCCCTATGACCCAGCAATAGCACTGCTAGAATTTACCCAAGGGATACAGAAATGCTGATGCATAGGAGCACATGTACCCCAATGTTCATAGCAGCACTCTCCACAATAGCTAAAACCTGGAAAGAGCCTAAGTGTCCATCAACAGATGAATGGATCAAGAAGATGTGGTTTATCTATACCATGGAATACTACGTGGCAATGAGAAAAAATGAAATCTGGTCTTGTGTAGCAACATGGATGGACCTTGAGGGTGTTATGCTGAGCGAAAAAAGTCAGGCAGAGAAGGACTTATATCATATGTTTTCACTTTTAGGTGGATTAGGAGAAACTTAAGGGAAGACCATGGGAGAGGAGAAGGGGCAAAATAGTTGGGGAGAGGGAGGGAGGCAAACCACGAGAGACTCTTGAATACTGAGAACAAACTGAGGGCTGATGGGGGTGGGGGGAGGGAAAGGGGGGTGATGGCCATGGAGGAGGGCACTTGTGGGGTTGAGCACTGGGTGTTATATGGAAACCAACTTGACAATAAACTATGAAAGAAAAAAATTCAGACTTTATTCACCTAAGAGTTATGGCTGAATGAGGACATAGTACAGTTACCAAATGGATCCCAACCCTCTCTCTTGGTTTCTGAATGGTTTCAAGAGGTTTCTTTCTAATTTATAAAGGAAGGGTTTCATACTTGTGTTATTTCAAAGAATAGAAAGTCCCTTGTAGGTGAATTCTTTTCCTGCTCTCCTGCAGAGATTCAAGCTCACTATTTCTGCATTTGAACTCTGTGGGCAGAAGGGTTTTGATGAAATGCCACAGCTCAAGAGAGCGCCTTCTGTGTGGTCAGAAAGATCTCTCACCTTTGAGACATTTTTGAGGAGCTTTCCAGAAAGTGGGAGGGAGCCCAGGATTCTGACGGGATTTCCCCTCTCCTCCCATCATAGATCATTAATACGTTTTTGAATATAATAAACAGCTCTTGCACTTTTTAGAGGAAGCTCTCTCTGCATTTAGAAACTGTTCCTTCCCGAAGCACAGCACTGTTGGGAGTCCTGAGGAAATAATGCTTAATACCTAAGTGTCAGGGGAATAGTTAATTTCTTTATACCTCGGGGATGTAGACAAATAAGTCTCAGCAATACGGATTTGGGAAACTTAAAGAGACTTCATACCTCTAGAAAAGTTCAAAGATAACCGATCTAGGAGATGAAATGCAAAAGAAGGACCGTGTCTCGTTGCGTCCAGGAATCCAAACCTAACATACAAATAGCACTAATTGTGTTTTCCTCCATTAATGAGCACATCTGTCAATAAACCGTAAGTCTATTACTGTACAATGTGGAAGTGATTAGGAGAATTGTTGCTAAGTAACATGAACTGGGAAAACTTGAAATCTTCAAACTTTTTAATGAAACGGCACAGCCTAACAACATAACACGTTCAGTATCTGTAGCCATTAAATAATTTTAGCTATCCCTTTGCAACACTGAGAAAATTTACAAAAAGAAAGAAAAGAAACCTAAAGGTTAGGAGAGAAAAACAACATTCCTGTGGGACAGAAGAATTTGAACAAAAACACGAAGGTAGGAAGACATGTGGTGCAAAGAGAAAATATTGGAAAAAATAAAATTACAAACAAGAAACTAGAGAACAAGCCAGGGGATCATTAATATTTATGCTGCTCTTCCTCCAAGACCTCAAGCTCCTAAATTTCACTCTGTTATTCCAACCTCCAAGGTCACTGCCTGGGCTTGAATTCCCTGTTCTGTGTATATAAGCAAGGTGCCTCTCAGTAAGTTACTTTAGTTCTTTAAGCCTCACTCTCCTCATCTGTAAAATGGGCATCACTGCCACTCCCTCGGGGCGTTTGCAAGGATTAAGTGAGATTGCTCAGGTAGAGGCTCTCAGCAGGCCCTGGAACATAGCAACTGGCGTTTGTGTTCTCAAACCCCAGTCCTTAAGCCCTGCTGAACTTGCTGCTTATTACCCTTTCTGCAACCTTCCACCTGCCCACCGCCTCCTGCTGCCTTCAGAGTCCTCCTGGAGCCCTGCTTCCTCTTTGCCCTTCACATACAATCAGAGTCCTGGTGATTCTTCTTTCTCCATTTGCCCTCCACCTGATCCTGACCTGTGTTACGTCATTACAAACGGATGGCATTGCACAGTGACAGGCGGGATCATGCTTGCCGTCTAGGCTCCGGCAAGTCCTCATCTTCTGCCAGCCTTGGTTTACTCTAACTCTGTGCAAAGGAGATTTGCTCTAGGATTCTCACTATTCAAGTAGTGAATTAGTGAATACGGAACCATTACCCCCTGGGGGGAAATATATGGTAAGATTCCCTGGAGCCTCTGGTCACAATGTTTCTTCTACTAGCTGATCAATTTATACCTTGTATTGTGTGTGTTTCTGTTTAAAGACCTAAAGACCTCTTACTTAGTAGCTGTTGTCGATTCATGAACCTTGAACTTGGCCCACAGCGCTATCACTCATTCCTGAACGAAGCTTGTCAGACACATATTTTCTCCATAAGCATGCCTCAGCCTCCTTGTGCTCAAGAGCACAAGAGAACACTTCAGCACTACACTTGGGGGCCATTTTAAATCGCACTGTTACCAACAAACATTAAAAAAAAAAAGTGAAAAACATGAGACTGACTAGACCATGCAAACAACACAGGTTTATACTAGGAAGCTGAAACAGATTGCATTCTTCAATTTCAGTTGGAAATATACAAAATGGGCAAATTTTTTTGCTGCTCTGCACATGTCCACGATGACTGAAAGCATCACGAGTATTAATATTGGGGTTACAGATAAAAGGGGTGAATAGGCGAAAGTGCAGATACAGAACCCGTGAAGAACCAGGGTCAAGTCTGTTTGCACCTGCCTCGCAGGTCTGCTGGGCGGGTTAAAGAAGATAATCTAAAGGAAATGTTCAGCAACAACTAGGCACTCAGCAAGTGAGAGCTAGTTGTTGTATTATTATTATTATCATGATTATCAACGGTTGTTTGGTTTGCCTCTCCTGCAATACCATTGTATCTCCTGCAATAACATTGTAACTGACTGTTACACTCACTGTTTCTGTTCAATCTTTCCTTGGTGTATTTTTAACCTCCGACCACATAACGATACCATTGTATCTCCTGCAATAACATTGTAACTGACTGTTACACTCACTGTTTCTGTTCAATCTTTCCTTGGTGTATTTTTAACCTCCGACCACGTAACGCTCTGCTTGATATTCAAGTTCTCTCCAATGAATGTACAACTGGCTCCTCCAATAAATCTGGATTCTGCTCACTGATGTCATGTACAATTTTGCTTCCCACTTACTCGGGCTCTCCTCTGTTGGGAATTTTCTCCTCCTCCCCCTCCACGCTGAAATATACCTGTTCATCTATCAAGACCTTTGTTAAAAACTTTCTCAAAGCACTGTTTAGGGGTGCCTGGGTGGCTCAGTCAATTAAGTGTCCAACTCTTGATTTCAGCTAAAGTCCTGATCTCATAGTTTTGGGATCAAGCCCTGCATCAGGCTTTGTGCTGACAGCGCAGAACCTGCTTGGGATTCTCTCTCTCTCCCTCTCTCTCTGCCCCACACTTCCCCCCCTCTCACTCCATCTCTCAAAGTAAATACACACACACACACACACACACACAAATTCCCAAAGCCCTAGTTTCTAGCTGGAATTAATATCTTCCTTTTTCTCAACCTCAGTAACCATTTTTCCCCTGTTCTCATGAAACTGCCATTTCTGTTTCTTATTAAAACTTTTATGCATATGATTTATTTCTCTAGATACAATAGGTCTGATTCATCTTTTCTTACCCTGCAAAACAGCATTCTCAGCTCACTAGATAGTAATTGCTTACTGATTAAATACAGTAACAATGACAACAAAAAACTTCAAGGTAGTGATTTTTTGCTTTATTAAAAAAAAAAAGACCAACACACATTCTTTACTTGGAAAGTTCTACATGTGAACAAACCAACTTAAACAAGAGTTCCTAATTTATGTTCCTAACTTATATGAAGGCCTTTTTCATAGAATCTCATCAGACCTTTTTCTAGAAGCCTGATGGCTTGTTCCTGATTGTGTATCCTTATAACTTTTCAGTCTCTAGGTCCCTTTTTGGGCAAGTCATGAACCTTAAAATCAGTGCTACGTAATCCAGGTTCTGACATATTCTCAACTGTATCTCAGTTTCAACAGCCTCTTTCTAATAACCCAGACAAGAGCACCTGCCCCACGGAGAGAACACCACATCCTAATAGCTTGAAGTCCCGGCAAACTCATTTAGCTTACTGACCCCTTTCTTCCCCTGCCTCTGAGTGGATCCTGGTAGAGGGGGAAACCATCCACTAATAATGCAGTGTGTTCTCATCGGTGCCGAGCCGGCACCAGGAGCAGACTCAGAAGGTGAAGGTATGGTCATGACGCTTGGGAAACCGATTCTTTCCCCTTGAGCATAGAGGCATAGCTTATTTTTAATGCAAAAGGCCATAGTGGGTATTTTACGAGTTACTAAATGTGTGCTTCTTTGTCCCTTCCAATATAATTTTCCACTACCATCAGTTGCTTTTTTTTTTTAAACCACGGTATGCCATGTTTGCATGATTCCTCATGTTTCCTCTTTGGATCTAGCCAGGATGTGCCCTACCGGAGTGTGCCAATGGTCACCTACAGGTGTGTCTGTGAGCAGTAATGGGGGAGAAGAAGGCAGTGAGCATGCCTACTCTTAGCAAACACCTGCGAATCACCTGCTCCTCTCCTGTTCTCACTTTCCCTTTCGCGTCCTTTCATGCCTGTGACTTTAGAATAGATGTCAGTCACGCTGTGTTTCCCATATTTGTGGGGACACCTCAGTCATCAGCTGGACCTTGTATCTTTTTCTCTGAAATTAAAGATCTGAAATTTAAAAAGAAAGGTATATGTAGAGGCGCCTGGGTGGCTCAGTCGGTTAAGCATCCAACTTCAGCTCAAGTCATGATTTCACAGTTCTTGAGTTCAAGCCCCGCATCAGGCTCAGTGCTGACAGCTCAGAACCTGGAGCCTGCTTTGGATTCTATGTCTCTCTCTGCTGCTCCACCACTCATGCTCTGTTTCTCTCTCTCAAAAAGAAACCAACATTAAAAAAATAAAATTGAAATAAAGTGATATGTAAACATCACTTACAAACCATCTGCCTCTCACAAATTCTGGAGTAAATAAATGTGTGTGTGTTTGTGCGTACACATGTGTATATGTATGTATACTTCAGGCAATTGTGTCACTGAATATTAGTGCAGAGAGAGAGTTGCAGACTGACTGAGGAAATAGGGGGAGGTGTGTATGATTACACTGAACATGGCGGGACCCTGGATCGTAAGATCAATCTTTGACTTCCTTAAAGAGATAGAATATTGAAAGGAAGTGGGAAATTAGCCAGGGAAATACCACCGTCCTTTTGACCTCGAAGGAGCATCTCATTCCAAACAACGTTAAATCCATTCTCCAAGAACAGCTGTCACCATAGAGATGCAGCCTTGACAGGGACAGTCTGCTAGCGCTTTCACAGAACACCTCACTGAATAGGTGGAAGAATCGGAAAGCGAACACAAGTTATTGTGAACACAAAAGACTTAGCTTTGAAACAAAGCCTCCACCTTTCTATGGGGACTGGATTTTCCCATTCCTTTCTGGCATCTTCTGATCAGCCGTCACATGAGCTATTGAACTAGCTGTCCCAGAAGCGGACGTCCAAACTTATGAGCTTGGTGTCCAAACTGCATTTTCCGGACTGTGCCTCACGCTGAAAGTAACACAAACATCCTTTGTAAAACCACAAGTCCCAGTTCTTGGGGTGGAAAATGTGGGCACCACGATTTAGGCAGACAACCACATTATAGTGAATTAGAGAGTGCAAGGCAAGGCACTGAACAGTAAAATGAGTCACAGCACCATGTTATCTTCTGTGATCTCGAAGGCACTGGTAGACCTCATGTTGTCTGGACGTCATCCTTATGAATCTCAGTCCTCATTATATTATGGAAATGCAGAAATGCATCCGTTTTCAAGTGATGAGAAATCTGCATAATAGGAAGTCCCGGCGCTGTCATTTATCATTTAAGTAATGCTTTCTGGAGGGCCTGCCAGGGCCTGTAGGGAGGATCCACGAGTGGTTCTCTTATATTATGAATATTTGTAATATTACGCTCCCTATATTTCACACGCAGGCATTAATCAGAAATCTCGCCACCTTACCCCTTTCGGCTCTGTTGTCATCATTTAGTTGCACTGAATGGAATCGTTCCAATTCCCAAATGTGCTCCACGATTCTTAAAGAACCACTAACTCAGGATCATTTTTATTGTGATAGCCAAATAGTCTCTCAAAGCGATCTTTGTACTCCTCTAAAGTCTTGTGACTATTAGACACTTTTGCCTCATATACTTTGCTCCAGACAGGGAGTGAGGTAGCAAAAGGGTAAGAGATAGCAAAAACCAAAACCAAAACCAAAACCAAAAAACAAAAAACAAAAAAACAAAAACAAAAAACCTTGAGTATCTCTTCACAGGCATCATTCTGAGCACATTTTCGCTTGAGCTCAGACATCACCCTGTTTTGTGTAGGGCACCTCAGTGTGGCCAGAAAAGAATGGCAGTTCAAAAGGAACTCCAAAACTACTGCTTTGCCCATTTCTTTAGAAGTCCGAGAGAAGGGGCACCTGGGTGGCTTAGTCGGTTAAGCGTCCGACTTTCGCTTAGGTCATGATCTCGCGGTTCATGGGTTCGAGCCCCGCGTCGGGCTCTGTGCTGACTGCCAGCTCAGAGCCTGGAACCTGTTTCAGTCTGTGACTCCCTCTCTCTCTGACCCTCCCCTGCTCACGCTGTCTCTCTGTCTCCTGGAAATAAATAAAACATTAAAAATTAAAAAAAAAAAAGTCCGAGAGAATGCCTAGCGAGCTGTTATCAGTTGCCATATTGATTTTTATCTCCATGCCTCAAACCTCAAAATGCCACAGCCTGAGATCCCATCTAACCAAATCTTTATGTCTCCTTCTATTTATCCCACAGTCCTCTTTTTTTTTTTTTAATCGTGCACAACTCTCCCTGTGCCCACCTCCCCCAGAATAACAACTGCTGATCTGAGATTTCCTCTCCTGTCTCTTTAAGTCGGAAACTTCCTGAGGTTTCTAAGGGCTGCCTGCCTCTGCGGTGCGAGCATCCAGCAAGTCTCCGCTGCAGGGAGATTTGCGAGTGATCCTCTGATCTGAAAAACAGCCCTGGTTTCCCATCAAAGTCTTCTGACTTCCAGGCATCCACATCTGCACCAGTGGGTTCTGACACATCCCGCAAACCGGGTCCGAAGACTGAAAAACCAAATCAATCCATACAGGCAGCTCCAAAGGGGGAAAATTCCCTAACCCCAACAACACACAATCCAAATACAAAATCCAACTAATAAACACACAAAAAGCAATAAAATTATTTAAGACTCAGATGCCCACCTTACAGATGCCCCCAAGCTCTTTGCTCACGCAAGCATCCTCTCCTCCGGGGTCTTTTTTTCTGGCTATTAGCTGTGCTTTCTTGGACTGAGCAACAGTGTCAAATGTCAGGCTCTGAAATACACATGCTACACACACCCAGGCAGCCTTTCGGTGCCAGGCAGCCCCTTCGCCTTCCTCCCCGGCCCCGGGCCAGCCCGTGCCAAGTCCCTGACTGCTGACAATCTCCTCCACAAGAGGCAATGGGGGCTGGGAGCCCACAGGAGTTGGGGGACAGCGACCACTCACCATGGACTGGGTGGCCCCATGGAGGCGGGAAGGGTCCATCTTACCCCTTGGCTAACCTTAAAACCCCTCCACAGAAGGTTTCTCCGGCCTCGTCCGGACCCCAGAACAAGTTGGCAGACTCCTCCCTGAACTCCGAACTCTCCCAGCTCGCACCCAGGCCACGGCCAGGGGGCAGCCCCCGGGGTGGGGGTGGGGCGGGGAGGACTGGGTGTCTCTTACCTTCACAAAGCCCCAGTTCTTAAAAGCCTGGCTGAAGTCTCCAAGGAGTCAGGCGCTTCCCTTGACATTGGAGGCAGCCAATTTCAGAGGCAGGGAACATTTCGAAATGAAACAGAAAGTAACCCAGTGATCCAACCAGACCCTCCCCCCCCACCCCCACCTGCACTTGGCCCTCCGCAGCAGCCTCTGCCAGTCTCCAGACCGGGACAGCCCGCCCAGCGGTTTCAGCTTGGAGAGAATTCAGAGGAAACTGCAGCTTGCGCGTCTGGAACTCACGGCGGGTGGGGGCTTTTTATATTTTTATTTATTTATTTTTTATTTATTTATTTATTTTCATATTTGTTGAGCTTTTTAACATGCAGTTTGTCTCCTTCTGCAGGGAATTACTCAGTGAGCCTGTCACCTGACTCACAGCAGCTCCATTATATAATTCAAAGGGTGCTATTTGAGTTCTGATCGGAAAACCACAGTTCCCCCCCTTCCCCCCACCGGCCTCCCCCTCCCCTCGGAGTGAAGGGAGAGGCAGAGAGGGAGACCTTGGAAAACTCCACTGACAATTCTTCTCTGGAACTTCAGGTTGGGGGAGGGGAGTGCTACATTTTTGCAGTGTGGTTTTAGTTCCCTTTGGTTTGATACTTCTTGGGCAGAGGACCTCCTAAATGCCAATGCTGAGTTAGCAGAGATTTCTGGAAGATGTAACATCTTGAGAGGTAACTGTAGCAGTTTCCATGATTTTCTTTTGGGGCAGCTGTAACGAAGCACATCACTGAAGGAGTTTTCAAATGATGGAGTGCAGAGATTTATAACACCTGCGCGGGAGCTCTAAAACCTGGACTATTTACTACTCTGGCCGCAAATCTTAAGTTCTCTCAAATACCAAAGGGGTAAATTGAGTTGAGGGGTCTTTAGCCAATTGCTCTCTCCCCACCTGACCTTGATCATCATAAACCCTCCCTCAGCCACCTCCAATAAGCATAACATCTGACTGAGAGCCACCCACTTGCTAGTAGATGCCTGGGTGGCTCAGTCTGTTAAGCAGATAAGCAAATATCTTTGAAAAGCCAATTCTCTCAGCCTCTACTTTCCACCAGACTGAAATCCTTAAGGCAAGCCTCTCTGAATATTGTGAAGCTAGCAACATCTCAGGTGAAGTTGGTAAGAATCATCTCAAGTCTGTCTGTTTCCCTTTCTTAGCATCAGTCATTTCTGTGATATTTATGGGGGGTAAGCGGGTTAAAACTGACCCATGAATGAGAATCTCTTGGAGAAACTCAGACGGCATAGATGAGCATAACATGTAAAATCATCATGCAACGTGGGGCACCTGGGTGGCTCGGTCGGTTAAGCGTCCGACTTCGGCTCAGGTCATGATCTCACAGTTCATGAGTTCAAGCCCTGCGTCTGTGCTGACAGCTCAGAGTCTGGAGCCTGCTTCAGAGTCTGTGACTCCCTCTCTCTTTGACCCTCCCCTGCTCATGCTGTCTCTCTCTCTCTCAGAAATAAATAAAACATTAAAAAAAAAAAGCATCACGCAACGTGATAGTTCAACATGAGAAACTCCATCCTGTGTGCTTTGTCTGTATCAAAGCCACTCTGACCTGTATGCGGAGGGGGCTCTGGGCTCCCCGTCTTTCCCCAGCCAGTGGAGGCTTGTTGCTGAATGTGGGAAGCACCTGAAAAGGACTGTTAAAATCTACGGTGACAAATACTGACATTGATCACCCTCTTTGGGGCGGTTCTAGTCTGACCTGCTTGCTCCCTTCTGCACCCCCACCTATGTCCCCCAAAGGAAACTACCTTGCCACTCCTCCCTGTCTCCAGAGTCGGGCGTAACTTTAGATACCATTACTATATAAAACTATGCTGACATGAGACTGATACTGCGCCCTAAGAATAGCTTTCAAAGTCCACTGTGTTTATCCACATATCCCTCTGAAGTGGGCACGGGATCGTTTTTATTCCCCTGTCAGCCCTTCTACTCTCCACACGTGGTTTTGCAAAGACCCGGACACACATGAAAAAATATAAATGTGTAAACTCCAGTGACAGATTGATGTCTTGTTTATTTCACCCCTCTAGGTATAGTAAGTACAATGTGTTGCCGCAGTTGCTAAGGCAACTACTTCTGTCTTAACAAAAATAAGGGCATGCAG
This sequence comes from Proteles cristata cristata, assembly GCA_017311185.1. Lineage (NCBI taxonomy): Eukaryota > Metazoa > Chordata > Mammalia > Carnivora > Hyaenidae > Proteles > Proteles cristata. The sequence continues at coordinate 782,257 of JAESUZ010000403.1, read as the reverse complement.
TAAGGGACTAGAAAACATCAGGTGATGAGATCCTCCTCAGTAAAGGGAAGAAAAACAATAGTGCAAAATATATCCTTGGTCTGTATATAGTCCTTAAATATTGACACCGCAAAAATTGAATTTCCTTGGCCAGCACTGTTCAATAGAAATATAATGTGAGCCATATATGTAATTTAAACTTGTCTAGGGGCTCCTGGGTGGCTCAGTTGGTTAAACATCAGACATCAGCTCAGGTCATGACCTCATGGTTCATGAATTCGAGCCCTGCGTTTGGCTCTGTGCTGATATCGCAGAGTCCGCTTTGGATCCTCTGTCTGCCTCTCTCTCTGCCCCTCCCCTCCTCGTGCTTGTGCTCGCTCTTTCTCAAAAATAAATAAACCTTTTTAAAAAATAAAATGAAATAAAATTGTCTAGTTGTTGCATTAAAAAATAAAAACTGGTGAGGTGCACCTGGGTGGCTCAGTCAGTGGAGCCTCCAATATTTGATTTCGACTCAGGTTATGATCTCATGGTTCGTAGGTTCAAGCCCCGTGACAGGCTCCATGCTGATAGTGCTCAGAACCTGTCTGAGATTCTCTCTCTCTGCTCCCCACACCCTCCCCCTTCAATAAACTTTTAAAAAATGTGATGAGGGGCACCTGGGTGGCTCAGTGGGTTAAGCGTATGACTTCAGCTCAGGTCATGATCTCACGGTGTGTGGGTTCAAGCCCCGTGTTGGGTTCTGTGCATGAGTTCGAGCCCCACATCAGGCTCACTGCTATCAGTGCAGAGCCTGCTTGGGATCCTCGGTCTTCCTACTCTTCTCCCCTCCGCCACTCACACTCTCTCAAAAATAAACAATCAAAAACCTATCTTTTAAAAACATAAAAATTAAATTAAATGACTGGTGAAATTAATTTTGGCAATATAGTTATTTTATGTAATCCAATATATCCAAAATATCATTTCAGTATGTAGTCAATACGAAATTAGTCACAAATTCTTTTTTATTTTTTTCATATTACATCTCTGAAATCCAATATGAATTATGCATATTTTACACACACATCACATCTTGATTGGGGGTAGTAGCCACATTTCAGGTTCTCAATAGCCACATGTGGCCCATGACCACCAATCTCACTGGATGGTCCCACCTCAGACCCTATTTGGTCATTTGGGGTTTGGAATTTGTTCTTTGAGTACACATTTGTTTATCTCTACCTGAAATTTTTAGAAAAGTAAATTACATTCATTTGGTTCTGGCCTTATGGCATAAATCAAGTGATGTTCTCTCCGATGGAGCGAGAAAATATCAAATAAACTTGGGACTGAAATGATTTTAAAGGTTCATGAGACCAGAGGACAGTGAAGATTAAAAAACAGGGGCACCTGGGCGGCTCAGTCGGTTAAGCATCCGACTTCGGCTCAGGTCATGACCTCACAGTGTGTGGATTCAAGCCCCGCATTAAGTTCTGTGCTGACAGCTCAGAGCCTGGAGCCTGCTTCGGATTCTGTGTGTCTCTCTCTGCCCCTCCCCTGTTCATGCTCTGTCTGTCTCTATTTGTCTCAAAAAAATAAACATTAAAAATATTAAAAAAAATAAATCTCAGGTTTATGAAACGTTCCTTCATTGGGTTGCCCCAATCACCCAAGTTAGGAACCTCGGAATCATGTCTGCACTTTCTTCATCTCCCTCCGCTCCTTGGAACCCGTCCAGCAGACCACTCGGTCTTACCCTGTCTACCTCTCACCTCTTCTCTCGTTCCAGGACCTCTGCTGTAACCCAGATGATCCCAGGAGCCCCTGCCTGGCCTCCCTTGCCTCCTCTCTCTACCCATTCCTGTTTATTTTCTATTCTGCCTTCAGTGTGAGTACATGGTGAAAGCAGACATTTAATCATGTAGCTTCTTGGCTTAAAACCTTTAATAGCAACCTGCTGCCTTTCAAATAAGATCCATACTCTTCACTCTGATACCCTAGACAATCATAAACTGGCCTTCAGGGAACTTTCTGGCCCATCTCCTGGCTGCCCTATCTTTGATTTTTTCCTTGGTCTACATTCTTTTTCTTTCTTTTTTTTTTTAAATTTTGTTTATTTCTGAGAGAGAGACAGCGTGAGCAGGGGAGGGTCAGAGAGAGAGGGAGTCACAGACTCTGAAACAGGCTCCAGGCTCTGAGCTGGCAGTCAGCACAGAGCCCGACGCGGGGCTCGAACCCACGAACCGTGAGATCATGACCTAAGTGAAAGTCAGACGCTTAACCGACTAAGCCGCCCAGGCGCCCCTTCCTTGGTCTACATTCTTGACTGTGCCATGATTTCCATGACCGCATGCCTTTGTTTAGTCTGTTCCCTCTGCCTGGAATGTCCTTTCTTAAAATGCCTGCCCCTTGTCAAGCAGAAAAATCCCATAAGCCTAGCTGCAGTATTTACTGTAGGTTTTCTTGATTTTATAGTCCAAGTTAACAGCACCCTTATCTAGGTTGTCATACCACTTTTACAAATAGATGCTCATACCATTTATCACGTTCTGTTGTAACTACACGCCACGCAAGACAAGAATTTCCTTAAGGAGAGGGGCCACGTCCTGCTTACCTTTGACTTCACTTTGGGACATAGTAGCATCTCAATAAATGCCTGAGGCATTCCAATACTCTTCCCTTTCCATCTCCCCTGCCCCTTCTAATTATCTAACCACTTGGTACATCATCGCCGTCATCGCCATCATCATCATCATTACATAGCAGCCAATATTTATTAGTATTACTAAGTACCATACACTGAACTAAGCATTTTACATGTACTTCATTTAATTTCAACAATAAATCTGCAAGGTCGGGACTTCTTGTCAATTTTTCATAACTGTGGCATCTTGAATACAACTCCACTCTTTCGACCAGTGTTTTAAGGTATTTTTTTTTTCAAGTTTCTATTTAAATTCCAGTTAGTTAACACACAGTGTGATATTAGTTTCAGGCGTACAGTTTAGTGATTCACCACTTACATACAACACCAGTGCTCATCACAAGTGCCTTCTTTAACACCCATTACCTTTGAACCCACCCCTCCAACCCCCTCCCCTCTGGTAACCATCAATTTGTTCTCTATAGTTAAGAGTTTGTCTCTCTCTCTCTCTCTCTCTTTTTTTTTTTACCCCCTATGTTCATTTGCTTTGTATCTTAAATTCCACATTTGAGTGAAATCATATGATATTTGTCTTTCTCTGACTGACTCATGTCGCTTAGCAGGACACTCTCTGGCTCCATCCACATTGCTGCAAATGGCAAGATTTCATTCTTTTTCATGACTGAGTAGTATTCCTTTGAGGACATACACCACATCTTCTTTATCCATTCATCAGTCAATGGACATTTGGGCTCTTTCCATAATTTGGTTATTGTTGATAATGCTGCCATAAATGTCAGGGTGAATGTATCATTTTAAGGTCATCCTTATAAACACTACTTATGAAAAGTTGATGTGCATTTATGCCCCCAAAGAATGCAGGATCATATACTCGCTTGTTAACTTATTTATTAACAAGCTAATGCATGTATCTTATGTTTTTTAAGTGTCTTCATTTATTTCTGTGTGTGTGTGTGTGTGTGAGAGAGAGAGAGAGAGAGAGAGAGAGAGAGAGAGAGAGAGAATCCAAAGCAGCCTTTGCACTGTGAACACAGAGCCCGATGAGGGGCTGGAACTCAGGAACCATGAGATCATGACCTGAGCCAAAGTCAGACACTTAACCAGCTGGACCACCCAGGCGTCCCCATGTACCTTGTTTTATAGTTTATTGTCTCCATGTATTTAATGCTTCCAATTCTTAATGGGCTGGGAAAACAGAAAGCCTCACTTAATGGTATTTTGTACTGAATAAGAATACGGTAGCTTTCCAGAAAGGTTGAAAACCCCTGCCACATGGACATCACAGGACGTGACACTTCGTTTTGTTGCTCAGAATCATTTTTGGCTTTATTTCTGGCTTTCCAGTCATTTCCACATAATTCAGTTTAGTGGGGCTTGAAAAAATGGAAGGACCAGTCCCCAGAGGCTGGTGGAGCCACAGAGCCACGGAGCCACAGAGCCACAGAATTCATTCCTGGGGGGGATGCAAAGCAGTGCAACCCTTTTGGAACACAGTTTGGGGGTTTCTTACAAAATAAACTCTTGAGTATAATCCAGCAAGTGCACCCGTCAGTATCCACCCAGAAGGAATGAAAGCTTTTGTTTACACAGACACTTGCACATGGATGTTTACAGCAGGTTTATTCATAATCTCCAGAACTCGAAAGCAACCGTGATGTCCTTCGCGAAGTGGGTGGCTGCATCAAGTTGGTATGTCCAGACAACAGAAGATTATTTAGCCCTAAGAAGAAATGAGCTCTGAAGCCAGGAAAAGACATGGGGGAAACTCACATGTCTATTACTAAGTAAAAGAAGCCAATCTGAGAACCCTCTATACTGTAGGAGTCTAACTATATGACATTTTTGAAAAGGTAAAGCATGGTGACAGTAAAAAAATCAGTAGTTGTCAAGGGCTGGGGAGGTGTGTGTGTGTGTGTGTTACAGGAGTTAAGAGGTGGAGCACAGAGAGATTTTTAGGGCAGTGAAATTAGTCTGTATAATACTATAATGGTGGATACATGTCATCATACATTTGTCCAAACCCAAAGAATGGACAACACCAGGAGCAAACCCTTATGTCACCTGCCGGCTTTGGATAATAAGGATGTCAGCATAGTTATTGTAATAACAGGTCAGTGGTGATTCATCTGTTTAAACAACTGTAACACCCTGGTGCCAGAGGCTGAGAAGGAGGAAGGCTATGGGTGCGGGGGTGTGGGGGATATACGGGAACTCTACTTTTCTGCCTAGTGTTGCTGTGAACTTCAAACTCCTCTAAAAAATAAAGTCTAATTGGGGCGCCTGGGTGGCTTGGTTGGTTAAGCGTCCGACTTTCGCTTAGGTCATGATCTCGCGGTTCGTGGGTTCGAGCCCCGCGTCGGGCTCTGTGCTGACTGCCAGCTCAGAGCCTGGAGCCTGTTTCAATCTGTGACTCCCTCTGTCTCTGACCCTCCCCTGCTCATGCTGTTTCTCTCTCTCCTAGAAATAAATAAAAATATTTAAAAAGAAAAAAGAAAAAAAAAGTCTAATTGAGAAGGACACATGGAGGGACCACAGAATGGCTTGCTCATGGGAGCCCAGGGATGGCGCTCGCTGGGTTCTGGTGTGATATACTGTTTTCCTAGTCCATTGTCAGTTGCTCAAGTCTATTAATTGTTTTCTCTACTTTGTTTCCACAACATCACTAAACAAAAGGCAGCGCGTGTAGTCAGGGATGAATAAATTCTCGTTGGAATGAAATGAAGAGAAAATACACTTAATGCTTCAAATAATAGATACATATTTCCACCCACATAAACAGCATAATAGCCTTAGTGTCAACAGAAAAGCTATTACTGATGTAGTTTCTGGAGACTCTGGAGCCTGGGCCAGGCTTGTACTCGGAGTAGGCTCGTGCCAGGAAGCCTGGCCCGGTGATGGAAGACTGACTGTGTCTTGCGCAAATTTAACTCACTCTTGGACTCAATCCTGGCCGTGTTCTATATGCCCCCAGGGGTCGGCCCTTGCCACCACCTGTTGGATTTATGACACGCTGCACAGAGAGAGCAGGGCTGCCTCTGCAGGGTGAGGTCCTGTGAGCCTCAGTTTCCTCATCTATAGAAAGCAGACATGGGTATGATGATACTGCCCAGGAGATCATGTCTATGGTCAGCTAATATCTGTGTCAATTAATGGAAATGTTTATTCTTAATCTTCAGTAGAGTTAGATATCACACGCTAGTAATAAAGCCCTGGGGACATCACCGGGGAGCTTATAGGATGGCAGTGTCGCAGGGTCACCTGAATGCCTCTTCTTCTACCTCGCCAACCTTCCTTCTGCTCAACTTGCTGTTGGCACACATTCGGACGATGAGCAGATTGACTTCCCCGACCTCTGCTCCCTTCCTTATTTCTGTCTTTCCTTTTCCACCTCTTCCTTCTTTCTTCTGCATTTCCTTCTTCCTCCCTCCTCCCTTTTTCTTTTTCTCCCCCTTTCCATTTATAATTTTTAAGTGAGTTAAACTTTTCATCGGATTATTTGCTTTTAAGGGGTGTTGAGTTGTAACTTGTCACGATGAGCACTGGGTGACATGTGGAAGTGTTTAAGCACTTACCGTACACCTGAAACTAATGTAGCCCTGTATGTTAACTTCCAGAATTAAAATAGAATAAAATAAAATAAAGAGACATGATGACAAAAAATAATAATAAAAATAAAATAAGTTGATTTTGTCCCTTGCTGTTCTTGGCCTTAGTCTTGACTAAGACTCTTTGTATAGAGATCTTCCTGCCAAAGCCATAGTAAGCTCACCAGGTTGCTAAACTTAGACCAGCCTGTTTCTACTCTCTCTTGAAAGGCCTGTGATTCCATAAACAAGAAAGGCATGAGGTCAAAGGATCCTTGTTCAGAGCAAAGGGGGATGCTTCACACAGAGCTTTCCAGAAGGAAGGCAGAGCCTGACAGGAAAAAGATCTGAGGCCCCCGGCATCATCTATCACCGAGCAGTTAATACCTCACTCTCTGCCAAGTCAATGCAACTGCCAATCTCCAAAACCATTTTTCAAATTGCCTTTTGGCCAGCTCAGCATAATTCCTGTATGACAGCTTTGGGAGAACAATAGAAAAAGGCAGTTTCCCAGAGGCAGGTGGTTTTTTTGTGGTTTCCTTCAATTCTCTCCGAAGCACCAAGTGGACGTGATCCTGTGACTTGCATCCAAAAGGGACTAAGACCCAAGAAAGATGCAGGAAGGAAGGGGAGATACACAGCGGACCATGTAATGGAGCAAACGAATGAGGCTTTACAAGGTGGACTGCTCAGTAGGGAGAGACTTGGGATTGAATTCCAGTTCTGCTACCTACTCCCCGGGACAATCTAGCTAGCCTGTTTCTTCACGTGTGCAGTGCTGATAATAATACATCGGGGGTAAGTCACACGGGATGTGTATAAAGCATGTGTCAGGTGGCCCGGTGTGCAGCAGGCGCTGAATGACGTTGGCCAGGTATGATTCCGAGTTTCCCTTTCCTCAGGTCTAAAAGGGAATGAGATTGCAGTGCCCCCTCCCTTATAAAGTTCCTTGGTATAAGTTCAGTGAGGCCTGTGCGTCTTCCCTCTTACTCTATCCCTCCCCCCCCATCCCCAAACCTCTACCTTGTGGCTCAACCGTATCTCCCTTGCCACTTCCTCGTCAGGGGGTGGAGTCTCCTTCCTCTTCCTGAGAATCTGAGTCGGGGCGGCTTGGAGGCTCTTGTAGTCAGCGTGGTAGACATAATTCTGTGAGACTAGAGAGGCTAGGCCATGAAAGGCAGTGCAGTTTCTACCTTACTAGTTGGAACATTTGCTCTTGAAGCAGACGGCAGGCAAGTGAGCAATGGCCCCAGTGCGCGTACTACCCTATGAGGAAGCCCAATATGGCCCTGGTGAGGACACCACAGAGAGTTCCTAGATACTCCAACCCCACCCCCCATAGTCCGTGACTGACTGCACCCTCATCAGGGCTTGGAGCCAGAATCACCCAGCGGAGCCCTTCCTGAATTCCTGATCCATGTCAGTGAAATGGAGGTGTTGAGCACACACCAAAACCTGATTGGAAAAGAAACATGGCCTCCATTCCATTCTCCCAAAGCACAGTAAGATAGGGTTCAAAGCTCAGGCTCTGAAATTGGGGAGGACCAGGGGGTAAATTGACCCTATTCTTTAGCTGTGTGACCTTTACGAAGTCCACGTGTCTAAAACGGTGATAAAAATAATGACTAGGTTGCAGGGTTATTGAGGTGGTTCTGTTAAGTACTTAGCATCAAGAGTGACACAGCGTAGACACATCTGAGATACCGTTTCTCACCAACACCATTACCAGGAACCCCATCCCAGTCCCTATTGATGGTGTTTGCCCCCAAGGCCTTAAGAGCTGGCTGGAGCACACCCCTTCATTTTTATAGTCACACCTCCATCCATTCAGACACTTTCCCTTGAACCCGTACTTTGTACAATGACACTTTGAGCCTTCATGCTACTGTCACAGTCCTAAGAAGTTGTTTCAAACTTAGCTGTATTGGACATCTCACCCCCAATCAGCTCTCACTTTACCCTCAATGTTGTCATCTGTCATAATCATCATTGCTGCTAATGGCCAAATATATTTGGGAGCAGGACATCTATTTTGACTAAGGATGCAGGACTATCTGTCCCTTATTTATTTATTTATTTACTTATAATGTTTATTTATTTTTAAGAGACAGAGACAGAGCACAAGCAGAGCAGGGGCAGAGAGAGAGGGAGACACAGAATCTGAAACAGGCTCCAGGCTCTGAGCTGTCAGCACAGAGCCCGACATGGGGCTCAAACCCACAGACCATGAGATCATGACCTCAGCCGAAGTCAGATGCTTAACTGACTGAGCCACCCAGGTACCCCTAGGACTATCTGTCCTTAAGACTGTTGAGCCTTTCAGCTCCGGCTTTGAGTACCTACAATGAGCCAACAGAAGAAAAATAATCAAGACTCGAAAAGAGAAAGTATATTGAAAACAGCATTGTAATTTGTTCCATAACTTCTACATTTGTATATTCATTTGGTCATTTAATAAATTGGTATTACCAACTTACTACGTGCCAGACTCTGGACATACAAACATAAAAAAAGCAGATGTAATTTCTGTCCTCAAGAAGTTTCCAGACTGGTGGAAAGTAACTGGCTTTGTCATTAAATAGCCTAGAGTTTGAATCTGACCCTGCCACTCGCTACCTGTTTAATCTTCTTAAACCTATTCAGAGTCTCATCCTTTCCTCAGGGCCATCGTGAGGGTTAAATGAATTGACATAAGGAGAGTGAGCACCATGGCTCCTGGCAATGGGTATGTCTGTCTGTTTTCCTCAAAGTCATACAATTGTTAGGCTCTAGAATCAGGATATAAACCCTGGTGTGTCTGGCTCCCAGGTTTGTGCTTTTAAAGAAATTTTCTAGAGGTGGCTGGGTGGCTCAGTCACTTAAGCGACCGAGTTTGGCTCAGGTCATGATCTCACTGTTTCATGGGTTCGAGCTCCGCGTCTGGGTCTGTGCTGACAGCTTAGAGCCTGGAGCCTGCTTCAGATTCTGTGTCTCCCTCTCTCTCTCTCCCCTTCCCCTGATTGCACTCTGTCTCTCTCTCTCTCAAACAAACATTAAAATTTTTCTAAAGAAACTTATAAAACAATTTAAAAAAGGAATTTTCTAATTATTTCTATTTTGGTTCCCCCCTCCAGTCATTAATTCAATTCATCACTCATTCAAAAATTGGAAAAAAATTGTTTTTCCATGCCTTTTTCTTTATCATGCCTTTTTAACCTTCTTCTGCAGAACCTAATGCGGTGAGAACTAACTGATATGAAAATCACTAGTCAACTCACGTGATGACAGAAAAAATAACAACAATCGTTACATTTCTTCAGGTTATGAGAAGCCGGAGTAAGGTGTTGGGTTATTCAGGACGTCTTGATTTTTTTTTTTTTATTGACGTATCGCTGACATACAATGTTATATTGGCTTCAGGTACACAAAAGTGATTTGACAATTGTGTACATCACTCAGTGCTCACCACAGGAAGTGTCATTGCCGTCTGCTGCTACACAACGTCAGTACAGTATTGTTGCCTATATTCCTTATGTTGTAGTTTCATCCCAGTAATTTATTTATTTTGTAATAGGAAGTTTGTACCTCTTAATCCCCTTCACCTATTTCACCCATCCCCCCACCCATCTCCCCTCTGGCAACCACCAGTGTTCTCTGTGTTTGGGATTCTGTTCCTGTTTTTGTTCGGTTTTTGTCTGTTCTGGTTTTTAGATTCCACATGGAAGGGAAATCATACTGTATATGTCTCTCTCTGTCTTACTTCACTTAAGATAATATCCTCTAGATCCATCCTGATCTAAGTTGTGCAGCAGAAAGAGCCACAGTTAACATCCCATCAGAAAGAGCTTATCTGGCCTTGGGGTCATTTATAGGCATGATTTCTTTCATTAAAAAGTTGGAAATATTATAAAATGTACTAATCTAGGGGACTATCATTAAAAATCCACCAGCATTCCTGCACTGTATATAAAGTCTTCTAGACCTTTGATCCATCTACCATGTTGGACGCCATGTTGCAATTCTTTTCTTATCTTCTACAACCTTACTTACTCTTAAGCTACTTTTTAAAAAAATAAACAACTCTTCAGACAAGGAACCTCCCTTATTCTCTGTCTTTTGGACCATTTACCACCATATTGTCTTCAGAATATTGGTCTTATCGAATGCTCTACTGACAAAAAGAGCTGTGGACACTGATTCTGGCTAGTACTGTGTACTGTATTCCCCTTCTCCCTGGAAATGCCACGCGCATTAGTGTTTCAAATGCTCTGAGAAGTCCTGCAACAAATAAACCTGGCTAGCTTTGCGTAAGCCAATATTTTCTAAATATTGGATTCCTCTTTTCCTGGAAGCCCTTAGAAACAAGAGTGTCTTAACTATAGTTTGAGAAACACTGATATAGTCAAATCATCTTTGTTCATTCATTCTTCCTTTGTCCATGATTCATTTGCTTCGCAAATGTGTATTTAATGCCACACCAGATACTGGGGAATGTACTGCGAGAACAATAGAAAGCAAGATGGATCACTTACTGTTTTGCCTGAAGAGAAGAAGAGTAAATATGCAACAACAACAGAATATGGTAAGAGCTTTCATTGGGGAAATGGAATTGTGGCAGTGCATAGGGCTAGAACTTGATCATTCTGGGGGAATGGTTAGGGAGGGCTTCCTGGAAGGAGGGGCTTAATATGGGAACCTGAAGGAGACGTGGGAGTTAGCCAGATAGAAACCAGGGGCAGAAATGGAAAGCACGATGCGGGCCAGGTCACTACTTAGGGAAAGGTCCCCAATTCAGATTGGGCATGGGCTGACTGAGTGACCAGAAAACATCTCAACTCAAAGGCCACCATGAAGTCTTTGAAATTTCTTTCATCCCCACTCCTGGATCCTGGAATCTTCCTCTGTCCTCCTACCAAAATAGCTTGCACAGTGGATGTCCAGTAAATGCTTGTTGAATTGTTATTTCTCATGTGGTAATCTGATGGTAGCTATAATCTGTTGAAGCTCAGAGGTACACCCACACCCACACCCACACCCACACCCACACACACACTCCATCCCCTACACTCCTAAATTCAAAGTGAGGCAGTATTTTTTAGAAAGGTATATTGTTAAAAATGTATATCGGTGTTGTTTAATTAATTTTACTTTCAATTCAGTTTTTAATTAAAAAATTAAACATAGATATGTAATTGTGAATGGTGAGGTGGCTTTCTTAATTAACTCCTTTGTTGCTTAATCCTCTTTAACATGTTTTCCATTATTAGGCAGCTTGCATTTCTGACCTAGCAAACAGAAGTAAAAGTGTAAGTGGGCAAATTGAATTAGGCACTTAGAATTGAGCACACCTATGAGTCCAGAAGTTGGACTCTGCATCTCTCCCTACAGCTGCCATCTTGAGATACCTGCCCTCTGTCACTACGGTGATTCTCAGACACACAGCAATTCCTGCCTTTCTTTCTGTGGCTGTGGTCTGATAACACAAGAAGAGCCATCCCTTTAGTCATCTGTAGAACAGAGGGTAATGTCTCTTAATTAACGAAAGGAAGTGGTGCAATGTAGTGAGAATAGTGCAATTGTTTCCAATTAATCCCACATGCAGTTTGGCAAAGTTAATAACCCACAAAATGACCTCGGATCTAAATATGGAGAGCAATAATCTCTTATCAGTCATTTTTTTTCTGTTGTTCCATCAAAAGCAGTATCATCCAAAGGCTCTAGGTGCATAAAAGGTTTACAGATTTATAGTGTCATAAATTCTAAGTATAATCTCAAATAGAAATGTACCTGCGCCTTTCAGATCTTCTGAACCCCACACATTTTACAACCTCTAAAGTCATCACACAGGGTGCCTGGGTGGCTCAGTCGGTTGAGCATCCGACTTTGGGTCAGGTCACGATCTCACAGTTCATGGGTTCGAGCCCTGTGTCAGGCTCCGTACTGACAGCCCAGAACATGAGGCCTGGTTCGGATTCTGTTTCTCTTTCTTTCTCTGCCCCTCCCCTGCTCATGCTCTCTCTCTCAAAAATAAACATTAAAAAAAAAATTAAAGTCAGCACACAATGATTGACATCAATTCAACCACCAGTGGACAGATTACTGGATCGATACACTCTTGGTCACCAATGAAAAAGCACCATTGTGGTCATGGAAAAATGAGAATTAATGAATTAATTTCATCAGACACTTGCATTTCTAGATTCTCTAAGGATAAAGAATGTGTCCTGCACATCCACAAACCCCTAAAAATACCTCATGGAAGGATCCATAATGCCTTTTTGTTAAGTTGGGGTAAAATGCACATAACATCATATTCAGCACTTTACCCACCATAAAGTGTATAATTCAGTGCCATTTAGTACATTCACCATGTTGTGCAACCCACCACTAACCAGTTCCATAATATTTTCATCAACTAAAGAGGAAGTCTTGTAACCAATAAGTAGTCACTCCCCATTTCCCCCTCCCCACCAGCGCCCGACAACCACTAATCTGCCTTCTATCCCTATCGATGTTCATATTCTAAATATTTACTATGAAGAGAATTGTATCATTTGTGACCTTTGTTCTGGCTTCTTTCCCTTAGCATAACATTTTCAAGATCCCACCATGTTATAGTATGTGTTGGTACTTCATTCCTTTTTATGGGTGAATAATAACCCACTACATACTCCAATTTGTTTATCCATTCATCATTTGATGGACATCTGGAATGTTTCCACCTTTTGGCCATTGTAAATAATGCTGCTATGAACATTTCTGTTCATGTTTTATAAAAATATATTTGTTTATTTTGAGAGAGAGAGCACGTAAAAAGGGGGTGGGGGCAGAAAAAGAGAGGGAAAGAGAATCCCAAGCAGGCTTCTGGCTGTGAGAACAGAGCCTGATATGGGGTTCGATCTCACCATGAGATCATGATCTGAGCCAAAATCAAGAGTTGGACGCTCAAGCAATTGAGACACCCAGGTACCCCTGTACAAGTTTTTCTTTGAATGCTCATTTTCAATTCTTTTGGGTATTTGCCTAGCTGCAGTCATATGGAAATTCATGTTTAACTTATTTATGTGCACATGATACTTTTTTATCGGGTATTACCAGGATTCAGCAAAGGTTGAATGTGGTTGGTAGGGGAAACTACGCTTGCTGAAATGCCTTAATGGAAATGCTATCAAGCACTGGGATGTGCTTGTTTATTTCATGACAGGTCAGGACAATTTGTGTGGGGTCCCTCCTCTCCCCACTAGCTCACAGCCTGCTTTCTTCAGCAGATCACTGTTGAAGAACTTGCATATTGCCAGTAGGAGTATGTGAGTTTCAACACCAGGCCTGGAATTGATCAATGTGTGATCTTAAACTAGTTGCATAACCTCTAAAAGTTTCATCAGTTGCAAATGGGGGGACTAGCTTTAAGGACAACAGAGGACATGGTTACTTTCTTCTCCATTTTTTTTTTTTTTTTTTACAAATAGTTTATTGTCAAATTAGTTTCCACATAACACCCAGTGCTCATCCCACAAGTGCCCTCCTCCATGCCCATCCCCCTCCCTCCCACATCCATCAGTTCTCAGTTTTTGTCAGCATTCAAGAGTCTCTCATGGTTTGCCTCTCTCCCTTTCCCCCACCATTTCCGCCCTTCTTCTCCCCCTTGGTCCTCTGTTAAGCTCCTCCTAATCCTCCTATACGTGCACACATATGATATTTGTCTTTCTCTGCCTGACTTATTTCGCTCAGCATAACACCCTCAAGGTCCATCCATGTCGCTACACATGGCCAGATTTCATTGTTTCTCATTGCCATGGAGTATTCCATGGTATAGTTAAACCACATCTTCTTCATCCATTCATCTGTTGATGGACACTTAGGCTCTTTCCATGTTTTAGCTATTGTGGAGAGTGCTGCTATGAACATTGGGGTACATGTGCTCCTATGCATCAGCATTTCTGTATCCCTTGGGTAAATTCCTAGCAGTGCTATTGCTGGGTCATAGGGGAGTTCTATTGTTAGTTTCCTGAGGAACCTCCACACTGGTTTCCAGAGGGGCTGTACCAGTTTACATTCCCACCAACAGTGTAGGAGGGTGGCCATTTCTCCACATCCTCGCCAGCATCTAGAGTTCTCTGATTTGCTCATTTTAGCCACTCTGACTGGCGTGAGGTGGTATCTCAGTGTGGTTTTGATTTGTATTTCCCTGATGAGGAGAGATGCTGAGCATCGTTTCATGTGTCTGTTGGCCATCTGGATGTCCTCTTTGGAGAAGTGTCTGTTCATATCTTCTGCCCATTTCTTCACTGGGTTGTTTGTTTTTCGGACGTGTAGTTTGGTGAGTTCCTTGTAGATGCTGGATATTAACCCTTTATCTGATATGTCATTTGCAACTATCTTTTCCCATTCTGTTGGTTGCCTATTAATTTTCTGGATTGTTTCCTTTGCCGTGCAGAAGCTTTTAATCTTGATGAGGTCCCAATCATTTATTTTTGCTATTGATTCCCTTGCTTTTGGGGATGTGTCAAGTAAGAAGTTGCTGCGGTGGAGGTCAAGGAGGTTGTTTCCTGCTTTCTCCTCTAGGGTGTTGATAGTTTCCTGTCTCACGTTCAGGTCCTTTATCCATTTTGAGTTTATTTTTGTGCATGGTGTGAGAAAATGATCTAGTTTCATTCTTCTGCATGTTGCTGTCCAGTTCTCCCAACACCATCTGTTAAAAAGGCTGTCTTTTTTTTCCATTGGATATTCTTTCCTGCTTTGTCAAAGATTAGTTGGCTGTATACTTTTGGGTCCACTTCTGAGTTCTCAATTCTGTTCCATTGGTCTATGTGTCTGTTTTTGTGCCAATACCATACTGTCTTGATGATGACAGCTTTGTAGTAGAGGCTAAAGTCTGGGATGGTGATCCCTCCCGTTTTGGTTTTATTTTTCAGGATTACTTTGGCTATTCGGGGTCTTTTGTGGTTCCATACAAATTTTTGGAGAGTTTGTTCTAGTTTTGAGAAGTATGCTGGTGCAATTTTGATTGGAATTGCATTGAATGTGTAGAGTGCTTTGGGTAGTAATGACATCTTAACTATATTTATTCTTCCTATCCATGAGCATGGAATGTTTTTCCATTTCTTTGTGTCTTCTTCAATTTCCTTCATAAGTTTTCTATAGTTTTCATCATACAGATCTCTTGTATTCTTGGTTAGGTTTATTCCGAGGTATTTTATGGTTTTTTGTGCAATTGTGAATGGGATCAATTTCTTGATTTCTCTTTCTGTTGCTTCGTCATTGGTGTATAAAAATGCAACCGATTTCTGTACGTTGATTTTGTACCCTGCAACTTGGCTGAATTCTTGGATCGGTTCTAGTAGGCTTCTGGTGGAGTCTGTCGGGTTTTCGATGTAGAGTATCATGTCATCTGCGAAGAGTGAAAGTTTGACTTCCTCTTTGCCAATTCTGATGCCTTTGATTTCCTTCTGGTGTCTGATGGCTGATGCTAGGACTTCCAGCACTATGTTAAACAACAGTGGTGAGAGTGGACATCCTTGTCATGTTCCTGATCTCAGGGGGAAAGCTCTCAATTTTTCCCCATTGAGGATGATGTTCGCTGAAGGCTTCTCATAGATGGCTTTGATGATGTTTAAGTAGGTTCCTTCTATCGCAACTTTCTCTAGAGTCTTTATTAAGAAGGGATGCTGTATTTTGTCAAATGCTTTTTCTGCATCTATTGACAGGATCATATGGTTTTTATCTTTTCTTTTATTGATATGATGTATCACAGTGATTGATTTGTGAATGTTGAACCAGCCCTGTAACCCAGGAATGAATCCCACTTGATCTTGGTGGATGATTCCTTTGATATGCTGCTGGATTCGATTTGCAAGGATCTTGTTGAGAATTTTTGCATCCGTATTCATCAAGGATATTGAGGAGATGGTTACTTTCAATAAGACAATGTATTTAAAAGACTTACTATATCAGTTGGCTAATAAATGCTCAAGAAATGTAGCCTTGGATTGTATTTATACCGTGTAATATCCCTGCAGTGTTTAAGTAAGTAGCACAGTATGAGGCACATAAAAGTCACTTAATTGTAACTGAATATGTAACGTGCTTAACAGGAATTGCTTTGGTCATTTTGAGGTTTATGAGCCAACTTCCTTCCTTCCCTCCTTCCCTCCCTCTTTCCTTCCTTCCTATTCTCTGTTGGATTATTTCATTTTATAAAGGGCGAGCAACAGATGGAATCTGGCATTGGAGATCCAATGTCCATGAACATGGGAAGAGATCCCTTCATGGGTGCTTCTCATTTAATCACTTTGTGGGTGAGATCAGCTATGGGCAGCATAGGTGGGTTCATGAATCTGGTGTTGCTGGCTCAAATTTGTGCATACCTTGGAGAAGAGCTTCTCCAAAAGGAAATATCTAAAAACTCTTTGAGTGAATTAGAAAATTTATTTTTATTAATTCAGGTTCATCTGTGGCATTCTGATTATAAGCCCTATTACCATTTATAATGCCCTATAACCAATTCAGTCTACTTTGGGTAATTTTCTATGCCAGTGCCTACCTTCAGCTCTGCAACCATCAGAATGTATATACTTTTGCTGGTATACTTGTTTCTGGCTTATAATTTGCTCTCAATTCTTATAATGCTGCACCCCTGACTCACATCTATTGGTGGCTCACCCGTCCCAACATACACCCATAATTCCCAATTCTGCAGCTTCCTAGAATCCCAGTGTTAAACTTGAAGGATTTTCAGATGTCCATCTGCTTTAGGGGAGAGCCAGATTCAAGTAGGGAAATAGAAGTAGTGAGAGAAGGGATGGTGTCCAGTGGTGAGGTTTTTGGGTTTTTTTTTAACTTTTTAAAAGTTTATTTATTTGAGAGAGAGATAGTGAATGAACGAATGAGTGGCGAAGGGGCAGAGAGAGAGGAAGACACAGAATCGGAAGCAGACTCCAGGCTCCAAGCTGTGAGCACAGAGCCCAATGAGGGGCTCAAACCCACAGACCGTGAGATCATGACCTGAGGGGAAGTTGGACACTTAACCGACTCAGCCACCCAGGCATCCCAGTGGTGAGATCTTTATACTGAGGAAAGATTTTGGAGTCGGGTGTTTTTGTTAGGGGACAGGTCCCCCACCTCTTCTTTTCTGTCGGTCAGGCTTCATTTGCCATGCTTTTCAACTTGCCACTGTTCTCCATTGTAATATGCAGGGAAAACCCATCGTTTACTTTACAGAGATGATTTATGTCACAGCAACTGGTCAAAAGAGGACTCTGCAAAGGGCCAAGTGACAGATGTGATATAGGAAATTGGTTAATTATCATGCACCTGTCATTAATTTGTTGCCCCTTTCCTTCTTAAAGGGGCATCCACTGCTGGTCTGGTTTAGACTTTCACCAGCCAAGGGTTTATCTAAAAGTACTGGGGCCCAAGGATTTTCTGCAGGTGGACTGGCCCGGCTAAGCCACCTTGGCTATGAACCTCACCAGTAGCGAATGATTGCTCACATGGAGTTGGTGCTCTAAGCGAGTCCAATAAACATAATATCCAACTGAAGAGTGTACGCTTGCTATACAAATACCGCTTAATTAAAAACCAAGCCCCCAGCCTCCTCTTTCAACCATATTGAAATTCCTAAGGCCGACTGTTAGAGACATTTTGAAGCTACCATTATCTTGGGTGAAGCTCATTTCAGCCTGTCCCGCTTTTTCTATCTCAGCACCTGCAGTGAGAACACACCAGTATCTCTGCCCAAATGGTCCATATTAAGGGGCAGGCAAGTTACACTGTTGGAACTGATCCACCCATGACAGGCTGAGAACCTTAGAGGGAATAAACAAGCATGGCACTGAGAGCTTCCTTAAACATGACCACGGTCATCCAAACCTCCAGCTTGCTTGCTTTTCACACGGCAAAGCCAGCCTGAGCCGCCCTACTGGACAAGACACAGGGAGGCTTCAGAGGGGTATTTTGTCACTTCTTGGTGACACATGGTTCCCGAGCAATAAAGCTTCCCTGAGAACATACGCCTCCGTCCACTCAGGCTTTGCCATGTATTATGAATTCTACACTGAGTTCTGGTCAGCCGTCCATAAAGCAATGCTATCTTCACCAAATATTTCACCATCCTATGTAGAAACTTCCAGCCTGTTACACTGTTATTTAAGTCTCTCTAAAGAAGTCACCCTAAACCAATATTTTGAGGCTTTCGTGAGTTAAAACACTAACCTCTTATAACTAGGTTCTATGAGAAATTCATCTTTTACCACCGAAAGAGCTTTAAGGAGACTTAGCAGCTCCGTCCTACACCGTGAGCTATTTAATTTAAGTAGGAATACATGTACCAAGAACTGTTCCTTAATTAGTAGAAACCTAAAACAGCAGTTGTTAAATGTGTGATTTGAGTTGATGCGATGGGGTGTGTTTTCCTGTCGTGCGGCGGAGACAGCGATGCTGTTCAGGTTTTATTTTTAAAGTTCGGGTAATTATATCTTAAATTAACAGTAGTGGTGGTGGGGGGAGAATGAATCATTTATTTGCCTCTCTTATTTCAGCTTCTCTCTTTCACAAGTGTTTCCCTTTTCGTAGCATCTACCTCGCCAGCGAGGTGTTACTCTGTGTCCCGAGGACTTCAGCGTCTGCAATCTGATCACCAACTGTAAACGCTCGGAGACGGACGATCGCCACCCTAACTCGTCGTAAAACAAGGGGAAACGCGCTCATTTCTTTCAGTGCGTTTGCTGGATAGAAAACTTGTAGAAACAGGGGCGCCTGGGTGGCTTAGTCGGTTAAGCGTCCGACTTTCGCTCGGGTCATGATCTCGCGGTTCGTGGGTTCGAGCCCCGCGTCGGGCTCTGTGCTGACTGCCAGCTCAGAGCCTGGAGCGTGTTTCAGTCTGGGACTCCCTCTCTCTCTGACCCTCCCCTGCTCACGCTGTCTCTCTCTCTCTCCTAGAAATAAATAAAACATAAAAAAAAAAATTAAAAAAAAAAGAAAACTTGTAGAATCAACAAGCAGCAGTTTGGTGTCAGAAGAAAAGGTCTGTACTAGACGTCAGCAAGCCTGCGTGCACCCCCGTCTGCCCGTGACACCCAGTGTATCTCAGGCACCCCCGACCCCTGGGGCCTCAGTGTTCTTACATGCTTCCTTGGGTTACATGCAGCCCCAAGAAGCCAAGATCCCGTAACCAGGAGGGTGTAGCAGTAGCGTGAAAGAGGGGCAGATAATTAATTCCCTCTTGGGTAACCTCCTCCTTTCCTCTCACTGGTACAAGCCATGAGTCAGCGCGTAATGGGCTGGCACTTGGATGGATGAGTAAAGAGTCCTGGGGAGGACAAGCGACTCGTCAAAAGTCACACTGCTGGTAAAAGTAGGAGAGAAAGCGCAAGCCAGGTTATCTAAGGCAATCTCTCCTTGGACGATAGAGAAACCACGTGACATCTGAATGAAAGGCTTTACAACTGCATTTTCCAATGGCTACTTATTACCTTGGACTAGGAAGGGGTCACGGCTTTTGGAATCTAGTGGTCTTGGTTTGGATTTGGTGGGACTTTGCCACCCAACACAGCTTCTATGCGTCTATTTTTGTCTTGTTTTTGTTTGCTTTTTTGTTTTCGTTTTTGTTTTTTAGAGATGTTTATTACATAACGGTTGAGACTGAGTGTCAGATACAAAGATGTGTGCACGAAGGTTCACAACAACTTAACGTGTAATAGCCAGAAGCTGGACAGTGGCTAACAGGTGAATGGATAAGCAGGTGCGACACATCTATACAACGGAACGCTACTCGGCAAAACAAAGGGACTGAACTACCGATACACACAGCAGTCAGAAAATAATGGAGTCAGAAAATAATCATGCTGAGGGGAAGGAGCCAGACAAAAAAAGAGTTGACATTGCATGATACCACTCACAAAACTGCAGAAAACGTACGCTAATCTGGAATGACAGAAAGTGGATCCGGAGTCGCTTGGAGGCTGGCGAGGAGAAGGCAGGAGAATTACAAGGAGGCATGGGTGTGGCATCGATCCACGGTCTCTCCGGTGGTGATGATTTCGTGAGTATAGACATGTTATGGGGGTGATGATTTCATGAGTATAGACTTGTTAGCATACGTTAAAAGTCCTCAAATTGGACACTTTAAATATCTGCCCTTTATAGCACATCAGCTGCTCCACAAAAATAAGATAAACCCACAAAGGGCTTGGTGTTGAAACCAGTCTCAATGTCCACTTGCTGTGTAAACTTTGATGAGTTAATACCCACATTAGCAAAAGGAAGGTAACCTTTATTCCTACCTCACAGGGTGCCAGGGGATTAAAATCATACCTGTGAGGGACTCAGGAAAACCTAGCTCTTCCTTTTATTTTCCTGGAACATCCAGAAAGGATTCTGTTTCACGTTTTGCATCTCATTCCCATAAGACTTGAGTTCATGAGTCTATTTAAGGAATATATCTTTTTAAAATATTTATTTATTTTGGGGAGAATGCAAGCTGGGAGGGGCAAAGAGAGGGGACAGAGGATCCAAAACAGGTCCCCGCACTGAGAAGCTGACAGCAGTGAGCCTGATGTGGGGCTCAAACCCACGAACTGCAAGATCATGACCTGAACCAAAGTCAGACACTCAATCTGCTGAGCCACACAGGCGCCCCAAGGAATATCAAAGTGAGGCACGTTCATGCCAATTTTTGGGTCTCTGCTAAGCATCCTGTCTGGGAGCTTTCTCCTGGTCATGCTCTAAAATCGCACCACTTTTGGGCTCTGTGCTGACAGCTCAGAGGCTGGAGCCTGCTTTGGATTCTCTCTCTCTCTCTTTCTCTTTGCTCCTCCCCTGTTCACATTCTGTCTCTGTCTCTCAAAAATAAACATTTAAAACAATTTAATAAAAGAGGGGACACTGGGTGGCTCAGTTGGTTGAGCATCTGACTTGAGCTCAGGTCATGATCACGGTTTGTAGGTTCAAGCCCTACGTCGGGCTCTGTGCTGACAGCTCAGAGCCTAGAGCCTGCTTTGGATCCTGTGTCTCCTTCTCTCTCTGCTCCTCCCCTGTTCACACTCTGTCTCTCCCTCAGAAATAAACATTAAAAAAATAATAAAAAAATAAAATAGCACCATTTACCCCAGTCACTCTCTGTGCTATTTTCTGATTTGCTTTCTTTCCTGATTCTTATTTATCATCATCTGACATTATCTGACACATTTCCTTGTTTATTTGTTTCTTCTCTGTCTCCCTCCCTGAGAACATAAGCTCCCTGAGACCAGGAAAATAAGCTTCCTGAGGCCTGGGACTTTGTTTTGTTCACTAATATAAAAGTGACTCAATAAGTAGGTGTTGAGTGTTGAATAAATGAATGACTGCATTATGCCCTAGAACCTTCTGCGGTGATGGGAGCAATGCCGTGGCAGGCAGTGCTATTATTGCCATCACTGCATTCCTGACGAGGGCAGTGGGTACAGGTTTATGGTCCCCTATGATTCGGTGCAGCTGGCCCACAGAAGAAGCCGGGCAGAAAAAAAGGACTGAAATCATTGACTTCAGTGAAGCCTCCCTTGCATTACATTCCCGGCTCTGCAGGAGTTAAGAGACTGCATCGGCTGAATAAGGTCTTTGAAAAAAAAATAATAAGAAGAAGATCAGGGCCAGAGACTGTTCACGAAAATAATGAAGAATAGAAATCTTCAGTTTTAGAAAGTCGTGAATGTGATGGCTTTGAGGTGATGGATCCTCAGACTCTTTCTTTTACAGTCGATAAGAAGAGAAATTGGACACAAATTGGGTCTGAGGTACCATGTCATCCCTGCCCTCCAGTGGCCCTTGAAAAGTGCCAGTAATCTGTTCTGGTGTGGCTAACCCAAGACCTACCCCGGCTGTCGTTTTTTTCCTTCTTTTTAATTCTATGAATGCCAATTACAAGTCTACACCTCAAAGGAGCTAATTCTTTTTTTTTTTTTTAATATTTTTTAAATCTATTTCTAGGAGAGAGAGAGAGAGAGACAGCATGAGCAGGGTGGGTCAGAGAGAGAGGGAGATACAGACTCTGAAATAGGCTCCAGGCTCTGAGCTGGCAGTCAGCACAGAGCCCGATGCGGGGCTCGAACCCACGAACTGCGAGATCACGCGAAAGTCGGACGCTTAACCGACTAAGTCACCCAGGCGCCCCTCAAAGGAGCTAATTCTTGACTCACTTCCTTTTGCCTGTTTTGACCTCCTCTTCCCATGTTTCCTGTGGATATGATTTCTTCAAGTTTATAGCTTTAGGAGAAATGTAAAAATGGTGTTAAGGCCAGTTCAATGTTATGTCTTGTCTAAAGACGGATCTGAACAATGCCCTACGGAATATATGCTTGAATCTGCAATTATACTGCAATCCATTCTCGCGTGAGTACTTTCATTTGTTGTCTCTGTGCAAACAGATCACTGAATTAATTCTGCCTTGAACCCTCTCCTTAGGAGTCTGCAAACAATGCCTTATAAATAGGTAGCGCACGTCCCAGTGCGTACAAAGGGCTTCCTGAGTTAGTATTTGTCATCTTTTATGTTTTAATGATCTCATTTGATCTCTTTATTGTTGCAATTATATTCCAGTTTTGTGTGCAGACACTTGAGCGCCTTGGGCAAGATCAATCAATTAATATTACAATTAGTATTATCCCAATATAAATATAAGTGGATAGGTGGCTAGAGAACCTCCAGATATATTGCTTTATTTCTGAATAAAGACAGCTGGGCTGTGGGAAATTCTTTCCAAGCTATATTGAAGGGGTTTTTAGATGATTTTCTGTTTTGTTCTGATGCTAAGTCAACACTCATGCCTTGCTACAAACATGCATCCTTCTTTAAGGGAAAACAAAATTGTCCCTTCACCTTGCTTTCTATGGTGCCCAATTGAAAGCACAAGGCAGTGGCCTTGATCAAAGGCTCTCAGTGAACAGGGGGCTTGAGTAGGTTGTAAAAAGGTTATGGTCCAGAATAATCTCTTCTCAGGCACAATACGAATACATCGCTCAGCCATGGGGCGACCTCCCAGCTCAACACACAGGTATAAGAGATTTTTCAAGAGCCTATTTCATTTCACACAAGGCACACTGGCTGGCCGCCACCGGGGGCGCGGGGCTGAACACAGAACAAGAGTTTGTCCCTGGAGCTTTGCGGGAACCACGCGGCTCGATGGAAATAAAATGAGGAAGACGGGGTCCTAAATTCTTTTTCAGTCCCAGGAAAGATATCCATCTTCCAGATTGCTGCTCCCTTATCAAACTCAACCTGAACATGCACACACAAGGGGATCCCCACAAATCTGTATTAACACCCAAGCACATGCAGACCACGTATAAGGTATTAGTCAGTATCTGAGATGCTCCCCTTCCTTTGTCTGAACTGTATATTGTAACATCTGCATATATATGTTATATCATGCCTTTGGTTCTTGCTCATTCTCTAAAGCATGGGTGTATTTTGTGCACACATTGCATTGTAGCAATTAGTGACATTTGTTGAACCCTTGCTAAGGGCCAAGCGGCATCTATTTTCTCCTATAATCCTCATAACACACCATTGAGGAAGGTGCCATTGTTATCCCCATTTTACAGACAGAGAAGCTGGGGCACAGAAGGGGTCCATATCTGGTGAGGGGTAGAGCAGGCATTGAAGGTAGGAACGGGATTTTGTGCATCTGGAGTCTCCCTTAAAAAGCACTACAAACACATACAAGGTGACCAGCAGGTAGCTATTAATTAGAGTTCCAGCCCCACGGAATGAATAGATGTATGCTTTGTCAGGGTCATGGGGGAGTTGATACAGATCTGAAATCCTCCTCCACATCATGTCACCAGAGCCATGGGTAAATCTCACACACGGCCACGGCTTGGTTTGTGTCTTCCCAAAAGATACATGAAATTCTACAGCCCTGGTACCTGTGACCGTGACCTTATTTGGAAATAGGCTCTTTGCAGATGGAATTAATTAATCCTGTTTGAACGGTGACTTACAGGAAGAGAAAGAGAACCAGAGACAGGCATATGGAGGAAAGCTAACGTGACAACATGCAGAGGAAACCGCCTGTGATGATGGGGCCAGAGATTGGGGTGATGCATCTATACGCCAAGAGGTACCAAGGATGGCAGACCAGCCAGAGGCTAGAAGAGAAGACAGAGGATTCTTCCCTAAAGATCCAGAGGAAGCACAGCCCTGCTGATACCTCAACTTTGGACTCTGAGCCTCCAGAACTGTAAGAGAATAAATTTCTGCAGGCTTAAGCCACCTTGTTTGTGGTACCTTATTATGGTACCTCTAGGAAACCGATATACAATACACACCAACTCATGTTTTTCCTTTTTGTAAGAGATCCAACTGTAGATGCCTTGTGAAGCCTCCTGGAACAGAGCCCGTGCTCAGTAGAGGCCTGTGCAGCTGTGGCTGGGGCCCAGCCCAGTGTGGGCTAATGTCGTTTATGTAGGAGCTCTCTGGAGGAGAATGTGATTTCCATGTCGGGCAATGTATGAACTCTGGTTGAAGAGGCCATCAAGGGCAGGCACTGCTGATCCCACTCTTGCTTTATCCATATCCCCTCCCCCACCTCCAAATAAGGAAAAATTCTGGATCTTGTGGGAATATGAATACATTAAGATATGAGCCCAGGTCAGAAGGAAGAATGGTGCCTACTATAGTCAGGTATCTAATATCCAAACAGCCTCATTTGTTAGCTCTTTCTGACCTGGCCTAGAAGTTCCAGACACTGGTATGTGCTGGTCCATTAAGAATCTTCATAGGCCAGGGACGCCTGGGTGGCTTAGTCGGTTAAGCGTCCGACTTTCGCTTAGGTCATGATCTCGCGGTTCATGGGTTCGAGCCCCGCGTCGGGCTCTGTGCTGACTGCCAGCTTAGAGCCTGGAGCCTGTTTCAGTCTGTGACTCCCTCTCTCTCTGACCCTCCCTGCTCACGCTGTCTCTCTCTCTCTCCTAGAAATAAATAAAAATATTAAAAAAAAAAAAAAAAAGAATCTTCATAGGCCAGGGCACCTCTGTGGCTCAGTTGGTTAAGCTTCTCACCCTTGATTTAAGCTCAGGTCATGATCTCATGATTATTGAGATAAAAGCCCATGTCAAGCTCTGCACTGATAGTGTAGAGACTGCTTGGAATTCTGTCTCTCCTTCTCTCTGTCCCTCCCCTACCTGTCCTCTCTCTCTCTCTCTCTCTCAAAACAAATAAATAGACTTAAAAAATAATAAAATGTTAACATACCCTTTGTTTTATGCAATGAAGATGGCTCTAAACAGGAAGGTTTTTTGATCTTTTACTTTCCTTCTTTGGTAAAATAAACAAAGTTGGTAATCCTATGTCAAGTCCTGATTGTTTGCTGAGATTTTATAATGTGTTCCATGGACTTTCAAAGTATGACCTTTTTTAGTTAAGGCTGTTTGTAGCCAGAACTATATCTGTTTTGAAGCCAGTTACCTTCTTCCTGATTCATTCTTTATCAGGGAATCACAATGGAAGAGAAATGACAGAAAAAGAGTGTTGGAAAAACAGGGTTTTATATTTATTTATTTATTTTTATTAAAAATTTTATAAAATGTTTATTTATTTTTGAGAGAGAGAGAGAACGCACAAGCTGTGGAGGGGCACAGAGAGGGAGACCCAGAATCGGAAGCAGGCTCCAGGCTCTGAGCTGTCACCATAGAGCCCGACGTGGGGCTTGAACTCACCAACCATGAGATCATGACCTGAGCTGAAGTCAGATGCTTAACGGACTGAGCCACCCAGGTACCACAAAATGGTTTTTTTTTAAGTGTATAATTTATATACAGTGAAATGCACAAATCAGAAGTGTCCATTTGATGAGTTTTGACAATTGCGTGACCCATGCAGGAAATCTGACTTTTAGTTCCAGTCTTAACCACTATCTATCTGTAGGACCTTGAACATGTTACATAAGTTCTTGGTCTCCAATTGTTCTGAAAGCAAAAACCATGGACTATCAGGTCTCTGGGGACAATTCTCATCCTACAGAGTGTTGTTGATATACACCTGAGTCTGATTTCTCTAGTCCTCTCCTAAGATGAAAAATCAACTGTTGATTTATTCCACAAGTATGTGGTGAATGCAATGCCATGCTCAAAGCCCTCTTCTAATGCTGGGATATTGCAGGGAGTTGTCCATGAAGTAATTTGAAAAAGAAAGCACTTGAATGCTGTTGATCCTCATCCCCATGAAGGTAACAAAACAAATCATGCTGGAAGACGTCCATTATAGCTGTCAATTCTAACAGGTCTATTTGCTACCTTTGTCTCCTAGTTTCTATGGCACTGGGATTCTCAGATTATGATTATATGATCATCACATTTTGAAACATCCCTCTAGAACATCTACTTTTCTTAAATAAAATGTCATTTCCCAAGAAGATTTTCATTCCTGTAATGTTATTTGTAGGACATTTCAAGCTTACAACTTACAGTTGAATTTCCAACCACACGAAAAACATAACATCATTATTTAACCAAGATTTGGAATAAGTTAAATGCTAGCTATATAGATAGAAACATAAGAGCAAGGGTAATGTCTCTCTCCTCATGGATATGGGCCCAGCCATTGCCCAGCTCGGTAGCCCCAGGCAAGTAGTTCTTTTTTCTTTAATTAAAAAAAAAATTTTATGTTTTATTTATTTCTGAGAGAGACAGACAGCATGAGCAGGGGAGAGTCAGAGAGAAAGGGAGATACAGAATCTGAAACAGCCTCCAGGCTCTGAGCTAGCTGTCAGCACAGAGCCCGATGCGGGGCTTGAACCCATGAACTGTGAGATCATGACCTGAGCCGAAGTCAGACGCTTAACCGACTGAGCCACCCAGGTGCCCCACAAGTAGTTTAACCTTACTGAACCTCAGTTTCTCCATATGTAACACTGGGGTAAAATGTCTTAGGGTTCCAGGGCCCTGAGTAACTTAGTCTGTTAAGCATCTGAGTCTTGATATCAGCTCAGGTCATGATCTCACAGTCATGGGATGGAGCTCCGTGTTGGGCTCTGTGCTGAGCATGGAGCCTGCTTGGGATTCATTCTCTCTCTCTTCTTGTACCCCTCTCCTCCACTCTCTCTCTCTCAAAATAAATTTTAAAAATTTAATTCTTTTAGGGTTTCTTCTCTTTCTTAGGGTTATTACCTATAATAATTATATGAGATATTACATCTTTATAATTATATATATTATATATTATATAATTAATGAGATAATATTGAGAACGTGTAAGGAACTGTCTAAGTCCTTTTGGGTTGGCTACTATAACAGAATATAGACTGAGTGGTTTACACAGAATGAAACTTATTTCTCACAATTCTGGAGGTTGGAAGTCTGAGATCAGGATATCAGCATGGCTGGGAGAGGGCCCTCCTCCAGGTCATAGACTTCTTGTATCTTTCCATGGTCAAAGGGGCTATGGAGTTCTATGCGGTCTCTTTTCTAAGACACTAATCCCATTCATGAGGATTTCACCTTAGTAACTTAAACATCTCCCAAAGGGCATACCTCCTAATGCCGACATCTTTGGGAGTTAGGATTTCAACATATGAGTTTGGGGACACACAAACATTCAGACCATGGCAGAACCCATCAAGATCATTTGGAATTTTCTTTTAAAAAAGATGTTTATTGTTCAAGAACTTGAAATTGTTTAACTTAGAAAAGAGAAAATAATGATTTAAAAAATGTCTTTGAGAGCCTAAGTGTCCATCAACTGACAAATGGATCAAGCAGATGTGGTTTATCTATACAATGGAATACTCCATGGCAATGAGAAAGAATGAAATCTGGACATTTGTAGCAACATGGATGGAACTGGAGAGTATTATGCTAAGTGAAATAACTCAGTCAGAGAAGGACAGATACCATATGATTGTACATATAGGAGGATTAGGAGCAACTTAACAGAGGACCATGGGGGAGGAGAAGGAGAAAAATAGCTGTGTAGAGGGAGGGAGGCAAACCATGAGAAACTCTTGAATGCTGAGAATAAACTGAGGGCTGATGGAGGTGGGGGAGAGGGCATGGGGGGTGATGGGTATGGAGGAGGGCACTTGTGGGGATGAGCACTGGGTGCTATATGGAAACCAACTTGACAATAAACTACTTCAGAAAAAAAAGAATATAGTAACTGTAAAAGAAGATTGTCTTTGAGTAGGGGTGCCTGGGTGCCTCAGTCGGTTCAGCATCTGATTTCAGCTCAGGTTATGTTCTCATGGTTTGCAGGTTTGAGCCTCGTGTTGGGCTCTGTGCTGACAGCTTGGAGCCTGGAGCCTGCTTCAGATTCTGTGTTTCCCTCTCTCTGTTCCTCCGCTTCTCGCACTCTGTCTCGCTGTCTCTCAAAAATAAAAATATTTAAATATAAATGTCTTTGAGTATACAAATAATAATTAGAGTAAGCAAAGGACAGAGATCTCTTGGAAAGATCATTTAAGAATAAACGGGCTTGCATTATAATGAGAAGGAGTTTGGTTATTAATAAACAAAAAAGGAGACATGCCCTGTCATATATGCTGATTAAACACTGGGACTATCCAACAAGGAACACTTCTGATTTCCACCCTCAGAGATATTTGGGACTAGCGCTGGCTAAAATTGGTATCTTGGATGATGTGCATATTTACTACCATAGAGACAAACAGATGAATAAAAGAGTTTTTCAGAAGTCTTTCCTAGACTGGGATTCCAGAACAGGATATGTAACTCTTTTCCTGCAAGATCCAGTCCAAACCAAGCTATATCCTGGGGTATACTGTCTTTCAGTAACAGGCAGCAGGTAGCTAAAGGCAAGTCATGGTCTAGAGTCATGGTCCTCAGATTTAATGGCATCAGAATCATCCAGAGGACCCTACCCTAACAATTTCTGATTCAGTGGGTCTGGGGTTCAGCTTGAGGATTTGCTTTTCTAAAAGTTTCCAGATAATGCTGACACAGTTGATCTGGGGACCATACTCCGGGAACCACAATCTGTAAAGAGATTCTATAGAGAACGGAAGATTCCTATTGTCTGAGTGATGTCTGAATGCCTGGCATAGTGGCCTCGGTCCCAGCTGACTGAATCCCCCAGCTGTGAGATGTGAGACCATCAATGAAATGAGTGTTAGGTCTTTTCCTTCTTTCAGCCCACAACCACACTTAGCAGGAAG
The DNA here is from genome assembly GCA_017311185.1 of Proteles cristata cristata. NCBI lineage: Eukaryota > Metazoa > Chordata > Mammalia > Carnivora > Hyaenidae > Proteles > Proteles cristata. Next base: position 752,925 of record JAESUZ010000403.1, on the reverse strand, counting down.
CATGCAAAGGCAGGCCAGGGGGCCCACCCGTAGGTCTTGTGTGCTTATGTGAATCTGTTTATGTGGGATTTTGCTTTGTGAATATCACACCTATTTAATTGGAGTCCCTGGATGCTGCCATGGATATTTTCGTTTCATTCAGACATTTACTCATTCATCCATCAACCCAGCCTTTAGGTATGCACTCGGTGTTTACAACGTGCATAGCTCTTTGGGATATACTTATTGACTCTGCTTCCAGTCTTCTGATGGATTTTTGGTGTCCCTGGACATTTACATTAACTTGTCACAGTAAAGACTGCTGACTCCTGTCTTTTAGTAAGAGGACATCCTGAGTTTCACTGGGCAGATAGCCACAGTGCTCAAAACTAAACCTGTTGGGGGGCTTGGGGGGCTCAGCCAGTTAAGTGTCTGACTTCAGTTCAGGTCATGGTCTCCACGGTTCATGAGTTTGAGCCCCACGTCGGGCTCTGTGCTGACAGCTCAGGGCCTGGAGCCTGCTTCGTATTCTGTGTCTCCCTCTCTCTCTGACCCTCCCCTGCTCATGCTCTGTCTCAAAAATAAATAAACATTAAAAAAAAAGAAAAGAAAAAACCACTAAACTTGCCAACCTTCTACACAGCTAGTTTGAACATGAAACTAAATTCAGGCAAAAATGAGATGAACCAAAGGAACATGTGTGACTTTTGGGTTGTCTTCTTTAAAAAGGAAAGGGCTTCCCTGAATTTCCTTTCTCTGTTTCCTGCTCTCTGAGGAGTGACAATGGCTAGAACAGTTCTGGAAGCCACATGTTGAAGATGGTCAAGCCGCCTCACCAGCCATGGACCACTGCTTTCTAGGCTGTTAGGTTAGAGTCACACAAATTTCTTCTTGTTTAAGCTACTACAATTGGGGGCTTCTTTGTTATAGCAGCTTAGCCTTTATCTTAATTCATACAAAAGCCTACGTGGCTGTTCTTTGCATGTGTTATCTTTCTGGACTCAAGATTAGCTCAAATTTTCAAAATCATGGTACCGCTTAAACCCTCCTTGTACCTAGAACTGGCATCTGTTTCCACTCCGTTCAACTAGATCTGGTCCCCTGTGCCCTCCTTCAGTAACTCATCACCTGGGGTACGTGTCTAAAGGACAAGACAATGCTTACGGATAAATGTGACTGGAATGCTGATAACAGATGCTGTTAGAACAACCCAGGCAAAGATATTGACGATCAGATACTTGGGTAATTCCTAGAGGATCAAGTGTAACCCCCTCTTTCTTTTCTTATGGTCCCCAAAGAGGTTTCTCCAGACACACAAAAATCTCGGAGTCAGCCAGGCGCCCCTGCATCAACATTTTAAAGCAATGATTACTTAGCCAAGAAGTGCTATGAAGACATTTACATGAAATTAAAGTGATTACTTCTGACAAGCTTGAATGAAGGAACAATCGCAGTCAGAGGCTGATCAGTTAGGCGCCATTCAACAACCTCATCTGGCCATCCTGGATGTGTTTTTCTAAAGCAAGAAAACACAGTTAAGAAGTGGCAAGCTTTGGCCAGGAATTAATAGTCCTCAAAGGTGGTAAGATTGGCAGCTGTGTGCGCGGTGTGACTCAGGAACAATGAGTCATTTGTCCTTCACATTTGTCTGTGTCAGGTTCGAGAGTCGTTGTGAGTCGTCAGCCTTCTTGGGCTGAGCCACTGTCCTCCACGCTCTTCCAATTAAGGGACAATGCATTATCCCAGCTAACACTTTAGTGTCCATACGTCCTCTGGCTAGGAAATTTTACCACCATCACTACCATGAAATCCACATTGAGTGTCTATAATGAATAGTTCAGAGGGCTGGGGAGTCTGGGGTCAGTGCCCTTGAAGCAGAGCCGGGAGAGATTCAGGTGCACGTGACTTGCTCAGTGATGCTGTTGGGAGAAAGGGTGAGCAGGGGCAGGGTGCGGCAGGGTCGGGCAGGGTGGGGGCGAAAAGCAGGATGCGATCTCAGTTGGATTACAGCTTCAGCCTGACCCCATTGGGAAGCTCTAAAGCATGAACTGCCCCACAGAGTTCTTCCCCACCTTAGGCAAGCGGCCAGCCCTCTGCCCCTCCGTGCTAGTCACTCATTCTTAGGCTGTCAGCTGCCTTGGGCAGGGGGGAGATAAAAGAAGAAGAGAGGCATAATTTCCCATATGCGGCAGTTCTGCTTTGGCTAAGGGCGCTTCCCCAGGACGATGCTTCTCCAACTTTGCTACACATTGGAGCCTCTCGGGGCTATTAAAAAAAATACCACTGCGTCCACACTCAGCCATTGTGATTTAAGGAGCTTCTGCCTGAAACTCCCTGACTTCAAGACTCAACCGCCCTTCCTCTGCACAGCCTTTCTTTAGTCCTGCCTTGGAATGGGTTAACAAGTCATCTCCGCTGTCTTCTAGAGCCTTTACCTTTCTTATAGAGACCTTCAGCCTTCATTGAGGTTGACTTCCTTGCCATTGGACTTGGCTCTCCCTTGAGGACGTGGGCGGAGCTTATCTATCCCTGCCCCCACCTCCGTGCCCAGGGCAGAGGGCAAGCTCAGGGTCTGTTACTCAGTGAACGAATGGACGGAATGCAACTTTTCACACTAGTAGGACAGACACAAATACTCCAGGAGCTCTGAGGAGGGAGTAATTGTTCGGTACTGCGGCAGGCTTTGAGGGAAAGGTGGAAATTAAGCCAAGATTCTGAAGAACAAAAGGAAAACAAATCCCTGTCCTGTCCCTGTTTCCGGTCTATCTAGAATCCTGCGGGTTAATTTCAAGCTGGTTTCGGTGGTAGGTAGCGGACACTGTTGATGCTCCTCTCCGCAGCCTTCCAGAAGGGACTAATCATGATTTTTAACACAGGCTGGGAAAATGGCCCTGGAAGGAGATCTTGCTCTTCTCCCACGGTCATTGGAGAGGAGCATCCATCCATTAGCAGACCTTCCTCTCAGCAGGTGTCTGTTCTGCTCCCGTTCAATGTGTTAATGAATCCTAGGTGACACAGTAGGGCACAGGGATGGACACCATCATCCTGGCGATGATGGATGATGGCTCTACTGTGTCTCCTCGTCTGAGCCCGACAGAGGGGCTCCACAGCCTGCCCAGAGCCTGGATGTGGCTGGGATTGGCGGGAGAGCCGACAAGCCAGCTGAGGTTTATTGCAGGTCAAAGAGAGATGGCCCTCATGTCAGGAGGCGGAGCAAGAGGCCCCTGCAGGCAGCAGTTGGAGGCCGGCCATCTTGAACCCTCTTCTGCTAGCCTGCCGGGGGGATGGGTCCTTTCAGACTGCCAGGAGCCAGTGGAGGTAGAGCTGGGTAGAAAGGCTCTATCTGTCTTCTGCAGGTGGGCTTCTGGATGCCTCTGGGCTTGCTCTTCAACAGACTGTTTTCGACAAAAACACTTAAGATTCTCAAACGGTCTCGAGCCCCAGGTTTTATCCTCATGGGCATGTGAGTGCCCTCTCGGTGAGCGATCGCACATACCCACGCACCTGTTCTACCTTTGTGTTTAGAGACCCAGGCTCTGGATTTAGACGAGCCTGGATTCAAATCCTGGTCGTGTGGCTTTACATAAATGACTGAGCTTCTGTGAGTCCCAGTTTTATGATCTGCATAGTGGAAGTAATAATAGCTCCTTCCTGATAGGCTAATGGTGGTAACTAAGTAATAGTATCTGCGCAAAAGTATTTAGAGTTGTTCCTACAACATAACAGGGGATTTAATATTTTGATTAGGTTATTGTTGTTATCGCTATTATCGATCTTTCAGATTTGACAATTTTTGCAAGTCAGTGCAAGAAACTGCACAAGGTATTAAGGACAAAAGGACCACGGAGACCTGGCCCTAAAAAGCTCATAGTCTAGAGGCACAGATGCATTTAAGAGCATGAAGCTGAAGTTCTGTTGGACATTGGGTCACCACTAGCCTTCACTGCACCTTTTGTGTTTTCTGTGTATGTGTGTTTTTAATGGTTATTTATTTATTTTGAGAGAGAAAGTATACGTGTATGTGAGCATGGGAGGGAAAAAGAGAGGGGGAGAGAGAAAATCCCAAGCAGTCTCCATACTGTCAGTGCAGAGCCCAATGCAGGGCTTGATCTCATGAACCATGAGACCATGACCTGAACTGATATCAGGAGCTGGACACTCAACCAACTGAGCCACCCAGGTGCCCCTACGTTGGACATTTTGAATTAGAAAAATAAATGCACTTTTCTGCCAGTGGGCTGGATTTTAGACCCTTGCCCTCTGGCCGGGTGTTCTTGCTCAGTGAACAATCTGAACAACTGTGCATAATGACCATATGTGATATGAGCTATGCCAGCAGCAGAAGCAAAATTGTGATTATTGTACTTGGGGTATGAAAAGTAAAATAGATCTTCACAGGGAAGGTGGTCACTAAGCTATATCTTAAACAGTGACTCAATTTAACAAGGCTTGCAAGACTTGCCAGAAAAGGCAGTAAAACAGAGGCACAGGGAGTCATGAAGGGAGCCTGCTAGAAACCCTGATGGAATCAGAGTGTGAAGAGCTTTGAATGTCACACAAAGGAACTTGGCATTTTGTCTATAAACCCTGTGAGTTCATGATGAGTTCTGTTTGAGCTCAGTGCCTGCTGGACATTTGTGATATGGATTTGTAAACAGATAGTGGAGAGAAAAGCCCACTCTACAAATCCTGAAAACAGGAATGAAGGCCCAAAGCAGGTTGTGATGGAGAAGCAGCCAGTACCAGAAATACTCCAACAGAAAACTTTTCAGTTCTTGTTGGACAACTTTCTATGGAAATAAGGAATAGGAGTCAAGGAGTCAACTTCTTTCTAGATGCGAAAGAAGTTAGGCCAATGGGGCTAATAGCTACAGAAAGTTCTAGAAGCATGAGGCCTGAAAGGTAGCATTTAGGAGTTCATGAGGACCTAAGCAAAGAAGTTCCAGTAATGAGGTAAAATCAGAAGCAACACTCCAGAGGGGATTCTGTGTTTAAGGGAAGAAAGTGGAGGAAGGAACTAATCTCTTTTTTTCAAAGAGATCAGTGAAGAAACGAGAAAGAGAAATGGTTTATTAGGCTGAGTTTGAAGATATTTGAGGGAGAGGGTCCTAGAAATGGATTATATATTTCTGCTTCAGATAGCAGAGAAATAAGAGACCATTTTTTGGGTAGAGAAAAAGGAGTCCCCAGACATTTTTGTTTACCTTTGGAATTCTATTCTGGGCTTTCTAGAATATCAATGCAATTGCAAGAGAAGATGCCATTTTTATGTGGTTTTCCAGTGGGAACAGTTATCGGCCAAGTCTAGGACATTTGAAATAAGTTATGAATCCCAAATATTAAGGGGAATGGGGGAAATGTACCAATATCTATAGCATGTTGGCTCAATGTCATTCTATGTGCTAGAAGTTTTGTGTAGATCATCTGATATAATCTGCAGAATAACTATAGAGTGCTGTAAATTTTCTTTCAGAACAGAGGCTCTCAACCTAGCGATACATGAAGTTCTTGGTATTTTATTCCATGTTTTGTGTATGTATAGGTGGCATTTGACAGAGAGCTCATAGCTTTAATGAGATAATCCACAGGGTCCAAAACACTAAGACCTGTTGACGTGGGTGCCATTCATCCCCAACAGCGTGTAACAGAGTCATAAGCACTAATTTCTTTTGTTAACATTTATATGTTTCTAGAGGAGTTCTTACACCTTCTGTACTGCCCTCCCCATAATCTTGAGCAACTAGTAGACTCTCAGTACTTGCTGATTAACTAATGGGCTTTTGCGTTGACTCAAACATATTTATAATTTAGAGGGAAAAGACAGTAGAGATATTTTTACATTCAACCTATTGCAGATATCACAACTTAGCTGTATCGTATCAACAGGGTGGGTGGGCCCTCAGGAAAGAATAACACAGTCATTGGGAGCTATTTGTGCTTGAAATTTGCATCACAAACATCCTACGAGATATTTGATTGTATATAAAATACAAATGACATCTGCTGTGCGCCTGTATTAAGCAGCTACTGCCAGGAAAGCATATGCCAAGATAAACAGGCAATTTAGATGATGGATCTGAAAGAGAACCAGAACCAGAGAAACAATCCATGCTGGCATAATGAGCCTCTCACACATGATTTCTATCATAAATGGTACATATTGAAGGGTAATGCAAAAAAGAAATGACTTGAGAATATCTATTTCCATGATGTTCATCAACTTACAATACAAATCATAAGAAAAAGCACTTAGGCATTTTAAAGATGGGCTTGAATGAGTGTAAGCAACTGCAAAATATGATTGCTTGGTATCATTTAAGAGTGTTCATCTCACTTTGTATCTCATTAAAAATTCATGGAAATTAGTGCGTTGTCAAAAGCTTGGCCAATCAGTGTTAATGGAAGACAGAACAGTTTGGTGTGGTTGTTTATTGAAACAGAAAATAAAACCAGCAATAAAAGTTGTATTTTTATTTGTGCATGGCTTAAATAACCCAGATATAGCTTTGTTTGTTTCTTTGTTTGTTTTGAGAGGGAGAGAGAGGGAATTTTAAGAAGGCTCCACACTGGGTGGACACGTGCCCAACTTCACAACTGTGAGATCATGACCTGAGCCGAAATCAAGAGTCAGATGCTTCCCCAACTGGGCCACCCGGAAGTCCCTGTTATAGTTATGAGTCTATATATGCTGGTTATGCATATGTACACTCACACACACATTTATCTCTGTCTCTGTCCCCATATCTATGCCCATTCCTGTATCTCTATCCATATTTATACCTAGCTATATCCACCCATATCTATATAAAATACGTGTGTGTATATATGTGCTTATATACATACACATATATTACCTAGAATACCTAGTCTCAACAATCCCTTATATAGGCCAATTTAACATGAAGGGCAAATTATTTATATATTCTAAAATGCTGCCCCCAAAAGAAAAAAAAATCACAATTTATAATTGGCGATCAAATCATTCAGGATTGAATGAGTAAATTAGAGTGTTTGGTGTTCAGAATTTGCTTTAGAACTTTATTATCATGAACAGAAACACCTCGTTTTCCAAACTGGCACATTTACAAAGTTGTCTAGAGAAGCAAAGTATCATTTTAAGGTACAGGTGTCGCATGCAAACCTTCCACTTATAAAATAAGACACTGCCGTGTCACCTCCTCACACTATGCCTCTTCTGGCCCATCCCATCTTTGAAGATCATTTCTTGCTGATGGATGATGTGCCCTGACACCACAGCGTAAATCAATCGTAAAAAGAAACAGCAGATCTTGTAAGGAATGTATGTTTCAGGGAATTCGCCGAGGACTAGGATGTTGGAGAACTGCAAAGCCAGTGAAACATGAACTGCTAAGAGTTAGATCAGTTAGCAACTGAAAAGAGAAAATAAAATTAGCCAGGATAATGACACGATAGACGCTTTCCATAGGAATACGTTCACTATCGTGAGAACCATATTAGGAAAATGCAAGAGGTCTTCCCGTGGCTTTGTAAGTGTGATTCTATTCCCTATCATCCTACACAGACGCCGGCTACTATGTCTACAATGTTGCATTGTGCTATATTTGTTGCAAAGTTATTTTAAGGAATATATTCTTTTCTTGTATTTGTTTTATGAGTTACTGCATAACGGTAGTTCATCCTAAATGTTGCCAAATATAGGATGAAATAGCTTATATAGATTCATTTTTCAAGGCAAAACCTTAGTCATACATCTTTTCTGTTATTCATTATTCTATTGTAGCCAATTTTGGGGTAGATTCATGTCCATGGCCTTTGATAAGGACCTGCCCATCATACCTTAAATACCACGAATCTTTTCTAATTTTGGAATATCCCCTAGTCCCCTTTGCATTAAATTTTGAGCTGCTGGAATCCTCTTTCAATATTCCTAGCTGCAGGGGTAATAGATCTATGAAAGATGGCTCAGTTTCTGATTCTGTCTTGGTAATCTCACACCGTGTCTTTTGTAGGCAATATTCAGTAAATCTTTTTAAAACAACCAAAATTCCTTCACTTTACCCCAATGTCCAATGCAGAGCCCTGGGACAACACAGGGTTTGCAGGAGGAGATGCTATTCCTCTTAATTCCCAGGGGCCTGACATCCAAAGCGGTATCTGTCTTCATAATTTTCGCTCTCAAGGTATAGAGGATACAGAGCGGGTCTGCAGATAATTTCCAGATTACCGATAACTCTGCTTTATTCATCTAGAGGTGATCCTGGCTCTTCCCAGGCTAACTCACATGCTCTGGCCTCACACTTCCTGGGCTCCAGCCCTGAATTCTGCAACGAATCTTTATGTTTGTACAACACTGTAGTCTTCCAAGTGTTTCAAAAACATGTTACTCAGTTATCAGAACTTTGCAAAGTGCGGCAAGTACCATTGTTCCCGTTGTACAAATGAAGAAACAAAAGTTCAAAGAGATTCTAGGAATCCCAGTATCTAATTCTTCCTACTGTGCCCTTCTTACTGCCTGGGAGCCCAGGAGGCAGAGTGCAAATACATCGGGTTTGGGGGGAGGGCTCATGTGGCAGAAAAAATACCCAGCTGTGCATCTGGGAATTCATATGTGAGAAGACTGTACAGACAACCCTCTCCATTTTTTAAAATATGTATTTGTTTGAGAGAGGTGGGGGGGGGCCAGAGAGAGAGGGAGACACAGAATCCAAAGCAGGCTCCAGGCTCTGAGCTGTCAGCACAGAGCCCAATGTGGGGCTGGAACTCACGATCTGTGAGATCATGACCTGAGATCAAGTTGGGTGCTGAACCAACTAAGTCCCTCAGGCACCCCCAGACACCATCTCTTTTTAAAAGAAAGATCCTACACAAGGTGATCTGAGGGTCAGCCTGCTATGAGACCCTTCAAGAGGATGTAGTCAAGGCAGAGAACAGAACCTATAAATCTACCTGCCAGCAGCATTCTCCAGGATGTGGTTGCTGGCTCTGGTCACTGACTAGAGTTCTGGTACTGCTAGCTAATAAATTGAGCACCTACTGTGTATATAGATCTTTATAAGCTCCGTGAACCCTCATGGGACCTTCTGAAGTCATGTAAGCTCTCTTTACACACTGGGATCCTGGGGCTCAGAGAGGTTACAGCAGCTGCCACAGAGCTAGTTAGTGACAGGATCAGAATGTGAACCTCGGCCAGCCATCTCCAAAGCCTCCCGATTTTTCTGTGTCTCCATTCTGCCACTTAGCAGCTCAGGAGATACTGTGACAAAGTAGAAAGCACAAGAGGCTTAGCTTCTGGAGATGTGGATTCAAGTCATTGAATCATGGTGCTCCACAAATAGTTCTGGAATAAATGGATTGTTACGATGTTGTTCCTTATGCTTAGCTAAAATTTACCTTTTACTGTTTTTATTTATTGCCCTAAATAGCATCATTAGTATGTGTGCCTATTAGTTTCTAGAGTCAATGTCACTGAATGTGTACCAATCTATGTACAATAAGACGAGATTATGAGTAATGTTACAAACTTTTACTAAACATTTTGCTCAATACTTCAGTCACATAATTATGAAATTCTTGAGTATTTGAATCAAATTTCCTCATTTAATGAATGAGGAAGCAAGATCTTATAAGAGTCCTTTGTGAGGTCACTCTGAGGAAAAAAGGCAAAGCCAGAATTCAGATTCAGGGATTTCAAGTCCAAAGTCATTGCTCTGGGTGTTACATTCAGCATTCCTTCTGAAAGGAGCTCATAGTGGTTCTCTACCTTCTGGTCCCACGAGGCATACATTTTGATACTTGTCATCATTGTGACTTTGGGAGGTAGACCGCCCCAGGGGCTAACATTCCCATTTTGCAGATGTAGAAATGAGACACAGAGAGTTTAAGATTCAGTTGTGTTTGTAGGATGCCTACCGGCCCCAGAGCCAGACATGACTGCAATGCAAGGCAATGCTTAGTCCTTCCTTTCTTTCTCCTTTTCCCTTAGCCTGCTTGGCATGTCAGCAATTCATAGTACACCGGCATTTTAGTCTTGAAGACTAAAGAAAAGACTGCCCTTCTAATCTCTGTAGCCCTGTCTACCTAGCCCTGTGCCTTGGACTAGCAGGTGCTTATTATTTATTGAATTTACTTTCCAGAAAGCTAACCATGATTACCTGCCATCGTATCTAACAGAGTGGTCAACAACATGAACTTGCGATCAGATCTAAAGTCTCCTTTGACTGTTTTCTTTTCAGTTGTATGATCCTGGCAGGGTGGAGACTAGGCTGAATCAAGGAGGTGCCTCGAGTACATAATTCCAGGAAGCGCTCACTCTCCAGAGTTAGCTCTGCACTTGGACTAACCTGAGAACTGGTGTCTCCTCAAAATTTGCAGCTGAGGGGCAGCTGGGTGGCTCAGTGGGTTAAGTGCTCGACTCCAGCTCAGGTCATGATCTCATGGTTTATGAGTTCAAACCCCCACATCAGGCTCCGTGGTGACAGCTCAGAGCCTGAAGCCTGCTTCAGATTCTGTGCCTCCCTCTCTTTTTGCCCCTCCCCTGCTTGCACTCTGTTTCTCTCTCTCAAAAATAAAGTAAAACATTTAAAAAAAATTGCACCCAAGGCATCTCATGTACCTCTCTAGTCCTGGCTCTGGACCTCGGACAGGGCCTTCCATTTCTCTAAGCCTCGTCAGTAAAACAAGGCTAGTTAGTTACACCAAATTCATGGATGTTGCTAACCTCAACATCAAACCCAAAAGGCTTTAAAGATAAATAAAATGGTTTGCACAGCTAATTACTAAAAAATGGTAGCAATTAGTATTAGGGATACTATTTTCAGGTCCCTTGATCTTGAAGGTGTCATTCTGCCTTCTCCCCTCCAAAAAACACAGGAATGTGCATCTTCTGGTAGCTACTTTCTCCCTTCCATTTATTTTGCTCGTGTTTCACTTTGGCCTGGCCCTAGTCTCAGGGACACTTGTCCAACAACAATCCTTTTACCTTCACTGTAATTCTGCAACTTGGGGATTATAATGCAGATCTGAATTTACTTCATCATTACATTTAGCTCTCCTTATAGTGCCAGCCAGAAAAAAAAAAAAAAAAAAAGGAAACATGAAGAAAAGCAAAAGCTTGATAATGCATGGATTACCATTAATGAGGAGATAATGAAAAATATACATTATCCTCTTGGCAAATGCAGACTTCCTGGAAGTTTATTTCACGTGGCAGATTCAGAAAAGCTCTTAATCTCCTCTGTTAACCTATGAATGATTCAAACTAGAGAAGAAGGGGCCGGCTGGAGTTTCACACGTGCAAATGGCATGAAATACTCGAGGTCACCCTCCATAATGTAGATTTTGAACTTCATACAACGTATGGGGATTTTTTACTGGTGTACGAGTACAAAAAGCTTTATGTGTCATCACTGCCATATAAATTGGTAACAGGACAGACACAAGTTTTGTTTTCTCTTACTCTCTGTTTGCCATGCATTTAAGTTCATTTGGAAAATTTCAGCCAATATCGAAGCAGGTATTTATCTGTGAAGAACAACATATCTGTTACCAAAAATAGTAACAATTGAGTGACTAATGTGTTTCAGGCAAAATAGTCGCATGTCAATTTCTCTGTCTCTCCTTTTTAAACAATTGTCCTTCAAGGTAAATATTACCTATTACGATGTTTTGCAGATGGGAAAACGAACTAGGGCTGAGGTTGGGAAGTGATTTTGTCAACATAAAATGTGGATGGTGAATGGTACCCAGGCCTATGTGACAATATAGCCCAGTGTTGCTACAACGTCAGGCACAGAGCAGCAATAAAAGAATAAAATATGCAAAAGATGGGGGGGTGTCTCTTCTTGAAGACAGCAGATCTGGCAGAGATGACACTGATCTAAGCACAGTACACATAGCACCTGTAGGGGCATTGCTGCTACACATAAGATGATGATTTAACTGGACCTATGAATTTCTCTGTGATTACAGTGAACAATGCCAGGCACATAGTGCAGAAAGCATCATGGTGGAAAAACAAGCCAGCACTCTGTGCGTGAGGAAGTTGTTAACTCTAAGTTTTGAAAGGCACCCTGGTGAAATACTTACCTTCTTTCCTTGAGTCTGAAACACTACTTCTAGATTGTAAAGATTATCTTCGCAATGTGCACATCCAACATGTGCATTTTCCCAAAAGCCTTTTTAATGTCAGCGTTGAGCCCTACCAAACGATGGCATTTCAGAATCAAAGACCTTTTAAAATTGTTTTTTTTTTTTTTTTTTTTTTTTTTTTTTTTTTTTTTTTTTTTTTTGCTCCTGACTGATGACTAGAAGTAAAAGTTAAAGCTCAAATGACCTGGAAGAATAGTCGCTTCTACTGTGGTTGCACATTAGATTCTAATGGTCTCCAGAAACCAACATCTGGCCCACTTAGATAGCTCTGGTTAAGATTGTTCTTTTTGTTTCTATCTTTAGATTTAACAGCATGTCCTAACAGTTTCTGGCACTGGTCGATGAATTTATAGTAGAAATCCAGATGTAGGGGGCTTGCTCACTTATGACATAGAGCATGCCGTTTTATGCTCAGGATGACATCACATCAAATTAATGAATATTGGAAAATAGACCCAGACAACCTCTATCTGTAAATGGAACGATGATGGATAGCTATGGGGGCTCTCATGAAGCAAAGCTAATTTTATGTACAAAGGCAGAAGCAATGTCAACAGACCTCACTGTAAATGCACTATCAAACTTTGGGCTCACCTTTCACTAAGTGGAGATGTAATCATGTGTCAAACAAATTGTGTTTGCAGTCCGAGGTATGGATATGTGTGTGTGATTACAAAGGCCAGACTGCAGATGAGTCCTGTCAGGGGGAAACCACTTTGTGATTCCTTGTAGGGACTGATTTATAAATCACTGGGCAAGGTTTTTGTTTGCTTAGGAGGAACACGTGACATAGAGTGCAAGGTGAAGGCTCTGAGTGGATAGGCTGTTCTTGTCATTGGACTTGATTCCTATCATTATAGATGGAGTGGAAGCTTCATGTTCTAGAAGGTAGGATTGTGTTTGTGCAGGTATTTTCTGCTTACCACCAAGAACAAATCGGACTCTATTTTTCGTGGTACCATCAGAAGAGAGGTACCCAGATGGTCGGTCACCTCTGAATTCCTGAGTTCTGAGATCTTGAGCACTTCAGTGAGTAAGGGCTGGTGTTGAAAGAAAGGGGCAAAGTCCCCCTGTTCATTTGAGCTGCATTTTTTTTTAATCCTTGTTTGTTTATTTAGAGAGAGCATGAGCAGGGGAGGGGCAGAGAAAGAGGGAGAGAGAGAGAATCCTAAGCAGGTTCCATGCTATCAGCACAGAACTGAATGCAGGGCTTGATTCCATGATCTACAAGATCATGACCTGAGCTGAAATCAAGAGTCGAACACTTAATAGACTGAGCCGCCCAGGTGCCCCGTATGGGTTGCTTTTCATTTGTGGTTCTCTCCTTGGAGTTGGCCAAAGTAGCAAATTCAGAATCAATATGGGTGATTCCGATATGGCCTAAGTCCCTCCTTAGGGTCAACTTGAAAAGCCATTGCTCTGGAGCTAGCCTCCAACTTGTCCCGCTTTTGTAGCTGGTTATAGTGGCTGGCTAAAGAGAATCCCAGTCGACACTGCCAGTCTCCTTGAGAAAAATTCATACCCCAACACTTAATTAAGCACTTTCACTAACAGAGAGGCTGGTCTGAAGAGAGTAAACTGCTATACTACTCAAAGCATTACTTTCAAAGTAATGGAAGAAGGAAATGATCGAGTCAGTGTGAGTTGTAAACGCAAGCATCCACGAGCGGCACTGAGCTTGAAGCCTGACAAACTTATTATTAATTTTTTAATGTTTATTTATTTTTGAGAGAAAGAGGGAGAGGGGCAGAGAGGGGGGTGACACAGGATCTGAAGCAGGCTCCAGGCTCTGAGCCATCAGCACAGCCCAATGCAGGGCTCAAACCCACACACTGAGACATCATGACCTGAGCTGAAGTCTGACGCTTAGCCAACTGAGCCACCCAGGCGCCCCATGCCACACTAATTATTATTATTAATGGAAGCCTCAATTATCACCACAGATATGACCTATGCTTACTTTGCTTCTCATTTGCTATGAAAAGGCAATCATACTCTTCGACTAGAAGCCATCTGGCTTTCTGAATTATCTCAAGCACTGATATGTTGAAAGCAAAATAAATAGTAGTCATTTATCACTTTGACAATTTATTCTACTCAGGAGCCCAGGCCCAGAAGTATCCAATTCTCCTGAGGTTTATTCACTATTAAGCATTTTGAGTTAGCACTTGTAAATTTACTGATTGCCAACATTATACTTGCATTAAGGGTGTGTCTATAGGAACGTCTAGCATTTTTATTGTGATCTACTCTTTCCCCCCAAGAAGACAGGTATGCCGACTCTCTAAATGCCAGTGCTCTCTCAAGTTTAAAGATATGGTAATATATTTGTTACACAGGCTCTGGTGCCCTTCTCATTATTTGTTCATTTATCTGTCACCATTCAACAAACATTTACCGCGTGTCTCCTCTGCACCAGATGCTACAGTAGGTGTTGGAGATGAATAGTTGAGTAAGAAACAGTCCCTGTCAATCGGACCCACAAGTGTATGGCCAACTAATCTTCGACAAAGCAGGAAAGAGTATCCAATGGAAAAAAGGCAACCTCTTTAACAGATGGTGTTGGGAGAACTGGATAGCAAGGTGCAGAAGAATGAAACTAGACCACTTTCTCACACCAGACACAAAAATAAACTCAAAATGGATAAAGAACCTAAATGTGAGACAGAAACCATCAAAACCTTAGAGGAGAAAGCAGGAAACAACCTCCTTGACCTTAACTGTACCAACTTCTTACTTGACACATCCCCAAAGGCAAGGGAATCAAGAGCAAAAATGAACTATTGGGACCTCATCAAGATAAAAAGCTTCTGCAAGGCAAGGGAAACAATCCATAAAACTAACAGGCAACCGATGGAATGGGAAAAGATAGTTGCAAATGACATATCAGATAAAGGGCTAGTATCCAAAATGTATAAGGAACTCACCAAACTCCACACCCGAAAGACAAAGAATCCAGTGAAGAAATGGGCAGAAGACATGAACAGACACTTCTCCAAACAGAACATCCAGATGGCCAACAGACACTGAAACGATGCTCAGCATCCCTCATCATCAGGGAAATGCGACCAAAACCACACTGAGATACCACCTCATGCCCATCAGGGTGGCTAAAATGAACAAATCAGGAGATTCTAGATGCTGGCAAGAATGTGGAGAAATAGGCACCTTCCTACACTGTTGGTGGGAATGCAAACTGGTGCAGTGCCTCTGGAAAACAGCGTGGAGGTTCCTCAAAAAATTAACAACAGAACTCCCCTATGACCCAGCAATAGCACTGCTAGGAATGTACCCAAGGGATACAGGAGTGCTGATGCATAGGAGAACATGTACCCCAATGTTCATAGCAGCACTCTCAACGATAGCCAAAACATGGAAAGAGCCTAAATGTCCATCCACTGATGAATGGATCAAGAAGGTGCGGTTTATCTAGACAATGGAATACTACATGGCGATAAGAAAGAATAAAATCTGTCCATGTGTAGCAACATGGATGGAACTTGAGGGTGTTATGCTGAGCGAAATAAGTCAGGCAGAGAAGGACAGATAGCAAATGTTTGCACATATAGGTGTATTAGGAGGAATTTAACAGAGGACCATGGGGGAGGAGAAGGGGAAAGATAGTTGGGGAGAAGGAGGGAGGCAAACCATGAGAGACTTTTGAATGCTGAGAACAAACTGAGGGCTGATGGCGGTGGGGGAGCGGGGAAGGAGGGTGATGAGTGCGGAGGAGGGCACTTGTTGGGATGAGGACTGGGGGTTATATGGAAACCAACTTGACAGTAACATATATATATATAATATATATTAATATATAATATTATTAATACAATAATATATATATTTATATATTTATTTTATATATATATATATATAAAAGAAACAGTCCCTCTCCTCTGGTGTATAAACAGATGACAAAGCCTGGCATGTATATAGGTGATTTAAAATTTTTCATGTTAAGAAATAAAATGAGAGCAGAGAGAAATACACAACTGGCTTGCTTGGATTATTCAGAAAGGTTTTGCTGAAAGCGGGCATCTGAGCTGGGGCTTGCAGCCTGGGTAGATATTTGCCCGTGGAGGAAAGCAGCGAAGGGTGTTGGACAGTGGTGGGCATTTGGGGCTCGTGTGAGAAACTCAGTCTGATGAGAAGTGAAAACGAGGCCACTTAGACATGAAGGGTGGGAGTAACCCAATCCCCAGGGAAAGAGGTTGGCGAAGGGGAGCCACAGAAGAGTTTTCATTTTGAAAGTTAAGATTTTCTTATTCTTTTTAGAGCAGCATTAGGCTCATAGAAAAATGAGCAGACAGTGTGGAGAATCCCCCCATGATCCTTCCTGCCCTCCTCCACAGTTTTCTCTGTTTTCGACGTCTTGCATCAGCCAGTTAGCCACTGCTGGTGGGCATAATAAAGCTTATTTTGGTATTTTGGGAAGATACTGGGTAGTGTGTGATGATGAGACTGGAGGCGGGGAGACGGGTCACAGTGCTGGGGCCAAGTTGCACCTGTCAGCTGGGAGGAGATTAAAGCCAAGGCGGAGGTGCTGGAGGCTGAGAGACGATGGGCTCCGTGCTATGGGTTACCTGCTCCGCGGTCAACACGATCTGGTAACTAGATGTGAGGAGCTTGGTGTAGGTGACGGTGCCAGCCATCGATTTATTACTGCGCAGCCCTGGGTTCACTCTTCCGGACCTGCTCTGCCTGAATGGACTGGACTCTTGAAGCATTTCTCCTTTCTGTGCCAGTAGGGGGTGCGGGAGGGGCGTACAGGAAGTAGGGAGCTTCCCTTCCTGTTTGGTGCTTTTGCCTTGCTCTTGCTGTATGTCCCACGGTGGTGTGTGGGGCGGGGGGGCACCCAGTGGCTCCCTGGCCCAGATGCACACCCCAGATGTGTAGCCCCTTTGTCATCCAGCAGCTCTGGCTTGCGCTGGTACCGTATGGCTGTGGCCTTCCCTCTGCAGACACTGCACACTCCAACCCTTCTACTACAGTGAGGTCCTGACTCCCCATGGGCCCCACCCACCAGCCCGGGCTCCTCTGAACCCCAAGGTCAGGGCCTGCCACGGTGTCAGTGTGCTCGTGCCCAGATGCCCAGCCAACTTCTCCATCATCTAGGGGGCTGCCAGCATACCTTCTCAGGGAGATCTGCAAGCCAGCCCTGGAGCGCAGGATCCATTTCCAAACGTGTCCTTCCTTAGGTGTTCTCCCTCAGCCCTCCGCTGTGCTTTAGAGTCCTCTCTGTAGCTTTATAGTTAACCTCCAGCATAGTTTAATACTTCTAATTTCAGTTATGGTGACGTTTCTGTATCCTGGTTGAACCCAGGTCATCGAGCAACCAAGGGAACAGTGGCCCTAAATGGGATGAAGGAGCAAGAACCACCTTTTGGTGGTAAAGACAATGAATTCATATTTGCAAATGTTGCATTGCAGATGCTGGTGGGACCTCCAGGCGGAGGAATCGAATAGGTGATTGGGCTGGGGATGTGTCCTGGGCACAAATATGGTGGTTGAAGTAAAGCCTTCCAGGGAAGGCAAGCAGAGTCTCAGAGGGCAAGAAAGACCAAGAATGGAATTTTTTTTATTATTTCTAGGAGAGAGAGAGAGAGAGACAGCGTGAGCAGGGAAGGGTCAGAGAGAGAGGGAGTCACAGACTCTGAAACAGGCTCCAGGCTCTGAGCTGGCAGTCAGCACAGAGCCTGACGCGGGGCTCGAACCCACGAACCGCGAGATCATGACCTAGGCAAAAGTTGGACGCTTAACCGACTAAGCCACCCAGGCGCCCCAAGAATGGAATTCTTAAAATTCCCCAAGTTTAAGGACTGAGCAGAGCAAAGGTGTCAGCAAAAGAGGCCAGAGGAACAGTCCCCGAGGTAGGAGAACTCACAGAAGTCGAGGAAGGACATGACAAGATGTCTCAGACCACTCAGCAGGCCTTCAGAGGTGATTGGGAAGTTCAGGATATTCTCAGAAATAAGACCTTAAGAGTGTCAAATGTGTAGGGTGTAAACATGTCACCTCTGTGAACACTTCCCATTTGGGAAGAGTGAAATGCTCTTAAGGGCTACCTGGTGTATTACTGCCTTGTCTTCCTTGAGGAAAAAAGAAAATAATTCCACCTCTTAGGAGTTCCCTTGCACTTGAGGGCATGCAGAGTGGATCTGGAGTCAGTTGGGAGCCCCTGATATGATCTGAGAGGCATCTAATCCATTCAGACATTTCCTGGCGAGATCTGATCTCAGGCGGAAGCTGGTAGTGTTTGATCAATCCTACCAAGTTGTAAGCTGCCCAGGACCTAACTGGCATTTGACTCTTGCATTTGTTGCCAGACAGTCTTGGGACCCTGAGTGCCAACATCTGCATGCAGTTTTTGACATTGTAAGTCCAATGGCCTTTGGGACCCAGTGAGAGCTCACATTCAATTTGTGTGAAGCCGAGCTTCCTAGACAAGTCGCTTGATGAACCTGTGGGTCCAGCACTTTTCTGCATTCTGTGTGATCTCTTCTCACTGAGGTCTGGGAAGTCATCTTTGGTTCTCTTATCAGATGGGGCCACTTGATGTTTACGTTTGAGTCCTATGTCTGTGCTGGGTTTTCCTGTAGGAGACTCAGTATCTAACCTGATAAGTTACAGGATGCTTCCTGGGGGTCGACAGGGCAGATACGCCTTTTCAAGTAGGATAGATACATCCTTTGAACGTACCTTTGGTGGCTCTAAAGACGAGCTTGAAAAAATTGTCATTTCTTACTATACAAGGACAAAACACAAGCTATTTCTTAGATAAGTCAGGGTAATAAGTGGAGGCGTGGAAGATGAGTTTACACCTCACACATGCTTTTCCTTTATAAAGCCAAGGGTACGTCCTGGCTTTATAAACACGGGCAAAAGTGAGCAGCCAACAAAATGTTTTGGATAGCACAAGCCACGCGCTATACATACGGAAGTAATGGACCCTCTGATCAGTTTTGACATAAGTTCCCCCAAAGCCTGCCTTTGTCACCTCTTGAGGTGAAAAGCTGTGGGAGAAGCAAAACAATCACAGACTGTCTGCTTGTTCTCGGTCCTGTATTTTCCTTCGACTTTCCTCTCTCATCTGTTGGTCTTCAGGTAGTCAAGTTCATAGAGCTTTCAGGAGAGGACGTGACAGTGGGTGGTGGAGAAAGTTAGCTGCTCTGAATCCTGGAGGGTTATTTTGTGACTCTCTGGAAAGCAGACAAAAGCAGTAATAAAGGAGTCCACATAAACCCCTTGAAAAATAGCAAGAACTCAGAGGCTATCGTTTTTCACCTACGATGCCTTTGGACTCTGTGGAGTTTTTTTTTTTCAAACAAAACCTGGACCTTGCTCTTGAACTAAAAAGAACTGTGTCATCCTACAGAAAAACAGTCACATTATTATTTAATGTATGTTGCCCTCTAGCAGATGGTTTAGAATTGCAAGCGTTTTGTTCAGCAAGTTTTTCCTACCATCTCTCTGGCATCACAGCGCTGGTCTAGGTGAATAGGCTTATCCCCTGCACTTGACCTGCCAGGACACTGCCGTGTTTGGTACAAAGGCTGGATTGTGTTGGAATCTACCTTGAATTGAAGAGCAGATGGGCGCATGATAAGGACCTGAGCCAAGTGAGATTAAGCACCTTTACTCCACAGTCCTCACTGCCATGACCATTAGAAAGGCTATACAGCTTGCCAGAATGGGGCTGCCTGGCTAGAGTGGAAGTGGGATCTTAGGATGAGGCGCTTGGAGAGATCACAAATGGTTGTGTGTTTTGTCAGAAGTTGGGGGGTCGTGGGAGGCCATGGCCATGAGCATGTATGAGTGACAAGCATGGATGTTACTGAGCACGCCTCCAAGGGAAATTATGAGTATCCTTTGGTGATGTCTGAGGGGGTGCTTCAGATCCCAAACCTCACCAGGACAACCGGATGCCTTCCTCTCGTTTTGGGAATCATTCCATTTTTTTCTTTTCTTTTTTTTTTTTTTAATGTTTATTTATTTCTGAGAGAGAGAGAGAGAGAGAATGAGCAGGGGAGGGTCAGGAAGAGAGGGAGACACGGAATCTGAAACAGGCTTCAGGCCCTGAGCTGGCTGTCAGCACAGAGCCCAAAGCGGGGCTTGAACCCATGAACCGCGAGATCATGACCTGAGCTGAAGTTGGACGCTCAACCAACTGGGCCACCCACGCGCCACAGAATCGATCCATTTTCAAAGCGACTCTCATGAAGACTCCACATGGCAAATGTACTGAACAGTCCTTGGGCCTGGAGGGGATGCATGGGTCACTGTATGTGCAATGCATTGCTGCAGATGAGCTACTGGTAATAATCACATCTTTAATCAACTTATTGTGAAGACATTGCGTCAGGCTCAGTACCATGCCCTTCATATTTTCAAATTCATTTCCATGTTCAATGAATATAATTGCAAAAATAAATTTAAAACTAATTATTCCTGACCATAATTCTACATTTCACAACTCCACATCTGCAAATAAAGGAAGTCATAGCCATTATGATAATAGTTCCTAATAGCCTGGAACTGTGACCTAATTGTAGTTTAAGTTACCACCATGATGTAAATAGTGACACGGCTATTACTTCACGGTCATTACCCAATGAGGAAGAACAGGTTGCAATTAAATTATGGTAGAAGGGTCACCAGATTCCATTAGTATCAAGAAAGTAGCCAACATTGTGTGGATATGGAAGACTGTATGGTATAACAATGGTTGAAAAGATGGAGTCTTTAAGAAAAATTAATTTTAAAAAAATCTCCCTGGTGGACCTGGGTGACTCTGTCAGTTAAGCGTCTGACTCTTGATTTCGGCTCAGGTCATGATCTCACTGTTCATGAGCTCGAGTCCCTCATCGGGATCTACACTGATAAAGCGGAGCCTGCTTGGGATTCTCTCTTTTCTTCTCTCTCTCTCAAAATAAATAAATCAACTTAAAAAAAATCTCCCTGACCATGTGTTTCAATGACATGCAGTCAGGTACCGGGTGCTGAGGATCTTTCGTACGTGGTGGTCCAGGCCACCTCCCTTCCTCTTGGTTTCTATTGCCCTAAGGACTGATAGGTGCTCATCCCCTCTCCACTTCCCTCATGCCATCCTCCCTTCTCCCACCCTCTATGCAACCATCTGACACATTTTATTAGAATGCAAATCTGACAGTATCATTTCTCTGCTTGAGATCATTCAGTGGCTCTTTACAACCTGTAGAAGTGGTTTTCATGTTGCCAAGAAAATCTATGAGGACCTTGGAGATGCTGCTTCCCACGGATCACGGACCGTCACCCCCTCCCTCTTTCTCCTTCGGCCCAGGCATCTGGTGCCTGGTTGCCTTGCAACTCCATGGATGTACTGTTCCTAACAAGGCCCCTCTCCTCCTCACAATTGCATCTGCTTGTAGTCCCCGTAGGTAGAGAGGCAGCCACGTCTCTTCCTGGCCAAGCCCCGTGCTATAGTCACCTGCCAATTCTTATCTGCCTTTCAAGCCTCCGCTCAGACATCACCTCCTTTGCCATACCTTTGTTGATTCTTCTAGGAAGATTATCTCCTCCGTCTTAGGTGCCACACCACATCTTGTTTTTAATCAATGCAATTGTGTTTATTATGTTTGTCCATTCTGGTTATGTGTGGATCTATATGTTCCATTTATCACAAGGACCTAGCCCACCGCTTGATCTGTAATAGGCAGTCTCTTTATGATTGCTGAATTCTGTTTTTGAGAAAGAAAAATGTGGGTCTGAAGAAGAGAAGACAGAGGGAGGCTGAGAAGTGTCTGGAAGCATACAAAGGGTGGTCCTATGGAAAAGGCTTTGGGCTTGTTCTGCCTGGCTGTGGGTGTGAAGCCTGATCAAGGCATGGAGGACAGAGTGAGGGACAGGAGTAATGTAAAGAAGGATGTCCCAAATGTCAGCTGTTGAAAGAGAGAACTTGCTGTCTCTTGAAACAGGCAGTGAGAATCTGATAACTGAGGTATTTAGACTGAGCTAGAGATTTTGTAGGAATTAGTCAGGTATCATGTGGATAACTGCATTGGTTCTTTCTGTTTTATGATACAATAATTAAAACATGGCATTGATGTTCTATTACCCTAGCTCTCTGTATATCAAAAAGCAAAGCAAAATGAAACAAAACAAAACCAACCCTAAGTAAAATGTCTAGGACCTAGATTTGCCTATATCATTATCCTCAGATGCTTGATACTAATTATTGAATGTTAAAGATTATTGACACTTTTTATAAGGTTATCAAATGTACGATGTAGTTTCAGAGACCTTTATAACATACTTTGACATTTAAGACTCTGAATTTTGCAAATATTTGATGTTTACAGGGATATTCTCCTGATTGTTGAGGGTGGAATTGCAAAGAAGATTCCACCTTCCCAACTTCATCCTAATGGCATCAAGCTTGTTATGGTTTTGATTCTTACTTACACTTTGGATTCATCCACAGTTTTGATTGAGCCTTTTTGTTTTTGCTAAGAGTCAGCAGCACATTTTGAGAAAAGTAGGGATTCCTACTGTGAAATTTCCAAAGACCCATGACTATTTAAGATTTTGTACATCATATGATATTCTGCTGCTGTTTTGTTTTTGGTGGTGGTGGTGGTGGTGGTGGTGGTGGTGGTGGTGGTGGTGTGTGTGTGTGTGTGTGTGTTGGTTTTTGTTCTATTTTCAGCAGCCGTATGGGCAAGATAAAATCGTTGTGCTGAATCTGGATCATTATGGTGGCACAAAGCTAATTGATCATCTTCCCTCTCTCTACAAACTCCAGATTTACTGCATCTGCCAAAGCTTACATGGCCCCAAATTAGGTTTCTTTATGTTAGGCAACCCCATAAAGAGGATTTCCTGTTATCTAAACAAGGCCCCAGAGGAAATTTGACTCTCATAGTGTTAAAGTACTCTCTTGTTCTTATTTATTTATTTATTATTTATTTATTTATTTATTTATTTATTTATTTATTTATTTATTTATTTATAAGTAGGCTTTATGCCCAGCGTGGAGCCCAGTGTGGGGCTTGAACTCCTGACCCTGAGATCAGGACCTGAGCTGAGATCAAGAGTCAGATGCTTAACCAACTGAGCCACCCAGGTGCTCCTAAAGTATCCTCTTACAGTTGACTGTGGCTATTTCAAATGGGATGTGTCTAAAAACTCATTTAGGCTGCAGATCAGGCAAGGTCCTTCCAATTCAGCTCAAGACAGGGAACCTGCCTTTCTAAACAAAGTTTGCTGCCTCACTGAAGAGAACACTGACCGCATTTTCCCACCATTCCAGTCACGTCTAGAAATATGCCACCACTGTACCGGAGAAACACATCTGAGGATGCTGACTCTGTTGGGCCCCCTAGCAGGTAGGTACCCAGTCAGGAGGTGACATTTCACATTCACTTCATACCTGTTGTCATCTAGGAACATATGGCCCCTGTGCCACCCCCTATCAGTCTGACCACAGTCCAGTCAGCCGGAGACGCCCACCTAGTGTCCAGGGAAATCTCTCTACGGTAACTGCTCTGGAAGTGACAGGATGTGAAGACTTCTGTTTGGGAGCTACTGGCAAGGTGGGTCAGGACAGCTCTGATTTGGGTAAGTATTTGGAGTGTTAAGTCCTTTTCCCCTGATGCCCAATATCTGAATGGTTTTATGTGTTACCAGTAAATAGACTCTCTCATGTAGTGATTTGTGGTTCTTAGTCCTTCCTTCTTCATGATGTCATCATTAATAAATAAATATTTATTTATTTATTTATTTATTTATTTATTTATTAAGTATAAATATTTACTTTATATGTAGCAGAGTTCAGACACTATTTTAGGTGGTATAACATAGATGTCTCATTGGGTCAACTAGTTAAATTAGTTGAAATCCATATATACAAAGAATAAAAGTATATCTATATTTAAAGATCATTATCTATCTATCTATATATCTATCTATCTAGTCCATTATCTAATCTCCTTAAAATGATCTCTTAGGCCTAACTCTGAAGAATAGTGTCCAACCAGAGCCTATAGTTTTCATTACATTTCTTTTTTTTTTTTTTAAGTTTATTTATTCATTTTGAGAGTCGGGGGGGGAGGGGGAATCCCAATCAGGCTCCATGCTGTTAGTGTAGAGCCTGATGTGGGGCTCAAAGTCACAAATTGTGGCATTGTGACCTGAGCCAAAAGCAAGAGTTGGATACGTAACCAACTGAGCCACCCAGGTGCCCCTTCATTACATTTCTAAAGAAAGAATATACCACCAGAAGAAATATAATAAGCAGGAAACTTAAAAAGAATGCAATTATGAAGAGAGACATTGAGAATTTTCTTTCCTAAAGCCCTGAGAAGAAGATTCTCTGACCAGCTGGCTGATGAATCCGTATATCCATACAGAGGATAGGGATGCATCAGTCTGTCATAGTCTGACACCACTAGCTACTACGTTCATCCTAGTGATAGATCTTGCTAATACGTCATGTTCACCAAGCAACTTGGAGGTTAAAATCTGGCTTCTCCTAGAAATTTCCTCTGAGGGAGAGAAATCACTGACTCTCCTCTCCCTTTGAATTACCATTTCAAATAGTACTATTTCAAATATTAATTGCAGACCTACTTACTCTGTCCCAGTGTTCTGGGTTGGGAATTCATTTCATTTTGAATGTGGATATTGATGTCAATGTGAAGAATTGGTTAAGGAATGGGGGTTGATGGAGTCAGGTTATCGGGAGAGTAGAATCAACATCTAGATTAGAGACAATGAGGGTCTGTGTAAGGTAGAGCCAGAGAGGTAATGAACATTGAGAAAGGGGATGCACTGAGAAGATGGAATTAGGGGTACCCAGTCACTATGGAAATATACATGAAAGGAGGCTTCAAGAAGATTCTCAGATTTCTTCTGTGGGTTTGGTGTTGGGTCAAACTTGGAGATACTGATAATGCTTGGAAGAATAGGGGGAAACAATTTCTGAGCTTCTTTTTTTTTTTTAATTTTTAAATGTTTATGTATTCTTGAGAAAGAGAGCACGACAGGGTATGGGCAGAGAGAGAGGGAGACACAGAATTTGAAGCAGACTCCAGGCTCTGAGTTGTCAGCACAGAGCCTGACATGGGACTCAAACTCATGAGCTGTGAGATCATGACCTGAGCTGAAGTCACATGCTCAACCGACTGAGCCACCCAGGCACCCCAATTTCTAGACTTTCTAAACTGAGGACCATCCTTAGTTAAAAGTGACCTTTCTGAGGTACTTTTATGTTGTTAGATTCTATCAGAGGACCAGGCTCCTTAGATGGAAACCAGAGCCTTCTAGCCTGCAATCACTATACAGGAACACGGATGTACTCACAGGCTTTCACAGAAGTTTTATACAGTGAAGAACATGAAAATGAAATTGCTTATAATTTCTGCCTATCTCCTTCTTTCCAAGCCCCCATCCACTTTTCTGGAGAAATAACAACCTCAAGCTAAATAGGTTTGGTTAATGTATTCTTATTTTTTAAAACTGTAATTATTTTTCTGATACACTAGTTTTATGAACTACCAACTAAGAGTTTTCTCAGATAGTTGACCAACCAAAGCGATTTTGTGATGTTGCAGAAAAAGTGTACTGTAGACCGAAAAGAAATGTGTCAGTGGCTGAAAGAACTTTCAAAAGTGAAGAAGGGCCAATTATACAATGTACTTAACTTTTATATTAGATCTTCATTTTTTGCTTAGTGAAAATATGAAAATTTAGAGGGTGGAACAATTGAAACACTAGAATAACACAGCTACTGTAACCGTCATCTCTTAATTAGTCTGCCCCCAATTTTTTAAAATATATTTTTATTTATTTCTAGGAGAGAGAGAGAGACTGCGTGAGCAGGGGAGGGTCAGAGAGAGAGGGAGACACAGACTCTGAAACAGGCTCCAGGCTCTGAGCCGGCAGTCAGCACAGAGCCCGACGCGGGGCTCGAACCCACGAACCGAGAGATCATGACCTAAGTGAAAGTCGGACGCTTAACCAACTTAGCCACCCAGGCGCCCTGCCCCCAATTTCTTAAAGGTGGGAACTACTTTCCCCTCCCCTGGGGTTCTGGTAGACCTGTCCATCGAGGGTCCCGCCTCGTCACAGTGGTGGAGCCAGGGGCCAATCAGAAAACCTCATCCGCCTGGACACAGTGATTGGTCCAGAGTGGGCACATGACCCAACCAGGGCCAATCCGAGTTCTTTTGGGGACTTGAACCGTTGGTTCACTGGCAGTTTCCCTTTCAGAGACCCTGAGCTGTATTCACTTGGAACGTTGGGCCTGTCAGAGCTCGGCTTTACCTCTGTGTAGACAGAACTTACCAGGAAAGGGAGGCAATAAAACTGAGAGATGAAGAGACCCAGTTAAGTCTTAATAACATTAGCTGAGGGTCTGCCTTCATCCTTGCCTGACTATTACTATTCCCTGAGCCAATAAATTCTCCCCTTAACGTTTAGATTTCAAAGGGGAAAAAATGCTGACAAATCATATACCCTGCATTGAACTCAAAGCTACGATATACAGATTATCTGAAGGAAGGAAATAGTTCATTATGAATAGCACTTTTCACTTAAAGATCCGAAAGCATCTTTAAACATGAGGTATTTGGAAGGTGAAAACGTTGACCCCTGAGTACTTTAACTATATGATAATGGGAAATGAGAACATGGCAACACAACCTTTATGCATATTTTAAGTCAAATGTCAATTCTGCAATGCTTTGATGTCCTTCCCCAAATTCAATAATCTATGGTTGAAAACCACTGAACATAAGCAATAAGACATTTATAAATCGTTCTAAGTGGTGAAAACCAGAGCTGTCAACAGGCCAACTCTCTGGGAATTATTTTACTTGGAACATGACTGTCACTTCCATGCTTCTGTCTGTCTCATATATAGGCAATGACAGGCGCACAAAGCCCACCTTAATTAGTCTATTAGATAAACAGAAGAGTAGGAAATAAGGTGAGAAAAAGGAAGCATGCGAATTAATTTTATCTGTGTTCTAGGACTTAAAGTTAGAAGTGACATTAGGAGTCACTTATTCAACTCCTTTAATGTACTATGAAAGGATATTGTCACATATATTTCCCAGGGAATTTAATTAATGGATGTCGCCGTGTAGGAATATTCTATATATATCTTTTCTTTAAAATTTTTATTTATTTGTGGGGCGCCTGGGTGGCTTAGTCGGTTAAGCGTCCGACTTTCGCTTAGGTCATGATCTCGCGGTTCGTGGGTTCGAGCCCCGCATCGGGCTCTATGCTGACTGCCAGCTCAGAGCCTGGAGCCTGTTTCAAAGTCTGTGACTCCCTCTCTCTCTGACCCTACCCTGCTCAAGCTGTCTCTCTCTCTCTCTCTCCTAGAAGTAAAATAAAAATATTAAAAAAAAAATTTTATTTATTTGTGAGAGAGAGAGAGAAAGAGACAGCATGAGCAGGGGAGGGTCAGAGAGAGAGAGGGAAATACAGAATCTGAAACAGGCTCCAGGCTCTGAGCTGTCAGCACAGAGCCCCACGCGGGGCTTGAACCCACCAGCTGTAAGATCATGACCTGAGCCGAAGTCGGTCGGTCGCTCAACCGATTGAGCCATCCAGGCGCCCCCATGTAGGAATATTCTAAGCCCTTATTCTCTGAATACAATCTTCGAAACTGTCATTGTTCTTTGTTTCCTCGACTAGACTGGAAGCAACTTGTGTCAAAGATTGTGTCAGGCTCAAAGATTGTGTTCTGGATCCCAGAAGAATACACAGTTCTTGGCACATAGGTGGGGTTCAGTAAATTATGTGTTTTAATGAATACACAAGTGCTGGTTAGACAGTCAGCTTAGGGAGGGAGGCTCTAGAAGTAGCATCAAAGATCTCATTTAAAAGATATCCAACACAGTAAATTAAACAGAATTTAAGGACAAGAACATAAGTTCAAATGAAAATGTGCTTCAATGGTTATTGATCACCAAACCTATGACCTACCAGAGTGTGGGGACAGGGTCCTGTAAGGAGAGGTTAGCGCTCAGCCCTGGATGGTCACTAGGACCCTCTGGGGCAAAACTCCATACCACATAGATAAGCTTGTTCCCACTTAAATTAGGCTCTGTGTGGATGGGTACCAAGCATCAGAATTTTTCAAAAGTTCATGAGGCAATGTTAACATTTAGCCAAGGATTGAAAAACACTGAATTAGCTAATGGATAAGAGTGCTTCCTACCATCCAGTCAGCTTCCCTATGACTTTCTTTTTATTTCTATGGAAGTGATTATTGGGATCATTGCCCAATAAATAACATATGAACAGAGGGCTGCTGTATGCCAGGCACTTTATATTTATCAACTCAACAACATCACAATTGTTCCCTTTCATACATAAGGCAATTGAGGCTCCAGGGCTTAGGAAGCAAGAGACTATGGATTGGGAACTGCCTCTCTCAGGAGCCAGACGATGGCTTTTCTAGAATGCTGCATTAGGTTGGTTGGATGGGATTCTGATTATGCTAGACTGAGAAATGGTCACTGACCTCTGGGTATATAATTGGGTGCCCTACAGGTAATGAACTATTTACCCTTCTAGGGTCAAAGAGATGTCAAGAAATAAAGATGGAAAAGCTTACTGTTTAATATGATTCTCATGTCAGGGAAACTGTTGTTGGGAGTAGTTTCTGTAAAAGAAGCTGGTAAAACAATCTAAAGCCACAAAATCAAATTTGAGTAGCTTTTTTAGTTCATTTGTTCATTTATCTGTATATGTTATTCATTTAACAAACATAAGAAATGTCTTGTCTGTTCCAGATTCTGTAGTATGTACTGGGATATGAGAAAGAATAACTTGACTATCCCCTAAATCTTAAGATGGACACGGGGCACCTGGGTGGCTCAGTCAGTTGAGGGTCCGACTTCAGCTCAGGTCATGATCTCATGGTTCATGAGTTTGAGTCCTGCGTCAGGCTCTGTGCCAACAGCTAGCTTAGAGCCTGGAGCCTGTTTCAGATTCTGTATCTCCCTCTCTCTCTGACCCCCACCCTCACCCCGCTCATGCTATCTCTCTCTCTCTCCCTCAGAAATAAAAAAAATTAAAAATGTTTTTGAGAAAAGATGGATATAGGTATCCTGTTGAAGTAATAAGCAAACCTTCCATTAAAAATATTTTTGAAGGTTAAAAATGGAATTTTAAGTGTTAAGGTGGTTACCACCCTAAAAAGATGTTAAATTATAAAACATGGGGTACAATCAGAAATAAGAAGGGACCAAAAATCCATAGATAGTATGACTCGATTCTTGACCTATTTAGAACCATTTAGGAATGTTAACAGGACAAAATCTCTCTTAATTTACCCCAAGCTTTCCCCATATTTTAAAACTCAGCTGGTGCAAGAATATAACTATGGCCAGTGATTTAAAAACTATTTTGTTTTAGGGGGCACCTTGGTGGCTCAGTCGGTTAGGCGTCCGACTTCGGCTCAAGTCATGATCTCATGGTTTGTGAGTTCGAGCCCCACGTTGGGCTCTGTGCTGACAGCTCAGAGCCTGGAGCCTGCTTCGGATTCTGTGTCTCCCTCTTTCTCTGCCCCTCCCCTGCTCATGCTCTGTCTCTCTGTCTCTCTCAAAAATGAATTAAATGAATTAGTGGGAAAAAAAACTCTTTTGTTTTATATGACTTCAAGGGCATAGCTGTACTTCCTACCTTTAATAAAGTAAAGTCCCATCTCACTTGAGTTTCATAATAATTACGCACAGAGTTATAAGGGGAAAGGCCAGGAACTCCCCCAGGGAAAGGAGAAAGAGCTGAGAATCAGCCAGCGATAAGCTTGGAGAGCCGTACTTGGTGTACTTGTTCTTAAATAGCAATTATCGTGAAGTAGGACGGAATCCAGTCCCATTGCCCTTGTAAGGAAATGCAGTTTGTTTAGGTTTTCACTTAACCTTGGAGAGAGGTCACCTCTGGTCATGCTGACCATCTCGCTGACGCATTCATAACAATGCTATTTCTAAGAGTAGTATTAGCGACAAGAACATTTGCTTCCCGGCTACTGATTCATGGCATGGCTCTTCTTTAATAATACCCACCTCTACCAGGCATTTGTGCCCGGCACTGTTGCAACTGTTTTCTTTGCCCTTACTCATTTGATCCTCACAACAACCATTTAAGATAGCCACATTCTGGGGAGCCCGGGTGGCTCAGTCGGTTAAGCATCCGACTTCCACTCAGATCATGATCTCACGGTTTGCGGGTTCAAACCCCCCGTTGGGTTCTGTGCTGAGAGCTCAGAGCCTGGAACCTGTTTCAGATTCTGTGTCTCCCTCTCTCTCTGCCCCTGCTCTGCTTGTGCTCCGTCTCTGTCTCTCGAAAATAAATAAACATTAAAAAAAAAAAGATAGCCCAGTTTACATACAAGGAAACCGAGGCACAGAGTGATTAAGGCACGTGACCAGGACCCGGGGGTTGAGAGTGGGTGCTCTGGCTCCAGCCACTGGTTCCCCCCTAGGTTCCCAGGTTCCCCCCCACCCCAACCCTAACTCTCCCCTCCTACATGGATGCCTGCTTCTCCCTGTTCATAACCCTTAGCTCCCTTTGCTTCAGACCTGTAAACTGAAAGAGCCACTGTGGGTATTCAGAGCGTGTGGAGGAAAGCAGTCACCGAGAACCTACTAGGACTAGAAAAATGGAGCCACCACGGTCCTCAGGAAGTTCAGTGTTCTCGGTGACAGAGCTGCTGGTAGTGGCTTGCTGGGACGGGCCGTGTGGGCTTCGTGTCTCTGGTCAAAGCACGGATAGTCCATCCTGTCTAGTGAGAAGCGACATATTCCTCTGGCCAGATTTACGTTCTCAGGGAGAGCTGACGGATGGAACTGTGGCTCAAAAGGAAGAAACAGCACTCTGGGAACAGAAAACTGCAGTCTGAGCTCCTCAACCCGGGAAAGGTATGTGGAGAAATAATGTGTAGCGAAAGACATCTGGGACATGGCTGGTTGATGGGGCTAAACAGTACTTGCTAGAGGGGATCTTTGGGAAGAGGCCATGGGATGGGAGTGAACAGAAGCCCCGTCAGGTGAGGGGAGATTTGTAAGAAAACCGTCATGATAGGGGCGTCTGAATGGCTCAGTCAGTTAAGCGCCTGACTTTGGCTCAGGTCATGATCTCATGGTTTGTGGGTTCAAGCCCTGGATTGGGCTCGCTGCTGTTAGCACAATACCCACTTTAAAGCCTCTGTCTCTCCTTTCCTCCCTCCCCTCCCCCAGCCATTATCTCTTTCTCTCTCTCTCTCAAAAATAAATAAACATTTAAAAAAAGCAAACTTTCCTTATAGCAACGTTTGTAACCTCAGCTCATTGGGCTGGGTGCTGTTTCCTATGTTGGGGGCTCTCCTATGGATTATTCCTGGCTTCTACCCTCTACATGCCAGTGGCACCCCCCCCCAGCTGTGACAACCAGCAATGTCTCCAGACTTTGCCAAACGTCCCCCAAAGACAAAATACCCCCGCCCCCTTTTTTGAAAACCACTGTGTGCAGGCAGAGACGCTGAAAGTGAATTTCCAGGTACTTGAGGCTCTCTAAGATGCAGACTCTCTTTTCTCTCTTAGGTTGTGCAAATGGGAGGTTTGCACAAAAACGCCGGAAAATTCATTTTCGTTTTCCCCTCCCTCCACCCCTCCTTCGTTCCCCTTTGCCTTTTAAAAAATATATATATATATAAAACATGTTACCATCTTTTGGAGGGGGTATAAGAAGAATCTCTTATTCTTGGGTCTCTTGAACTTTACTTACTATAAAGGCCAAGAGCCAGTTGTCTCTTTGAAATCACCTATAATAATGTTGTTGGTTCGGATATATAGTTAGATTGCAAAATTACTGTTATAAGCAGAAACCAGCATCCAAGATCCCGTTCCTCGCCTCACTTCCTGACTCAACAGTCTTATTTCTTTATTGATGAAAAAACTAAGTGAAGGGGAGCAATCGGTGCCCCCACCCCCCTTCACTGACCTCTTCCCAGTAAGTGCCCAGGGGAAGAGCTAGCATCTAAACTCTCCTTCAAATGCATGCTAGCCTTCCAATTGCTTTTATCAGCACGTCTCTTGAATTGCTTTTTGTAAAATAAGAGGAAAAAATCAACCACTTAAACATAAAATAAGAAGATGCTACTTGTCTGTAAAATAAAGAAGAACCATCCCCCCACCAAGTCAAAACGGCTTAAATGTCAAGGAGAATGTCAAATTAAAATGAAACACACACAAGAGTGAGGAATAATCAGTGGGCAGTAGGTAAAATAAAAATGAGGCAAAGAATAATTAACAGCCAAGAGTCAAATGCTAAAACTGGACTTTCATCTAAAAGAATTGGTAAAATATTAAAGTAAGCAAAGACCACGTAGAAGCACAAATAATTTAAATGACCAGGAAATTTAAAGCTTGGAAGCCTGTCAGTGAAGGGATGAGTGGGAGTCAAAGTGAGCCTAAAAGAAAAATAAATCACTGCACAATATTATCAGCTTAGAAAAAATTTATGAGAGAAAGGAAGTAGTTAAAAATAATCAATAGGCGGGTGCTGGGTGGCTCAGTAGGTTAAGCGACCGACTCTTGACTTCAGCTCAGGTCATGATCTCATGGTTCATGAGTTTGAGCCCCACATCCAGCTCTGTGCTGACAGTGCAGATCCTGCTTGGGATTCTCTCTCTCTCCCTTTCCTTCTGCCCCTCCCCTGCACATGCTCTCTCTCTCTCTCTCTCTCAAAATAATAAGTAAACTTAATAAAAATCATCAATAGAAAGTAAAACAATGAATTAAAAATAAAGGATGGGGAAGGGATTGATGTAAAAAAAAAAAGATAAACATTTTTAAAAAAATAATTCAAGCAATTTAAGAGACTAATGAGATTTAAGAAGAAAAATCAAGTGAGTTGAAACAGCGAAGCTAGACATATCAGGAGACCAGAGGTGGTGTGGCTGCGTACGTCAGAGATAAGGTTTCCAGGTATTTGCCAAATGTTGGCCAAGTCTGGCAACCGGACCTTAAAGAAAGTCACGGGGCAGAGTTGGTCCCTGGTTTGGTTTTCTGGAAGGGACCAGACTGTGTGTTCAGAGGCTAAGGTGCTCTGTGTGACCAGGAAGCCGGTAAGTTCTCAGCTGGGGGGATAAAGGACCTCATCACAGGGCACAGAAGTCCTCCAGAAGAAGCTTGCGTGACACTGCAGAACAGCGGTTTCCTGACCAGTGGTGACATCACACACTTTCCTCCTCGGGTTTCTCAACTACTCTTTCTAGTCCAGAAAGTCTGAGTTGATGTGAACCCAGAACACACTGTTGGCTTGGCCCTAAACCACCACCTCGAGGAATTTTTCACATTGCAGCTATTCTTCGTTCATCCAGAAGAGGGCGCAAGAAGACACTGTTGATCCCAGAACAGGGAAATGTGAGCTCATCTAATTACATTAGTGTTGGAATTTTATGAGTGCTTGTAGGCACTTAAATATCGACACACCTTTTAATCATAGTTTTACTCCCTTGGTCAAATTAAAAGAACTATGTTACTGGGGCCATTTTAACGAGTTTATGGCACTCTGACATGACCAAAAATTACATTAAATAGGGTAACGGGTAAAGGGCTTTTTTATTTTCCTTCTGGGGCTACTTTTATGACTTTAATGCCTTAAAATGATTGTTGTCATTACTCTTCCTCATACCATCCCTGTACTAAAAAAGTAAAATCATGCTGCATTTATTCAATTGACATTGGTTAATCAGTTAGTGTTGTCAGGTAATTGACGGATATTGTGGGCGGATGATGCGTAATCTTCAGGCTCGACCGTTATGGAATTTACAGTTTTCTCTGAGCCAGAAGATAACAGGCAGATAAACAGGCTAATTCTGTCCAGGGTACGAAGTGATGGGTTAGAGGTGCCCATAGGACTCTGGGAGAGCACAGGACGGATCTATCCCAGCCCTGAGGGGCTATCGCAGGATTTTCCTGGGGATGCTATTTATGCGGGGACATGCAGTTGGTAACAGGGTAAAGCAGTGGGCTAGGCTGGTTGCAGGGTGTGTTTCAGGACCAGGGAGCAGTGTATGCAAAGGGCCTCAGGTGAGACACGGTAAGGCAGGTCCGCAAGTCATATGCTGAGTGACCACAGGGGAGGTGGTAGATACAGAAGAGTCTGGAAAGGCAAGAGGCGCCCGGGTGACTCAGCCGATTGAGCGCCGGACTCTTGATTTTGGCTCAGGTTAGGATCCCAGGGTTGTGGGACTGAGCCCTGCGTCAGGCTCTGCATTGCATGTGGAGCCTCCATAAGATTCACTCTCTTGCTCTCGCTCTCTCTGCCCCTCCCGCACTCACGCTTTCCCTCTCCTTCTGTAAAATATAATACTCATAATAAAAGGGGCCTGGAAAGGGAAGTGGGGAGAGGGGCAGAGAGAAGCGCACAGAACACATGTACAGGGGTGCGTGCAAAAGTGGTGGGCGGTCCTGCTGAAACAAGGATGGGGCGCCCTATAGAGAGCGTCCTGTCTGCAGCGTGGAGACTGGGCCCGCAGAAAGGAGGCAGCATGGCCCGTCAGGAGGCGGCGGGGGCGGCCCCCACCAAGAGGGCACAGACC
Organism: Proteles cristata cristata; assembly: GCA_017311185.1. NCBI lineage: Eukaryota > Metazoa > Chordata > Mammalia > Carnivora > Hyaenidae > Proteles > Proteles cristata. The sequence continues at coordinate 718,238 of JAESUZ010000403.1, read as the reverse complement.
GTCTAGGGTAAAGCTGCAGTAGCTGCTATAGATCGGATGTATGTGTCCCTTCCCCTTCCCCCCAATTCAACGATGCTTGGAGGTGAGGGCTTTGGGAGGTGACTGCGTCATTGTGAATGGGACTTGCTCCCTTAGGAAACAGACCCCAGAGACCTCCGTCCCCCCTTCTGTCATGGGAGGTTATAGGGTGAATCAGGAAGCAGGCTCTCGCCACACGCGGAATCTGCTGGCACCCGGACCTCGGATTTCCCAGCCTCCAAAACTCTGAGAAATAACTTGCTGTTGTTCGTAAGCCACTCGGTTTGGGTATTCTGGCCTAGCAGCTGAAACGGATGGAGACAGTAGCCAGGATGGAAAGAAGTGATGTGTCTCAGGCATTTAGGAAGTAGACTTGATCCGTATGGTGGTTCAGTCATCAAGGGTGATCATCAGGTTTCTGGTTTTGACAAATGGGCTCTGGGTATCGCCTTGTGGACACACATAGGATACATATCTTCTCCGTCATAGACCCGAGCATGGAGAAGTCGCTGAGAGTGAGTGGGAGAGCCAGGCTTGGGAAATGCTGCCATCGCGGGGTCTGTGGGACACATGGCTTCAGGATTCAGGAGAATGATCAGGGCTGGAGTAGTTTCGAGAGTCGAGAGCTCACAGCTGGTATTTGGGGGTGTGGGAGTGGACGGGTCCCTCGGCAGAGAAGCTACAGAGAGAAAAGGGGACAGAGCAGGACAGGGGGTGACCACAGGATGTGGGGGAGCATAGAAGGATGTGGAGGCAAGAAAGGACCCCGGAAATGGCCAGAGAAGCAGGAAAAGAAATCTCAAGAGAATGAGGCAGCCTGAAGTCACAGAAAACAGGGCTTCAAGGAGTGAGTGGTGCACAGCGCTAAATGCTGTGAAAAGACTGTTCCGTTACATTTTGGAACAAAGGCATTTTGGTCTTTTCAGCCGGAAAGGATTGAGTGCAGTGACAGAGGCCAAAATAGCTGGGGATAGAGGTGTAAGTGAAGAAGTTGACACTAACAATTAGGTGGCGTGTGTGCGTGCCTGTGTGAGTAAGGGTGACGGCCTCTGGCAATAATCAGAGGGTGTGGGATGGAAGGTGGGTTTATTTTCTCGCCCGGAAAACACTGGGCGCGTTTCGTGCCACTGGAAATATTCTAGCAGACGTCCTGAAATATTTTCCGTGTCCACCATGTAACAAAGGGATGCCGAAACCAAAGCGGGTGATGATCCTCGTTTATTATTCATTTCAATCAGGTGTTCTTCCCAGAAATGTCTCCTTGAAGAAGAATGTAGGCGACCATCTCGATTTGAGAGCTGTGTCTGAACCCAGGGCTCCGGCACCTGCCGCTGAGCCGAGTAAGCAGATTGAGTTTGAACTCATTGTCACAGCTGAGACAGGCATACTGGGAACTTAAACTTCACTATCAAGGAGGCATCAGTAGAACTTTTGGTTCATTTACTTTGAATTCTTCCCGTAACGCATTGGAGAGAGACATGAAACTGACCTTTCCAGTTCTCCAGAGAGACCCCCCCCATCAGCCCTCCAAAAAAAAAAAAAAAAAAAAATGCAACAGTGATACTTGAAAGACAAGAAAGAGCTGCACAGATCAAAACCGATTGCGTGGGAAGAGAAACATACGAGGAACTGTCAGTTCACTGGAGTTTTAAAAATGAGACGTTTTATTCCCTAAAGAAATATGGGTAGAGCTGTTTTTGGCGCTAGAGAATGTTTCTCTGCTGTTTACTTTTATTTTTAACTAGAATCTCCTGGGGAGTGGGGACTACATCCAGTGCCCATAGCTCCTTTCCACCCCACGGGACTGTTTGGCATTTTGGTCCCATGTGAAGCACTTAATTGTACTTGGGGGAGGGTCTGCGGGGTGAGTGATCTGGGCATCCTCAGTCCAGACAGCGCTGCTCAGAAGTCTGGTACATGCGGAGGGAGAGCAAACAGGAATCAGGCTAAGGGAATCTCAAAGGACTATGAGGCCTCAGATTCTAAAGGGTCTGGGAGGAGAAGCTCCCTCACAAATCAGCCAAATGGTGCTAAGCCAATTACAAATTATATATGTGGTTCCAAAGTTAATTTCCTCTACCTGGTAACAGAAGCCGATTTTTTAAAAAATGTTTATTTATTTTTGAGAGAGAGGGGAGAGAGACAGAGTGCGAGCAGGGGAGGGGCAGAGAGAGAAGGAGACAGAATCTGAAGCAGGTTCCAGGCTTCGAGCTGTCAGCACAGAGCCTGATGCGGGGCTTGAACTCACAAACTGTGAGAACATGCCCTGAGCCGAAGCCGGACGCTCAACTGACTGAGCCACCCAGGCGCCCCTGAAGCCTGTTTTAATGCTTGTGTCCAGTGGTAAGAATAGTGGCTGTTAAGGGGTTTACTGAATTACAATAGAGAGACGCAGTCTGTGGCCTTCTGTGCGCAAGGATTATGATTATTGTATGTAAAGTCATTGCAGTATGGGAAAGTTATCTAATTAAGGTGTTCATTCTACTTGCATTATATTTGTGTTAACTCCCCCAAATAGCCCCAATTAGCATGAGGATCCAGAACTTACTGCACTACATCTGAGCAGCGAGGATACCTACAGCATTATGTGTTCAACTTGAGCCACATGCCACCGAGGAGGGGTCTCCTTTACTCAGGCTGTTTCCTCTCATGTGCGGGTCTCTCTGACATGAAATCTGTGGTACCTCGATATAAAGTAGAATTTCTCTATCCTGGCTGCACTTGGAATTACCGTGGGGTTCTGGGAAATACATGTGGGTGAGACCCACCTGAGACTGATTAAGTCAGAATCGCCAAGGGAGGCGGGGGGGTGGGGGGTGGGGGTGGGACCCAGGCATGCCTAGCTATAAAAATTTCCCCAGGTAATTCTAATTTGCAGGGAGGCTTGCGGATCACAGGTGCAAGTTCTGGGGGAGAGGATGTCACTTTGGTCTTGTTCTGATGGGGTAAAATTTGCACGGACACAGCAAGCTTCCGGTATCAGAACTTCTGTCTTACCTGGCATGCAGTCACCAGCCCTGTTGCTGATGCTTGTAATCGAGAGAGACCCTTTACCCTGTCGCCAAACAGCAAGAGTCACACAACTCCAAGACCTTCTCTTCCATAGTTTTGTTAATAAAAAATAGAGGGGCGCCTGGGTGGCTCAGTTGGTTAAGCGTCCCACTTTTGATTTTGGCTCAGGTCCTGATCTCATGGTTCGTGAGTTTAAGTCCCGCTTCGGGCTCTGCACTGAGAGTGTGGAGCCCGCTTGGGATTCTGTCTCCCTCTCTGTCTGCCCCTCTCCTGCTTGCTCTCTCTCTGTCTCTCTCAAAAATAAATAAACTTTTAAAAAAATAAAGACAATTTTAACTTTCATTTTTTGGATATTTTTCCCTCCCTAGGCTGGGCACTTGTTAGTCATGTAATTGTATATATATAAGGTAGATAACTCCATTCCGTTTCTCAGATGCCCCACAACTCTTAAGTGACTTGTCCCACAGAAGGACTTGTCATAGGCTGTCATAGGCGAGACAGCCATAGGATGGCTGGGCTGAAACAGCTAGAAGATGGGCAAGTTCACAGAATCCTGGTAACGCAAACCTGATTACTGAGGTTTAAAGCGTATTAAAACATAGTACAATAATATTGTTAGGCTTTCTTCCTCTTTATCGGCTTGTTTTTTTCTGTGCAAGAGCCTGAGACAGTAGGGGCTCAAAAAGTACTTGTTGAATGAGTGAATGACTACAAAGTGTGTTAACCTGCTTGGAATCACTCACATGCAATATTAAAAGCAGCCACGAGATGGCGATAAAGTTTAAAAAGTGAAGTAAGGAGGTTCAAGAAAACTCTCGCAGGTCAGGATTGGAAGATGTGTTCCCTTGCACGCTGCCATTAACGCGAGCTCACTGACAGCACAGGGGATCTCCGGCCTGTGGAGCCTTCCCTCCCTTGCCCCCTGTCCACAGAGGGCGCAGCTGGCCTCACATAAATAGACATGGGGTTCTTGAATCCTCTCTCTCTCCACTGACAAGGCTGCTTTGCTGAATTTGGAGGCCCATGGAGCCCCTGACTTAGTAAAGGGTTTTAGCCTCGAGTGAGCTGCGGGTGTGAGAATGCCCTCGGCTGTTTGTCTCCAAGGGAGAAGTGGTATCGGCAGTAATGGTGGAAGAAGAGAGAAAGATGAAAGCTAATTGTCTCTGCGTTGGTCGGGTTCAAGGTTGGAAAAGGCGGGGAGCGGGGGAGAGGGTGGGGGGTAAGGACAGGTTGGCTGCAAGCTACCAGGGTTTTCATGGTCACAGGTTCAGAGGCCCAGGGAGGCCACAGGGAGGAGGGATGGGGACCCCAAACACAACTTTTCAAAGCCACACATAATGCGATGAAGGGGTCACAGGGCTGACACCTAGAATTTGCCCAGGGATTAGCTGGCCAGTTTATGACGTACCTCACTGCCTAACTAACTTTCAAGCCATTCTGTTGTTCGTATCCCAGTAGCAATCTCTGTGGAAAATCTGGAATAGTGGGGAGAATAGGAGAATCTTGAAGCAGTGATTTTCTGCTGTCGACAACGCTTATTCAAAGTCTATTGCTCCCCTTGACTCTAGTTTTGGATCGGAGTTTACAGTACTTGGGTAGTGGATGCAAAGAGCATAGGTCATGGAGTCAGACAGCCACGAGTTCGGCGTCAGCTTTGCACCTGTGACTGTGTCCCTTTCTGAGCTCCTGATTTTCTCACCTGCCTGATGGGGCTCGTGGGAGGGGCCGGGGAATCCTGTCTATCATGTGCCCAGCCTGTCGAAGAGGCTGGAGGAATGTCATTATTCGCCACATTACTGGCCTAAGAGGGTTGCCTGGACACTCTCTGATGTCAAGATCCTGTACTTTCTCCCTGCCTCTTAGCTCTCTGGAAGCTTCTATCCTCCTTCTTTGCTGTAAGAAATCTTAGCATTGTCTCAAAGCCTGGGTCAGCAGGCCCGTCTCCCTCAGAGCCCCATCACCCCATCCTTAAACAGCCTTCTAGTGAAACGTACTCTCCTTCGCCGGTGGCGTTCATCTGACTCATACAAATTGTCCTCCAGGAAGGTGGTGTTCACGTCGCCCCCCCTCCCTTACCCCACATCATGGATTCCTGGAGGACAGAAGTCACGACAAAGTCTCAGCTCCTCGTACCTCTCTGAATAAGAAGGATGAAGTTCACTTTGTCATTCAAAATATTATTGAACGTCCGCTTAGTGCTAAGCATTATTGTTGGTGGTTGGGATATATCAGTGAACAGGACACGGGTGCTTAGACTCACAAGCTGAGGAGAGAGGGGAAGGCAGCTATTAAAAAGTAAATACAATAGGCCGATTGTGAAGAGGGCTATAGAGCGATAAAGTGCCATTGAAAAAGGAGCGAGCAGAGCAGGGTCAGGAGGACCCCAAGGCAGTTTTCATGATCAATAATGGTGACCAGCATATGCCTCCCCAGCAAGGTGATATTTGAGTAAGTGAGGGAATTAACCATGGAGATGTCCAGGGGAAGACCATTTCAGGCAATAGAAAGAGCAATGCCGAGTGCTGAAGCCCTAAGATGGGGATATATTTGGTCCCAAGATTTTCCAGGAGGCCAATGAGGTTGGAGCAGTGTGAGTGCGGAAGGAAGGAGAAGGAAATGGGGGTCATCCGGGCCCAGATCAGGCAAGACCTTGTAAACAATGGCAGGGGATTTGGTCTGAATGAAATGGGAGCCGTTGCAGGGCTTTGGGAAGAGGAGACATCTGGCCTGACTTCCAAGGCTCCCTCTGGCCATGGTACTGAGAACGTTGGCCGGGAAGGGGGGGGACGTTTTGGAATGTGGTAGGAATCCAGGAGGGGCCTAGGGCCAGCTGGTAGCAGCGAAGGCAGAGAAACAGGCAAGATGGAGCGTCACAGGTGGGACCACGGGTTTGTAAGAGCACCTTCCCCCGCCCCTCCCCGCCCCCCCTCCCCCCCCATAGCTTGGCTCCAGTCAAGCTTTGCTAGTCTGGGGCTAGTTCATGAAAGAAAAGAGAAATTGAACCATGGAAGATTTTTTGCTGTAATCATATTTCAATTCTGTCTTTTGTTTACCTGATTTTTTTTTTTAAAGAAATGAGTCTGTGAGGGGAGGAAACCACTTTAAACACATCAGAATGGCACTGGATAACACTGAAACACCGGCTAGAGGAAGCTCGTTTGGCTCATCAGATCTTACTTGCTGCCATTTGCTCGCAGATGTCTCAGAAATTTGAGAGAAGGCTGACAAACCCATTTCTGTTTCATTCCAGGCCTCCAACATGCAAGATGGAAGAGTTAGAATCTTGGTGTCTAATGCTTAGTTTACATTAGTGTATATTCCTGGAGCGCTTGGGTGGCTCAGTCGGTTAAGTGTCCGACTTTGGCTCAAGTCATGATCCCACTGCCGGTGAGTTCGAGCCCCGTGTTGGGCTCTGTGCTGACAGCGTGGAGCCTGGAGCCTGCTTCGGATTCTGTGTCTCCCTCTCTCTTTGCCCCTCCCATGCTCTCTCTCAAATATAAAATAAAACATTAAAAAAGAGATTAGCATATATTCCCTTTCTTGACATGTAATTCTCCCAGCATGCCTTGACCAGCACGTGTTTGACCATGATATGTCTTTGAAATTGGTATAGATATAAGTGTAGATAGAGCCTCTTTCAGCCAGCAAATTAGACTTCCTGGAGGCATTGGAATTCAGTAGCTATTTGTTTTCCTCCTCCACCTTGTGTGGGAAGAGAATTCCCACCCTATTGATTTTGACCTTGCTGTTGTGACCTGCTTTGGACAATGAAATATGATTGAGTACAACATATACCCCAGGAGGCAGGAGCTTTCAGAGACATTCTATGTTTCCACCCATTCTCTTCCTGTTTTCCTCTCACAAAATCAGTATGCACCATGGGTTCTGAACTCAAAAGACACATGGAACAGAGCCATAGCTGACAAGCAAGCCCACACATAACATGGATGAGAAAGATGTTGCAAGCCACTGAAATTTTAGACATGTTTGTTATCGCAGCAAAGTTAACTAATACAAAGTCATTCTGGATGGGTGCATTTTCTAGTTAGTTGGAGGGTTTATTTCTTAGGGTGCTAATCTAACTAAACACATACTTTGTGGTGCATGAGTGGCTCAGTCGGTCAAGTGTGCGACTTCAGCTCAGGTCATGATCTCGCAGTTTGTGGGTTCAAGCCCTGCATCAGGCTCTGTGCTGACTGCCAGCTTGGACCCCGGAGCCTGCTTCAGATCCTGTATCTCTCTCTCTCTGCCCCTTCCCTGCTTATGCTGTCTCTCTCTCTCTCAGAAATAAATAAAACATTAAAAAAAGAGCCATACTTCATTTATCAAAAACATATTACTCAATGCATGGCCTTTAGAAGGAGTTAAATGAAACATATAGCTTATTAAAATTTGGATTTCCGTTTAAAACTTTTCTACTAAATGATAGGTTTGTTAAGCCTGGGAACAGTATCACACCCATCTTTGTGCCCCCAGCACCTAGAATGATGCCAGGCACTTACTGGACTCGGTGTTTATTGAGACATGTAGCAAATGAATGGAAGAATAAGACAACAAAGTGCTGGTATCACACTCTTGGTGCTGGAGAATGACTACTTTTGCGACTGAAAGGTGATATTCCATGGAAGGACACTACTGGATGGCAACGGTTGGTGATGGCTTGGAGGAGGAAGATGGTGAGTATTTAGCTTTGCTGGTGGTTTTGAGACGGCCAGGCAGATTCGCGAAGGAAGGGCAGAAGTGTGTGAGCTGTGTTCCACAGTTCAGAAGACTCAGCAGAAAGCAGTGACTTATTAAGCTTAAAATGTTAGCCGTCCCCTCTACTGTCTTCAGTGGATGCTCTGCTGAGCATCCTGGCACACAAGTCCTTTGCTTTCCCCTGCTGGGGCATGTTCAAAGGAACAAGGATTCTAACAGAGGAGGGACAGATGGTGTTGAGCTTGGGGGGCTCAAGAGAGGTCTTGAGTCCCCAAATTCAGGAGGGCTGGCAAACTAGAGAAACAAGTGCCAGCTGGCTGAGTGGGATTGCACTTGGCTAACTGGGTAAGTCTCCAGCTCATAAAAAGAGGAGAAGGGAGGGGCGCCTGGGTGGCTTAGTCGGTTAAGCGTCCGACTTTCGCTTGGGTCATGATCTCGCGGTTCGTGGGTTTGAGCCCTGTGTCAGGCTCTGTGCTGACTGCCAGCTCAGAGCCTGGAGCCTATTTCGAGTCTGTATCTCCCTCTCTCTCTGACCCTCCCCTGTGTCTCTCTCTCTCTCTCTCTCTCTCTCTCTCTCTCTCCTAGAAAAAAAAAAAGAGGAGAAGGGAGAAGATGATGGTGAAGGTAAAAGAGAAGGAGCCGTCTTATCATGTGGTACTGCACGTTAGTCTGAAACCTGCTACGGACTTCCTTTGGGATCCCATGCTTGGAACTAAACTTTTTTGGCCCATGATCTACATCCCTTTATCCTTCACGCTAAGGTTTTTTTCAAAGTGACAGTGAAAGCATTATTTGGATGTGCATTCTGTAAGTTTCCACCTGCCTCAGAATGCTGACTCATCCCAGAGGCGAACACCAGATATGAATAATGACTGAGCAAGTCTCTGCTCACCCACTGCCCGGGCTGCTTCTTCTGCACGAGAGATCATCAAGTGCTGTTGACCAGCTTCTCTCTGTGGGTTCTCTGTTTGGGTTCGTTGGTGTTTAAGATCCATCCTAGTAACTGGAGCCCTGTATTGTCTATGCCATTTGGTCTCAAAGAATTCACCTAACTTTAAAGTCAGGATTTCAGTTCATTTAGGAGGCTTGGCTAGCCATCTTTTCTGTTTCTCCTCTTCTGCTTCCCCAGCAAAGCACTGATGTGGGAATAGTGGTTATAACATTTGAGAGCTGAAGTTCTGCATGCCTTTGGTGGGGTTCCCTAATTTCTCTACTTATGCATCTGTAAAACGGGCATTTTAATACCACCTCCAAAGAGTCATTTTGAACATTTAACATGAGAAAAGTATTTAAAGTGTTAGGTACCAACAAACATTCAGTCAGAGCCTTTGTAATAATAGAAATTATTATTGAGATACTTGTCTAATATGGGAATCACTAAGCACTGAGAGTGAACTTTGAACTTGCAAAAATGTTTCTTCATTTTCAGGAATGCATAAGCCTTTGACATCTGAATGTGTTTTTCTAAGTTGCTTTTTAAGCAATAAGATATACATTTTAATGTGAGGTTATATGTTCTTGTGGTTTGATTCATCACAATGCAACGGTCATTCAATATCGTAAAGTCGTAGTAGAATCAGAGAACTCTTGTCATTTCATTAAGCTTCTTTGGACAGGGTTTTAAATTTCTTTAATTATTTTTTTAATTTTTGAGGCAGAGAGAGAGTGGCAGAGCATGAGTGGGGAAGGGGCAGAGAGAGAGGGAGACACAGAATCCAAAGCAGGCTCCAGGTTCCGGACTGTCAGCACAGAGCCCAACAAGGAGTCCAAACCCAAAAGCCATGAGATCATGACCTGAGCTGAAGTTGGACACTTAACTGACTGAGCCACCCAGGCACCCCGGACAGAGTTTTAAATGGTCAATGTGTTCCCAGACCCTATTCCCTGTGTCCCTTTTATCAGACAAGATCCTCTCTCATTTTCCATGTTGTAAAGGTATAGATAAAGAACAGGATCTCCTCTGAGAATTAAGCCACACACGTGGCTGTGTCATTGTGAGGGACATGTTTAAACAACATCCTTCTGGTAAAATGATTCATAAACTGAACCCTTTGAAGGGAGTGGCAGCTAGAGACAGAAAGAAAATGTATCTTTGCCATTTCTAAAGCCAGACTACTATTTAAAACTTCAAAGAGGAATAAACAGGCACAGTCCCGAACATCCCCTAGCCCAGCTTACCAGAAAACCAATTTTCCAGATAATAGGAATTCTCTGATCAAAGACGGACAGGCACTTCCCTTTAAATGGGTCAAATGATAATTGCCTACATGAAACACCCAGACTAATAAATCCTTCAGCATCTGAGAGCCTGCAAGGTATTTGCACAGATGCTTGTGGGCAACCCGTCCGACGAAGCTTTCTAGAATGACGCCCGATGAATGTGGAAAGGCCACTCTGGAACCGGATGTGAGCATCTCTTTACCACGGGGGCTGTATGGGCTCGACTCAGGGAGCCTCTGGGAACCCTTCCTACAATCCACAGGATGTGCGGTAACCTCACTCCAGTCTGCAGATGTGAGCAATCACTGGCTGTGCCCTTAGATTTGCACAGTCTCTAGGTGAGTTGCAGGGGATGCTGTTAGAATCATCAGGTCGAACAAGGGCTTTCTCTAGTAAGGAAACTCCTATTCATCCTTCAGAACCCTAGTCTTCTGTGATCACTGCTTAATTCTCAGGAGAACCCCAGCGGCTCTTTTACCTGGCACCCTTATTAGAATGTGTTAAGCCATCCAGTAATTATTCATTTATGATTAGTATTTCTTTGATAAAACCGAGTGATTAGAGAGCAGGGATCTGTGTGTCTGTGTATGTACAACATGCGTGATGCCTGGAAATGATCGATGTTCAGTGGTGAACGAATGAATGAATGAATGAACAGCACATTGTTGTCATGTCAAAGAGTAAGAAATTCTGAGAATTCAACAATCTAATGTTGTAATTTTCTGGAAGAAATCATGATGCTCCTCTCTGTGCATATATGATCCCTTTAATGAAAGTTTGTGCTAATTTACAAATGGACGAAAAAGTGAACATGGAAACACGATCCAGAAAGATTTACTGTGCCAGGTGCTGGAAGATAAGAAGGTATGGAGTAGGTCCTGCCTTAGGTGTTTGTGATCTGCTGTGATAATGTGCATGCATGAGTGTGTGTGTGTGTGTGTGTGTGTGTGTGTGTGTGTGTGTGCACGCACAGACTAGAGCATGCATGTGCTGTCCTCTTACAAGATGGTGCCGGTGAGCTCAGAGCATGAGGTGCAAGGGAAAAGAGAACAGTGATACACAAGAAGAAAGGAAATGGAAGAGAAAATATGAATCCATCAGCCCTAGACTTTCAGCTTCCTCACCCTGCCTCTGCTCTCAACCCTGGATGGGAGGAGGGCAGAGAGGGACCAGGCCATCCCCAGAGAGCATGGAACTTGGGGAATTCAAATCCCTTGGGGTCTGGAGCTTGACATATTTCTTTTTCTCTGTTGTGTTGCTTATTTTATTTATTTATTTATGTATGTATGTATTTATTTATTTATTTGGTTTAGGTTTCTGTCTTCCATTTTATTTATTTTAAAAAATGTTTTAATGTTTATTTATTCTTGTGAGAGAGAGAGAGAAAGAGAGAGAGCGAGAGAGCGCATGAGCAGTGGAGGGGCAGAGTGAGATTGGGAGACACAGAATCTGAAGCAGGCTCCAGGCTCTGAGCTGTCAGCACAGAGCCCAACACGTGGCTCAAACTCCCAAACTGTGAGATCATGACCTGAGCCACCAACTCAACAGACTGAGCTACCCAGGTGCCCAATTTTTACTTGTTTTTAAATGTTTATGTATTTTTGAGAGACAGAGAGAGAGAGACTTAATGTGAGCAGGGGAGGAGCAGAGAGAGAGGGAGACACAGAATCCAAAGCAGGCTCCAGGCTCTGAGCTGTCAGCACAGAGCCCAACACGTGGCTCAAACTCCCAAACTGTGAGATCATGACCTGAGCCACCGACTCAACAGACTGAGCTACCCAGGTGCCCAATTTTTACTTGTTTTTAAATGTTTATGTATTTTTGAGAGACAGAGAGAGACTTAATGTGAGCAGGGGAGGAGCAGAGAGAGAGGGAGACACAGAATCCAAAGCAGGCTCCAGGCTCTGAGCTGTCAGCACAGAGCCCAACGCAGGGGCTTGAACTCACGAACCACGAGATCATGACCTGAGTCGAAGTCGGACACTTAGCCCATTGAACCACCCACGCACCGCTAGCTCTCTCTAAACCAGGGGCAGGGGCCTCGTGGTGGCAGGTTGGGGGGGTGGGGCCTTGCCACGCTCCGCCTCCATAACTCTGATTGATCACTTGGGGAACCTCTGAGGGCCGTGCCATCGGCTGCAGCTTCTCTCCAGAGTCATTAAGCATCCTGCTGGCACAATGCCTCCTCCAAACAGGTGCTTTCAAAGCCCTAGCATGAGGTTGCTGGAGAGCCACCCATGGGTGAGGTCGCAGCTGTCTCCTTACATATGGATTAATGAAATCACTTTCAAGCATTGCTAGACCAGTTCCGGTTCATTTATAACACACTCCTAAGTGCCTTCAGTGTGTTACTACTCTACCGAGCCTAAGCAAAACCCTCACAAGGAAGGCAAGGGACGGGAACCTTCCTTTCCAGGGTGGGCTGTTTGAGAAGGGCCAGGGCCTCGCTTCAGCCAGGGAGCTGGCCAACGTGGTCGCTGAGCCCCAACACTCCTCTCTCCTTCTTCTATTTTTACTATTTTCATCTTTCTTTAATTTGCTCCGTTTGCTTTGGAGGCTCTATTTTGCGCCCAAGTTGATTTTAAACAGATGAAAACATCTTTCCCTACGGCAAAGGCGGTGGTATTTGTTTGTATGCGTTTTTCTATTTGTCTCCATGGGCTTGACTTTATGACTGTCTGGTAATGCAGCACAAGTCATCAAAAAGTTGTTCTGTGGATTTCGGTCGCCAATGTCATGGCCTTTCGCTGGGGACACACACCCTCTCCTTAGCATGCTCCTTTCCTTGGGCATCTTCAGTCTCTCCCTCTTCATGCCTCATTCTCTCCTGTGGAGGAGCTACTTTCTCTTGCATTCTTCTCCCCTTAAGCTACTATCGTACTTCTCAACCTTGTTTCCCATTTCAAGATTCGCTGGGCTTGGAGGGCAGCAGTACCTCCCTCCCTCCATCATGCCTTCTCTCAGCTCAAGCTCACGGCCCAGAGGAGCCCCCACCCCCAGCAAATGCCTCTTTCTTATACTTCAGTCTCCTCATGTCTTAGTACAGTTTGGCCATGTTGAATTTTCTTACGTTTCTTCCCTCCCTCCCTCCTTCCCTTCCTTCCTTCCCTCCTTTTTCTTTCTTTCCCCTTCTTTCTTTCTTTCTCACATACCTTCTGCCCTTGGACTTCAGGACACTTCTATATCTTGCTTCATTCCCTACCTCTCTGACCTCATTTTTTACTCCATTTCTGTCCTGCTTCCTGCACCTTGGATATTTCCAAGGGGCTGGCTTATAGCTTCTGTTCTTCTCTCTCCTTATTCTCTGCCTAAGTTCAACAACATAGTTTCATTCATGCATTTCTTCTAATGCATTTGTGTATTGGGTTTAACAGGGCTCGATACCATTTGCTAAAAATACAGAGTCCTGCTATGCCCCAGACCCAGTGGGACCGAGCCTCTGCCCTCCTGGGGAGGCTGACTGTGAACATGTGAACAGAGATGCGTTACAACTGCAGACACTGGTAGTAAAGAAAGCAAGGTGTTGGCCTAGAGAGTGTAGGGGCCGCTGCCTTATCTTAGGGTGGTCAGGGATGGCTCCTCTTAGGAGGTGACATCTGAGCTGAGCCCTGAGTCATAAGGAAGCCATGGGCCTCGCTGGAGAGAGGGTGTCTGGGGAGTGGAGCAGGGCATACGTGACATCTATACAGATGACTCTGAACTCAGGACCACAGTTGAGGACTTTAAGGAGCTCCTCTCTCTGACGGCTTCCTGCCTGTTACCGCTGTCACTGCGGGAGCCAAACCCCAGGCTCCCCACATACATTGGCTCTCTCTTTCCTGCCTTTTCCATCTCTCCCATCAGTGCCAGCAAAGCTGGAAACTGGGGAGTCCCCTGGCACATTGCATGGTCTTCTTTGCTGTTCAGTGCATCAGTGAAAGTCCTAATGTCCTTTCTGTCCCCACAGCCTCTGTTGCCAGGTTCATCCAGTGACTCGCAATGGGATGAATAACGACCATTCACTGCAAATGTATGCTCTTGCGGGCACTGTGAGTGGCACGCTGCCCACATTGCCTCCTGCCACCTGCAACGTGGTATTAATAGTTCTGCTTTATAGATGGAGAAACTGAGGCTCAGTATTCCCCCTAGATCAAAGCCTTCGCTTTGTCTTTTTTTTCCTTTATCTCCTGAATATCTACAGGAAAAAAACCATATTTCCTAGCCTGATAAACAAGGCTGCAAATTTCCTTTTGAATCCCAACTCACTCCCCACCCCCACCATGAAATCTTTGACTTCGCCAACCAAGAAATCGATCTTGCTTTAATCCATCACATCTCTTCACCCTGACCTTCACCCTGAACTCCATGTCTGGAGTGCCTTCACCTTTTCTTTTTGCTTATTCAAATCTGACTTCATCTCTGTCTTCTTAGAGACACACTCTCCATTCACTTAGGCCATGAAAACCCACATCGTATGTTATTTGGGGATCAGTTTCTTGGGTTTTTGATCATGCATAAGTTTCCTCACCTTAACCGTGAGCTCACCTGTCTTGCTGCAGAGCACAGTAGCTGAAAGTGAGACCTCTAGGGTCACTTGGGTGGGTCAGCCAGTTAAGCGTCCGACTCTTGGTTTCAGCTCACAGCATGTTCCTGTGGCTTTGTGGGTTCGAGCCCCATGTCAGGCTCAGTGCTGGCAGCACGGAGCCTGGCTGGGATTCTCTTTCTCCTTCTTTCTCTGCCCTTCTCCCACATGTGCTGTCTCTGTCTCTCTCAAAATAAATAAGACTTTTAAAAAATACAAGTCAATAAAAGCATGACCTCATGAAAGACAGTCCTGGAGTTTGAACGCCATACTTGTCTCTGGGTGGTTGTCCATTTCCTCATCTCTACTCTGAAGAGTTGATGATACTACTACCTGCTCAATGTGCTGTTTGTCACATTTGAAGAAGTGAATGAACAGAGGTGTGTTCTAAGTCTGGCACATGGTACACACTCCATAAATGATACCTGTTTGCACCGCAGCCCTAGCACAGCATTTCAGGACTAATGTGGTCTCCATGAATATCCTCCCAACAGTGACCCATTCAAATCAATAAACATGTGCATAGCAGTCTTCTGACTGCTGTGAGGGTGGAAGAAAGGGACCCCTGTAAGAACAAAAGAGCTGCTGCAGTGGGCCAGGGTCATCCTCTATTTGTGAAAGAAGCTAGAGTGGGGTTCAGGGTCCAGGCTGCCTGCACTCAAATCCTGACCCTTTGCCGCTGTGTTGCCTTGTTTTACTATCTGAAAAATGGGCATGATAATATTATGTGCTTCATAGATTTCTTGTGAGGACCAAATAAATATAATAAATGTGAAATACTCGGTACTCGGTAAATGTTGGCTCTTGATATGATCACGTACCATCAGTCTAGCCCTGAGTAAGTCTGACTGGGGCACGGAAGTCCTGAGGAAAGGGTCAGATTGGATTTGAAGAGAACTGAGAGGAAGGAAATGATTAAAACGTGAGCCATGTAGCTTCTAGAGGATTCTGGAAGATTCCAGAGATTCTGGGCATCTCGGGAAAGTGGGAGGAGGATGCAAAAAAGGCATCTAGGAGTCTCTGGGAGCCTCCCAATTGGCTGATTCTCAAGGCTTCATTGCATGAGGTTACATTTGAATTGGTGAGTGGCTTTGGACAATGACATTGTTCTATATGTCACCTTCTTTCTCAATTTCCATGTTCAACTGAGCCATACAGACCGAGGCTCTATCCTCAGAGAGCTTAACCCCTCCCAGGTCTCTCCTCTCTCCATCTGCTCCCCTGTCTCTGCCTGGTTTCAAAGTCATAGTTCAAGTTTCTTGCTCAGATGATTGCCACAGCCTCCTAGAATCATCAATGCTTTCAGCCACGACTCTGTAATACCTCTACACTTGCGCAAAGCTAACCTTCTTAAAAAACATGACTGCAAGCAAGAACCGTATTAAAATATTGAAACTGTGAGCCACCACACTGCCTCTCCAGACTATTAACAACCTTGGGCTGCCACACATGTCATCTCAATGCTTTTGATACAAGAAGGGTCAGAGGTGAAGTTTTAAGTGGATGAAAGATGGATTGCATGGAGCCATAAATTCCAAATACGTCCATTGAAAACTGTGCATCATGAAAACATACCTTTTTATTCACCTCCTCCCGCTTTTGACAACCGTCCCAAAGTATAATATAGAACACTGTCAGGACCCAACGAACTTAAAAGGGGGACGAGACAGCTTAATGGTGCTGAACAGCACTAGGTGCTCTAAATATTTCAAGTGATTCAGTTCTCCGGGGCCAACTCAATAATCCCCAGGGCAGCCACATCACCAGGCTGAACCCCAGCTGCACTGGTAGATGCTGGCTTACTACTCAGCCCTTGGCCATACACAGCGCCATGTTTTTTTTCCACATATTCCGTGTGTAATCAAGGCTTCCCTGAAAGATGGTTAATTCCCTCAGGACAGGGACCAGGGACTCAAGAGATTTGCTTTCTTGCTTTGGCTGCACTGCCCATTGGTTCTATGACCTTAAAATATTTTATTTCGATCTCAATATCCCTCTATCTATCCAATATAGGAGTTGAATTATATCAGGAAGCCTCTTGTGAGCAGCAAAGTTCTTTAAAAAATTCAACCATAACAACGTTCATCCATCCTGGAATTTGGATTAACAAATCTATGTAGCAGCTCATCATTTCCTTAATCCACAGATATTTCAAGCATCTGTGATTTCGTGGGGATCATCAGGTTTTGATTATCTGCATGATAAGGCAGAGGAGGGCCTTATTCACATGGCAAAACATTAGATAAGATCCTAGGATCCATTGCTGCTTTAATGTTTATTCATCCTTTTATTTAATAAATATTCATCAAAGGCCCCTCCATAGGTACTCTGCTAAGTACTCTGAAATCACAGGTGGGAAAGTACGACTGGCTTCAAAAGCAGACACTAAAGAGACCACTACAGTCCACCATGCTATGAGTAGGAAAGACATATAGGGAATTTCTAAAAGTTTACATGAGTATTTCATGTCATCCTTCCCCACTCTGAGATGGGCACTCTGGAGTCACCTGGGTGGCTCAGTTGGTTAAGCGTCCGACTTCAGCTCAGATCATGATCTCACGGTTTGTGGGTTCGAGCCCTGCGTCAGGCTCTGTGCTGACAGCTCAGGGCCTGGAGCCTGTCTTCAGATTCTGTGTCTCCTTCTCTCTCTCTGCCCCTCCCCCACTCATGCTCTGTTTTTCTCTGTCTCAATAATAAATTGAAAAAAATTAAAAAAAAAAAAAAGATGGGCACTCTGACCATCTGCATTTGAAGAAGAGTCAGCTAATGCTGGATAATGAATGGGCCTGGGAGGGAGAAAACTCTGTCTGACTCCAAAGCTTGACACTAAACCAAAATTGCTCTGATGAAGGGGAGCGTGCAGTGGAGTGTGGTAGCTGGCAGAGGAAGAGAGTTTTGGAGGGAGACAGGGAAAGCATCACAGGTGTTGATGTAAGAGTCATCCAATGAAGGGGGAATAGTTGGCCAGGTAGGCCAGCAGGAAGCTCATTCCAAGAAGAAGTGAGAGCCGATGCAAAGCCACACAAGTGTGAAACTCCAGGAGACATCCCAGGATCAAGCCAGGGTTCTCCGCACTGAAACAGGACCATGGGGTGTGGGGCAAAGTTGAGGATGGAAGGGCCAGATTTTATGACTGTGTGCACTCCTGTGCTGTATGCTGGATGGCCTGGTATATGGGAGGTGCTCTCTATTCTCGGTTGACTAGGACTGGGTGGTGTGTGTCGTTCCACTGTATGGTGCTCACCAGTATTTTCTCCCAGGCGATGCATGAGCTTGAAAACGATTCTACCTTCACCCTAAATTGACACCCACGCCTTTGATCTCATATGCTGAGCTTCAGAAAGAAACAGCCTCACACACACAGAACATGACACATCCCAGGCATAACAACTGTACAACACAAATACATGCGTGTCATTTCACTGCAGTCGTTGAAGGCTTTTAATACTCATATCGAAGCCTCGGTTGTGAGCCTTGCCTAAGGATGCTGCAGGTTTGGGGCATTTCTGCCTGATACAAATTTGAAGTCAGTATTTTTCCGGGTCTGAGGAGGATCTTTTCAGTCAGATGGTACCGATGAAGTATTTGCATGCTCGGTCTTCTGAGGTTTTCCCTGAGAAGACAGTGATGTGTGTTCGTTCCCAAAGGCAGGGATGAGCTGAAGCTTAATAGGATTATTTTCTCATTAGGGAAGACTAACTCTGTACTTACTCTGAAGATTAATAGCTGTGTTACCAGCTCAGAGAAGTCTCTTATCTGTTTCTCGTCTCAGTTTCCTGGTCTGGAAAGTGGGAATAATAATAATAAGAAGAATGTGAATATAGCTACTACTGTAACTAATACTTACGTAACTGGATTTTATGAAGATTACAAAATTAATATGTATCTTTAGCTTAGAGCAGGGCCAGGTACTTTGTAAGCAGCATTGTAGTATGTGTTCCTACTAGAAGTGCTAGAGGAAAATCAGCTTTTGTTCTGCTCAGGAAGCCCCTAGCCATGCAGAGGGCACCTTCCTTAATCGGCACAAAAGTTTGGAAGGAGCTCTGCTTGTGGAGATGATGAGTTTGTCCCTATCCGCTCACACCCCTTTGCTTTCTTCATTTGTGACCATCGAGAAATGTTTGAGAAACAGACCTACAAAAAGGCTTTCTCAGATTGGTGATAAACTGTTTCAGACTTCCTATACCTGTTTTCAACATCTCTAGCTGTATTAATACATTTGGCCAAATATGCATATATATTTATAATATAGAGCAGCCGCTCCTGACGATTCCCGTCAGGGCCCCTTTAGGCCTCTTTAGGCACTTAGAAATAGAGAGAAGGCACTTTGCAAGCAAATCCTCAAGGTGTGTATCATTGTGAGGACACACTTAGCCCCTACAGTCCCTCTCAGAGAAGCTTGCAACATATGACAACTCAGGCCAAGCTTACTTAATCATTTCTCCATTGACTTGAACTAAAAATCTCCATTGTTTCATGGGAATCCGCACAAATCTCCACAATAGTGATGGAATTCCAATGTTAGTCCAAAAAACAGGACAGCAACTGAACAGCACGAGGGTTGTACTTATAGGTCAACTTGGGTTGGGAAGCTTCCACTTCTGGTCTTTTAAGAACAAGGTAGTAAATGGAGGGGTTTTATTTACAGGAGCAGCACAGAACATTGAAGAAAGCCCTTGATGTGAGATCAGGAAGCCAAGCTTGACCCTTGGTTCTGGATGTTCTTGGGCAGATCCACCCAGTTCTGGATGGGCCTTGGAATGTTCCCTGGCAGGCATGATGCAGATGTTGAGGTAGCAAGCCTTAGTGACTTGTCAAACATAACTGAATTAGTAGTCAGGTGAGGGCTCTCACCCTTAGCTCCTGGGGTAAGCTCCAGAAGAACCAAGAAATCTATGGAGTCATGATGAAGGATAGATATTTTTTCAGATAAATTATAACATGCATTCTATTATAAGTTATGAGAAAGTCCATGTATAAAATTTCTGTGTGAATTCAATCCATATGTTCTCTGAGGCATTTGGAGTTAGCTCATCTAAATGTTAGTCTTTGGAGAGCTATTGATTTCCAAAGTGTCCTTCAAGTTTGGTCCTTTATATGTGTTTGTTTGTTTGTTTTTTCTGAGGGGTACGGGGTGGGGAGGTGCAGAAATAGGAAGCTCTTGACCAGGAATAAATACATTTGAATGCAAGAAGATTTTAAATGTTCTTTCAGATTCAATATTTGCCAAACTCAAGTTAGTTCTGATCCTCTTCTTAAAAATAAAGGGGAGAATTGGGGTTATTCCCAACTCTAACCCTCGTAACAGCAAGCTGAAATAAGCAAAACATATCTGAAGTTATTCAAGTGAGTGTTATTTTCTTTTTAAATGTTTATTTACTTATTTTCACTTAATGTTTTAATATTTTATTTATTTTTGAGAGAGAGAGAGGGAGAGGGAGAGAGAGAGAGACAGTGCAAGCAGGGGAGCGACAGAGAGAGAGAGGGAAACACAGAATCTGAAGACAGGCTCCAGGCTCTGAGCTGTCAGCACAGAGCCCAAGGTGAGGCTTGAACTCACGAACTGTGAGAACATGACCTGAGCTGAAGTTGGATGCTCAACCGACTGAGTGACCCAGGCGCCCCAGTGTTTATTTTTGAGAAAGAGAGAGCATTCAAGCGCTTGCAGGAAGGCCGGAGCAAAAGAGACAGAGAAAATCCCAAGGAGGCTCCTCACTGATAGTGTGGAGCCTGACATGTGGCTTGAACTCACGAGCCATGAGATCATGACCTAAGCCAAGATCAAGAGTCTGATGATTCACTGACTGAGCCACCCAAGTGACTCCCAAGTGAGTGTTCCTATTTTACTATAATGTTATAAGGATTTTGGAATGGGGCAGGTAGAGATCAGCATAATTTTACATTTGTTATGGTTCAAAATAGAGTCACACTGGATTTTCTCTTTTTGTTTTACAAGTGGTCCTTTTAGTTTGATCCTTGACAGTTACTTTTGCAAATGTGTTTGACCATCAAATTACTGCAGTGAAGGGAGGGATGTATATGTCGTGTAGCTGAGTAGGGATAAAGGGTATGGGTTAGTGGGAGGCGTTTATGTGGCCCACGAATTAGGAGATTCTGAGCTAAGAGAAAGAGACATGGAGACAATGTGAGAATGGATGCAGAACCTATGGTAGTTCTGGCATAGCATTGTTTTGAGGAAGGAGAGAGAAATGATTAATGGCCATTTGGCATTTATAAAACTGTTCTGGTACAAGTTTAAACTGTGGTTACTGAAACAAGGCTTTGCACCTCAGTGGACTTTAGTAAATCAGGTTGTGTCCCTAGTGAGTTCAGCGCTGTCTATATTTTCAGCTCTCAGATACTTTCTCAGATGCAACTCTTTCACATCATTCTGGAACAACAAATCATAATTATCCTCCATTCCTCTAGCCATGTGCTACTCAGAGCATGCCAGGCTGCCCACCAACACTGGCATCACCACCATCTGAATTTCTTAGAAATTCAGAATTTAAGCTTATTCAGACTTACTGAATCAGAATCTACATTTCAATGAGATTCAGAGGTGACTTACATGCACAGTAAAGTTTGAGAAATATTGTTCTAGAGCAGAGGTAGGCAAACCTTTCTGCAAAGGATCAGATAGTACACATTTCAAGCTTTATACACAACCACTCAACTCAGCCACTCAACTCAGCCACGGTGGTATGAAGGCAGCTACTAACAATCTGTGAACACAGCAGTGCACCTGTGTTCCAGTAGATGTTCTTTCCAACACCTGGTGCAGGCTGGATTGGGCTCGTGGGGCCCAGAGTCACAGGCACTGGATGTTTCTGTTACAAAGCAAAGACCAGGTTCTTCCCCTCTGACCTCTGTGCATTCTCGTCCTTTCACCTTTGGACACACACTTCCCTCTCCACTAAATACCTCCTCCTCTTCCCTCGATTCAAGCTCAGGTCTGCAGAATCCTCACTCATGTTTAAATGCCCATTTCCTGGGCAGAAGACATGAATAGACACTTTTCCAAAGAGGACATCCAGATGGCCAACAGACACATGAAACGCTGCTCAGCATCCCTCCTCATCAGGGAAATACAAATCAAAACCACACTGAGATATCACCTCACGCCAGTCAGAGTGGCTAAAATGAGCAAATCAGAGGACTCTAGATACTGGCGAAGATGTGGAGAAACGGGCACCCTCCTACACTGTTGGTGGGAATGCAAATTGGTGCAGCCCCTCTGGAAAACAGTGTGGAGGTTCCTCAAAAAATTAACAATAGAACTCCCCTATGACCCAGCAATAGCCCTGCTAAGAATTTACCGAAGGGATACAGGAGTGCTGATGCATAGGGGCACATGTACCCCAGTGTTCATAGCAGCACTCTCAACAATAGCTAAAACATGGAAAGAGCTTATGTGCCCATCAATTGACAAATGGATCAAGAAGATGTGGCTTATCTATACAATGGAATACTCCATGGCAATGAGAAAGAATGAAATCTGGCCATGTGTAGCAATGTGGATGGAACTGGAAGGTATTACAGTGACTGAAATGTCAGCCAGAGAAGGACAGATATCATGTTTTCAGTCATATGTGAATCTTGAGAAACTTAACAGAAGATCATGGGGGAAGGGAAGGGGAAAAATGAGTTACAAACAGAGAGGGAGGGAGGCAAATCATAAGAGACTCTTAAATACAGAGAACAAACTGAGGGGGGATGGGGGAGAGGGGAAAATGGGTGATGGGCACAGAGGAAGACACTTGTTGGGATGAGCACTGGGTGTTGTATGTAAGCCAATTTGACAATAAATTATATTCATAAGAAAAGAAAAATAATAAAATACTAAAGAAAGAAAGAATTACTCTTAAAAAATAGAATTACCATATGATCCAGTAATTCCACTACTGGGTATTTACCCAAAGAAAGCAAAAGCACTAATTTGGAAAGATATACGCAGCCCTGTGTTTATGGCAGTATTATTTACAATAGCCAAGGCAGGAAAGCAACCCAAGTGTCCACCCACAGATGAACTGATAAAAAAGATGTGGTGTGTATATATATATATACACATACACACACACACACTGGAATATATATATATATATATATAAGAATGTAATGTATATATATATATATATATAATGAAATGACATGTATGTATACACACACACACACACACACACACACACACACACAATGGAATATTATTAAGTCATAAAAAAGAGTGAAATCTTGCCATTTGCAACAACATGGATGGATCCAGAGGGTATGATGCTAAGTGAAATAAGTCAGCCAAAGAAAGACAGATGCCATATGATTTCACTCACATGGGATTTAAGAAACAAAGTAAATCAGCGAAGAGACAAACAAGCAAAGAGAAAACCCAGACTCTCAAACAAAGAGAACAAACTGATGGTTGCCAGAGGGGAGGTGGGTGGAGGGACAGGTGCACTAGATAAAGGGTACAAGGAGTAATTCACCTCGATGAGCTGAGCACTGAGAAATGTATAGAATAGTTGAAATATTATATTGTATCCCTGAAACGAATATAACACTGTATCTTAATTATACCTGAACTTTAAAAATAAAAATAAAAAAGACTAAAAAAATTAAATGCCCATTTCACATAGGACCTCTTCTCCAGGCTTTCTCTCTGCACTCCTTCAAATCAATTGCTCCTTCTCTCTGCTTCAAAAACCCTTTCTGTGAACATCTGATGTGGCAGTTGCACTTAACATTGAAACTCTTTTTCTACTTAAGGATTCTATTAGCACCTACTTGTTTACCCGTCTTTGTTTGCCACTAAAATGTAATCTCCTTGAGAGCAGGCACCGTGTTTTATTTATGTTTGCAAATGGCTGTTTCTAATTTTGTTCATTTCTGATCTACACTGGTCTTACTTTAAGAGATATATTTAGAATTAAACAGAAAAATGAATCTTGAAGGGCTGCAATACTGTGGGATTGCCAGGCACTGATAATGCAAAGATTTGGTCCCTGGCTGCCCTCAGGAGGAGATGCCTGGGTCCAGCATGTCTAAGGATAATAGTGAAGAGCAAGAATGATGAAGAATTCAGGGGCCTCTGGGTGACATAGGGGAATGGTGTTGACCTACAAAATCTGCAATATTGAAACAAACCAGCCTCACAACTCATTAATGCATGTTCAGGGATTCCCCCTTTTAGGGACTTTATAATATTCACATCCTAGAGGGGCCTGGGTGGCTCTGCTGGTTGAGCAGCTAACTTCAGCTTGGGTCATGACCTCATGGTTTTGAGTTTGAGCCCCGTGTTGGGCTCTGTGCTGACAGCTCAGAGCCTGGAACCTGCTTCAGATTCTGTGTCTCCCGCTCTCTCCCTCTCCCCCATTCACACTCTGTTTCTCTCTCTCTCAAAAATAAACAAACATAAGAAAGTACAAAACTTTAAAAAAAACACATTCACATCCTATTTCCCTGGAGATTTTCAAACATCCAGTAAAAGTGGGGTTAAAAATATTTAAAAAACCTCCCATGTACCCAACACCTACTTTTAACATTTTCCAAGCTTCTTTTTTCATCCCTCTACTTTTTGAAAAAACGTAGGATATTTTAAAAGAAATCATGCTACTGCGTCATATTTGAAGAATACTGCAGTATGCACCTTGAACAGATAAAAAGTTTTCTTTCTTTTTCTTTTAAGGTTATTTATTTATCTTTTGAGAGAGAGGGAGAGCGAGAGCAGGGTAAGGGCAGAGGGAGAGAGAAGGTGAGAGAGAATCCCAAGCAGCTCCCTGCTGTCAGCACAGAGCCCAGTCCGGGGCTGGAACTCACAAACCATGAGATCATGATCTCAGCAAAAACCAAGAGTCAGATGCTTGACTGAGTGAGCCACCCAGGCGTCCCTAAAGTGTTTTCTCTTAATGCACTCATAATGCCCTTATAAATTTCCTAGCTCTGTCTAACAATGAAGCTTAGAGGCAATGAAAGTCCAGTACTAACAAGCTTCTCCAGCACCAAGATTGTGGTTTTTAAATATCACTTTCCATGAAAAAGGAATGAGGGCTCATTGGAGAGGTGGCTGGCTCCGGGTCTAGGATAGGAAGTGTACCAGATTAACTAGAAACATCTCATTATGCCAGAAAGGAAGGATGCTATCAGGAACTACTGAAGCCCTTTCTTTCTTTCTTTTTTTTTTTTTAAAATTTTTTTAATGTTTTATTTATTTCTAGGAGAGAGAGAGAGAGACAGCATGAGCAGGGGAGGGTCAGAGAGAGAGGGAGTCACAGACTCTGAAACAGGCTCCAGGCTCTGAGCTGGCATTCAGCACAGAGCCCGATGCGGGGCTCGAACCCACGAACCGCGAGATCACGACCTAAGCGAAAGTCGGACGCTTAACCGACTAGCCACCCAGGCGCCCCAACTGAAGCCCTTTCAAAAGGCAAAGGAACTAACTTGAAGAGGGTCCTACTTGTCAAAGATGTAATAATTAGAGCATCACAAGGAATAATGACTACATTATTCATAAATGAGCATGTTACTTATTTAAAAACTCATGTGTTCCTATTGCAACAAAGACTCACTGGCCATCAACTCATTTTTTTCTGAAAATATGTAAATAAAAGGAAAAATAATCAATCATATATCCTGCCTTTCACATATACATTGTATTTTAGGGTAACCAAAAGTTTGATGAGGGAACATTTTTCCTTATGAAAGAGTAACAGCTAATAAACACAGAAGAAATGAGAGAATTATAAAACAACCATTTTTAACCTACTGTAAGCAACCATTATCAATGGGTGTTAAAATATTTAGGTATAAGGTTGGTGAAAAACTTCAGAATGGATGGATCAAGGATAATACCTAAGTCCATTAATCAATCTTAACATCACTAAAAGCAGGACACCCAACATTATGATGTCCATGAAGTATTTTTGGCAAAGAATTGAACCTGGATCTAATCAAGACAGTGTGTAGGAAATATGGGGAATAGAGAAACATGTTAGATGACACCATGGGGATGAAATGAGCCACATCTAGACTGTGGTGAATTCTACAGATTAAATGACCTGATTACTTCCACAGTGAGTGGAAAGATAAAAGAGGTGATTGATGTGAATTCAAAGAGACTTAGAAACACTTACAAACCAAGCACAGTAGAAGGATCTCTTTTTGGATCTTGTGATTAGAAGAAGCCAACCATAAAAAGCCATTTGTTAGATAATTAGGACATTTGAATCCAGTGAATACCATTGAGGCATTTGGAGAAGGGATCTGAGTTATGTAAGTACCCAGTGACTCAGGTGTCTTATCTTCAGACTCATGCACCAACTTCCAATAGCTCATAGTTTTGCATAAATCTTTTTTTATCTGTCACCATTCTTTCAATCTAGAAGGCCATTCTGTTAGAAAGCCTTTCTTTCTTCTTAGGTTTCAACTTTTGTAGTTACCATTACCCGCCTTTGATTCCTCACTGGGTTTCCTGGATTTGGGTCTCTCTGTGTTTCAGCCACACATTGACTGATGGTTTCCTGATATTTTATGGCCTCTTTTGACTTCTTCTCCTAAGACACAAAGTCTAAGTTCGTTCATTATAGATGATAATCATAGTGTCATTCCCAAGATGATGGTCCTATTTCCTGGGTCTGAGAACTAACTACTTTTCCTCATGCACTAAATGTCAGCATTTGCTTTTTAGAGAGTTGATTTTTTAAAAAATCATCACTTTGATGAAGACCTTTAAAAGCTGATAAAAGTCAGCTTTCCAAGTTGTGCCAGTCCGAGGATTTTGATCATGGAATAAGTGTGTGTGGTTTTTTATTGCTAGATAGAAATGAAAGCATGTGGTAGGGGGCTGTCTGTGTTAGGATGATTATATATCATATATATTATGGGTTGTGGAGCTTTGATATCCTCAGAAAGGGGAGAATTAATGTTCTTCCACATGCAAAGGAAGAGAAAGAGTAGAACACACGTGGGTGTGTGGTGTATGTGTGCAACTGTGGATGTACCTGCTCTAGATGTTTCAAATAAAATTCCCAAGGAATCAGGCTCCACTGTTTTCTGGATAATTATAATTTTGAACTTTTCAGAGGCTGACATTTCTAATAAAAACCATTCTACCAAATCCCTCTCACAAAAGAGGCTTGATAAATTCCCCTTGATGAAACATGTAATCATACATTAATGAATCTTCCATTTAGATGAATTGAATATCAGGTTGTGTAACAACAGTCTGAAAAAAGGGATAAAAAAGAAATAAAAGCATTCCAAACAAGACACACACTTCCCTGAAATGAGCACATCAAAGAATCTCTGAATTGACAGAGCAATGCGTTATTATACCTACATGTACTGCCCAAGGATCTGACATCTTATTGAAGAAAATGTGCATGTTTTCTTTGAGCCAATTAGGGATGTTGTTGGTGCAGGGGAAGGATTGGAGTGGTTTGTTGTTGTTTGTTTGTTACTGAGTCCCAATTCGGCTACAGTGATCATTCAGCCAACTAATTTGCTTTCCCTTTCATCCTATCCAACAAAATGTATTTAGGACCTGTTACTGGCACATTTCCAGGAGCTGTAGGGGCATATAAATTACCAGGCCACAAAATAAGGTCCTATAAAACCATGTCTTAGTCATCTTCTACCCCTAGTACCTTGGCTGGCTGACACAGAGGAGAGGCTCAGGGACTACTTGTTAAAAGGATCTGAGGCATTGCACCCAAGTTCCTTGCATTTACAGTCTTCTGTGGGGGGCAATATATTTACAAATGCATATAACTGAAAATAGAATGTGCTAAGTACTCCAAGCAAATGAAAAAAAAAAAACAACAACAAAACAAAAACAAAAAACAACCCTAGACAGAGAAGATGAAAGAGGAAATTCTGATCCAAAGGATCTCACACAGGTGTTAAAGTTTGAAGAATACAGAGTATGAAAGGCATTTAGGAAGAGTAAACATTAACAGGGACACGATGGTTGGCAGAAAGGAGATGTGCTTGCTATGCAGTGAAGAGCCCAGTTTAGTTGGAATGCAGGGCTTAGGGCTGGAACTCATGTCGAGTTTAAGGCGTGGGAGTTAGGGCTGAACCATCATGACCATTACTGTGTACAAGAGTGGTCAGTACGGCTGAATAAGAAGGTAGGGGTGCAGTGTGTTGGGGATAGGACTGGGCCATCAGGGAGAGGTACAAAGGGTTAAGACAGGGCTAAACTCTTCAGTGGAAATCTAGGGACTATAAAGTAGAGATGTATTGGGTACATGGTGTGGGGGTGGGAAATGGGGCCGGGCTGCTAGATGGAGATTGTTGATAGAAGGACCTGAATGTCATACTGAATTTGTCTTCCATTCTGCATGCCCTGGGCAAGCACTGCCAACTCCAGGCTGGGAATCTATTGATCCCTGTGAGTCTCTCTCATGGCTCAGAGTTACTCTACCTGATGCACAATCATACCCCAGAGGGAGATGCAGATTTGAAGGAGGATGTGGGTGACAGTGAGAAGGGACTTGGATCAAAGAGGAGAGTATGCTGGGTCCTCACTATTAATTATAAAGTGAATTAATGAGAACAAGTTATCCAAGGCCTGGCACTTAGCAGTGGGCAAGTTGTAGGCTACTCTCACCTATAAGAGGTTCTATGAAGTGGATCTATGGCTAGAATTGAGGTCCCTGGCTTTTGGGGAAGGGCCTGGCAGCAGAGACTAATTTCTCTTTGTTCTAAATGAATAGAATGCCTGTACAGTGTCTGGATACTCAGCATGTCTTAAACTGTCCATAGGTTTTCATAAACTGTTTCTAGCTCCCTGCATGATCCTCTGGGAAAGACAAGGACAAAAGCCATTTGCTTTTTCAGGGTATTCAGAAGGCACGTGACAATTTTCTTCTCTGTTCCTTTCCCTCATTCTTTTCTTCCTCCTTCTTCCTCCTTCTTCCACTTTGTGTTTTTGTTTGGTACATCCCTGATCTCTCCTTGGTGTTATTTTGGTGAAAAGGATGGAAGATCTTGATCTATAAATCTTGATAGATTATAGCATGTCTCCCATGCCCTCCTTGATTCTTGTGTCCTCTCCTGTCACTTCTCTGTTGAATGTGACATCTCCATAAATGTCTTTTCATACGGAATCCATCCTCGGAGTATAGATTCAAATAGCATCATGAAAAACAAGGAGAAAACAAGTTGGTTCTCTTTCCTTAAGGAATTGTAGAGCTGTGGTGCTGGAGGCCTTCCACGTATGGGTCTGCACATGAACTAATTCCCACCAAATATGTGAGTTAGGATGAAAATTTTAATGAGTATGGATGTGTGGCAATTTTCCTCTGGAAACAAAGAATACTTGCCTCACACTTGTCGCAGACTGTCCCATAGCTTTACCTACACGAATAGAGGACTCTCTTTTCCCTTTCCTTTCTTTCTCCAAAAATCAACTTAAACCAAGTAGGAAACAAAAGGAGGGGGGAAAAAAACCCCAAAAAACCCAGCCTGTAGATCTGTCACTTCCCATGTTGCAATCCATGTCACTCTGACTCCAAAATTATGGCTGTGATAATAATGGGCTGGGTCTCTTGAGTCAGGGTGCTGGTGTCAAAATTCCAACTCTTCCACATACAGTAATTTGTTGAACACTGAATTAATTAACACCTGGAGCCAGCCCGTTGTCCTGTCTGGACCTCAATCTCTTCACTTGTGAAGTGGAGACAGTAACTGAGCTGGAATCACTATTGTTACCATGAGGGTAATGAACTAAGTTATGCTAAGCCCTTGGAAGAGAGCATGGTAAATAGGAAGGGCTCAACAAGTCTCTGCTAAATGATTTTTCATTTAATCCTTGGAAAGATCTGAACAGTTAGGTACTTTTATTTCCAGTTTGCAATGAGCTTAGTGAGGTGCATCTCTCCTCTGTGGCCCCTTGAGAAGCAGCAGGCACTGAAAGCCCCAGCAGATACACGAGAGATAGCCCCCCATTATGGTCAGAGGGCTGCACAGAGGTCATATGACTTGGATTTGGGTCGTGCCCTCTGAATTGAATAGACTAGGACACCACCAGTACAAATGACCAGACTGGTGGTCCAAAGGAACCCTTTCCCAAGCATCCTGCAAAACCCACAACTGGGGACATACCTTTCTTTTTTCTTTCAACTGTGCCTGAAACAGCTTAGTAGTCTTACAAATTGCACTGTTGGTAATTAGCCATGTGAGCCCAGACAAACCACAAAATCTTTCCTGGATTCTCCTCTCATTTCATCTGTAAGAGCTGATGGCTAAACTAGATTACTTCCTACCTGCTTAAATCCTGTGATTCTCCAGCTGTTATTTACATAAGTCAGGTTCTGTGGCTCTTTCAGGTTTACATCCTGACTACTGTCTTTGGGAAGGCTGTCCCCATAGGGGTCATCCATTGTTCCCAGAGTAGAGGACATTTATGTCCAATTCTCTCTCTTTCCATCTTTCTCTTTATCGCTCTATCTTTATCTTCTTCTCTCTGTCTCTGTACCTCTTTTTCTCTTCTCTCTATCTCTCTTTCTCTCTCTGTACCACCAGTCCCTAACTATTAGTGAAGCTCGGGACTTTGTGAACAAACAGGTGACTGGGGGGAGGGAAAGGAGGAGAAATGAAAGCATTTTGGAAAGTGGAGATCTAGTCCACTAACCCGTAAGTGACCATGTGTTTCATTTGAAAGCTTTATTTTCATTCAACAGCAGTCAAACACAGAGAGACTAGTTCAGCACCAACAGACCCCTCGCACACAACCCTGCAGAAAACACCTCCCACCCATTGTCGAAGTTTCTTTTCTGTCACGAAAGCCCTGAGTTTCTTTTCAGCAAAGCAACTTGCATAATGTTTTATTTGCAGAGGGAAGTCAGGTGACCTGCGGAGGCTCCTTAACCTTGGTGAGCATAAATGGAACATTTTGAATATGCCTTCTCAATTACCCTATCTCAACCAGCAAAAACTGGCATGTGTGTGGGAGGAAAGAGAATTGTGCAGGCTGAGCTTTTTAGGCACCAATTCTTTTTGACAGAAAGAATTGCCAGGCTGTAGGGGGAGAGCTCTTGAAACTTTTCCATTCTCTTTTGGGGAGACAGGAAGCAATGGGAGAATTTCAGAGTTATAAGGAACCAGTCCTTCAGCCAGGATGTGGGTGGAAGGGTGGACAGAGAGGAAGAGGTTAAGACAGCCCAGGACTAAAACCAAAATATTTATCTAGCTCTTTCCTTTACCAGGAAAAGCCCAGATCCTGTAATACATGAAATCTGCTCACTTGATGTACCATTTGTTCTGGATGAGAGGAAGTGAGAAGTGTTAAGCCTGCAATCACAAACACCACCATCCGCTTGAATTACTTAGGCACAGTGAAAGTATAAACTCTTTGATATTGTTTATCATAATGGTTCTTCCCAAAACTGTTGCTTAGGCTGAAATTTGCTGGGTACCATGCCTGTTCACAGATGGTGTAAGACATAATTGAAGGAGTTGTATATCTCCTTCCCATATCCCTCTTTGAATCAGAAGGAGGGTAACTCAGAGTCCCCTTCAGCTATTCCTGTTGGAGGGGAGTCCTTTCTTAGAGAAAAGAAAGGGCCACAAGTTCAAGGTCTCCCACTGAACTTCATTATTGGGTCATTTGCATTTTGGGTGGGAGGACAGATTCCAAAGACTTTATGGCTGGAGGAATACATAACATCAGACTTTAAACTCAATGAGGCCAAGGATATTTGTTGGGACAATGTAAGAAGCTTTCTGAAAGTGGGACTGTCCTGGAAAATTAAGAAGTTAAAACCCCTGATTTTGTAATTTTGCAAACTGTGATATTTGAACAGCATCGATAAGCAGAGAATGAGAAACCTTCCACGATGACCCTTTAGGACAGCTTCCGGCTACTGGGCAGCTAGCACAGTGCCTAAGGGAAAAGTGTACAAAGGTGCCCAGCAGTGAGAATGAAAAGATTGGGGAACCGAAGATGAAAAGAACTTGGGGAGGAGGGGTTACCATTCATGTGGACCCATGAAGCAGTTATATGGTATTCCAACATTAGCCTCACACCGGAATCTCGGTGGAAGGAGGCAGCCATGACCTTACTGGTACTTGTTAAATCAATTCATCGGTATTGAAAGATATTTTTCTGCTCTCATGATACCATCGCTGTCAGAGACTTTCCCCAGTCTGAGGCAGCAATGGGAGGATGAGTGACATGATCAGCAGTTATTATCCTTCTGTCTCCCCACCATTCCCTCAAGGTCATTGGCAAGCTGTCCTGCTAGAGTGATCAACAATCCTGGTTTGCCCAGGCTGAGGATTTTGGTGGAATGGGGAACTTTCCTTTTGAAAAGTTGGGGCAGTAGCTGGGCAAACAACTGTATTGTTCATCTGACCTTCTATTTGTTCTCTCCCTACTTCCTGCCCTTGCCTACCCCTAGGTAGCACTAACACACCAAACTCAGTTGTGCAGGTAAAGATTAAAGAAGTCCATTGGTTATAAAATGCTGGTCCACAGAAATCAAATCTGAAATCCTTTCAGCTACTGAGAAAATCTTTAATGGAAACCAAGTCCTACATGCTAGTCTGTGGAGATCTCCATGTCTGTCTCCTGAGTTTTCATCTGATCTTTTCAAAAGGACAGATTAGCTGAAGGAACTATTTCTTCGAAGTTAAGACTCAGGGTGGAGGTGTAATTCCTTTTCTAATTACATAGAGTTTGAAAGAACATCATCCTTTTGAACCAGCAGCATTGAAGTCACCTGGGAACATGTGGGGCAAATTCTCAGGTTCTACCCCAGACCAAGTGACTCAGATATTCTGGAGATGGGACTCAGGAACCTGTATTTGGATGACCCCCTCAGACGGCCCCTCTCACACATGCAGCAAAAGTTTGAGAAACACTGAACTGATGTACCTACACCCTATCTTTCTTACTTGTGATGGACACCCAGGGATTAATAAGACACCCAAAGAATTTAGGTGTTGAGTCTACCTTTTGAATTACCCTATGTCAAAGACAGGCAACTAAAATCTTGGATATCACCACCAACAGAAAATATTTCCTATAGTACCAGATTCATGACACCTAGCATCATGCAAGGAAGTCAACCAATGCTAGCTAGCCTTTCTGCTCCTCACTTCTTGTGCCTAGGTTTGCTCACAAGTGAATCTCAGACATCACGAACTGCTACCAAACCAGCATTCCCTGAACTGTCAGGCAGGACCTGGATGTTCCTGCAATTCTGCAGAGTCAGCTGACCTTTGCATTTATTTTAGCATCACATCAAAGATATTTTACTATTTTAAAAGCTGGGGAAACGTAACAAATACATTTTACAAAGAGGGTAAACACCAAGTCAATGATCATTTTAGTGATTATTTAAACTTGGCTTC
The DNA here is from genome assembly GCA_017311185.1 of Proteles cristata cristata. NCBI lineage: Eukaryota > Metazoa > Chordata > Mammalia > Carnivora > Hyaenidae > Proteles > Proteles cristata. The sequence goes on along the minus strand of JAESUZ010000403.1, from coordinate 685,378 downwards.
CTAAACATAATATAAAAGACACACTTATCTCCTAAGGGTGTCTGCCCTGCCATGCTGGTCTGATCCTGCCTGGGGCTCTTGGCTTTCAAGTGGGGAGATCTCATTCCAGACATTTCATAATCTCTGGTCATACCTTTTTTCTTTTGGGTTAATGAAACAATGGTTTATCTCAATATGACAGTGCTAGGAACTGAATGTTTGTATCCCTCCAAAATTCATATGTTTAAGTCCTAACCCCCAATGTGATGGTATTTGGGTAGGGGGCTATGGAAAGTAATCAGGTTTAGATGAGCTCATGAGGGTGAGACTTTTATGATGGGTTTAGTGCCTTCTATGTACAGGAAAGAGCAGAGATCTCTCTTTACCCATCATGTGAGGATACAGCAAGAAGATAGCCTTCTACAAGGCAAGAAGAGAGCCCTCACCAGGAACCGAACCTGCAGGCACCTTGACCTTGGACTTTCCAGCCTCCAGAAATGTGAGAAATACATGTCTGTTGTTTAACTCCCCCCAGCCAGTGGTATTTTGTTACAGCAGCCTGAGCTGACTGATATATACCGTAAAGATTCCAGTTTCATAACTTACCTACCTACACTGTTGGTTGGTAAATGATGCCGACAATGATCAAACCTTAGGGTTCATAAAGCCCTTTATGGATTATTGAGAGTCCTCATTTAATGGTGAAAAAACTGGGGTTCTGGAAGCTGAAATGCCTTGCTCAAGGACACAGCTGGTGAGGGGTAGTGCCAGGGTGGAACTCACGTCTTCCAAAGCCAACACCGTTGTTCCGGCCACTGCAACATGGATGTTTTGGTTGCACAGGGTCTCCTTGGCCACTGCTAGACTTCATGTGGGCTAATTAATAACCTGGCCTGCTCTGATTAATAGCTAATGGAAAGCACACAGAGATACTCTTTGTCTCCAGAAGTCCCTCAGTTGTCCAGACATATCAAGTGAAGTGGAACCTTTTTAATTTCCTTTCTTCCTTGCTCTCAGCCCCCGCCCCCCCCTCAGGTGCCTCATGACCCCATGGTGTGTGACATTACAGCGGAAGTGTTGGCCTAGACACCGCTGGACTTCTCAGCTGCTGAGGGAGTGATGATAAAACCACCGACCTCTCTCCTTCTGTCTTGGGCTTGAAAGGGAGTGAGAGGTGGCTCTCATCACAAAGCATCACTGTGATAAGTACCATCACTCCATCTGTGTTAGTGAGCCTGATAAGGGCAGCAGAGATGTGTTTCCTCTTTCCTCACAGTTCCCCAGTTCTAGTGCTTTCCAGCTGACCTGGCTGTGACTCCAACTGTGTTCTTTCTTTCTGACGTCTCAGGAGGATGCTCAGTGCTCAAGGCCACGCCATTCTGCATGTTTTCATCCGCAATCCTGAGGGTCACTGTTTTACACTCAGCCCATACACTGGCCTTCCTCCTTCCATCTGACTCCTATCTTTTCTTCACACTCTTCTATTATATTGCAATCCCTGTTGGTCTCTCTTACTACAATATAAGCTTCTTTAAATTTGTTTTAAAGTTTATTTACATTTGAGAGAGAGAGACAGAGAGAGAAAGGGAGACAGAGAGAGAATGTGAGCAGAGGAGGGGCAGAGAGAGAGGGAGACACAGAATCTGAGGCAGGCTCCAGGCTCTGAGCTGTTAGCACAGGGCCCTACATGGGGCTCAAACCCATGAGCTGTGAGATCATGATCTGAGCTGAAGTTGCGTGTTTAACCAATTGAGCCACCCAGGCATCTGTAAGCTTCTTTAAAAGCACACACTACATCTGATTCATCTGTGGATTCCTCTTGCTTTTACCTCCACCAGCGTATAAATAATTCTTGGCATAACACTTGACATATATGCAATTATGTGTATTATATACTATATTACATATTAGTGTATATTATAGTGTATGTTATATACATTATTATATATACACTAATTAGTATATATTAGTATGTGCAAAGTACTATGTGTATATATGTATATAGTTTATGTAAGGTATATGTGTACACATTCATGTATATTTACAAATATACAAATATATTCATATATGTATTACATAATATATATACATTCATGTATATTTACAAATATACATATATACATGTGTTTATATGTACATACCATCCAATTTAACTCAAGTGTTAATTAAACTTGATGTAATAAAAAATTAGCTATCATAGCACAGGGCCAGTTTTGGGCTCTGCTCAAAATGTGCATCTGATTTCTAGCTTGCTGGGAATGATGAGATTAGCATCTCACACTTATTATTTGTACACTGGAGAGTATGGCTTTAAAGGGAAGGTGAAGAAAACTACCAGGAAGAAAAACTTGTGTAAACTGCACTGTCATAGCTGACATAAGCAAATCAAAGGGAATTGTCCCTCTTCCGTCTACAGCACAGAGCTCCTCTGCTCTTTCAATAGACGTATTCCTTTAACAGCTGATCGCCTGTCTGTCTAGAATAGTGCAGTGATGGGAAGTCCCTGGGTGAAGTGTTTGCTCGGCTTCTCTGTGTCTTCTTTTCAACTCAACATAAATGTCATTAGAACACAGAGCTAACATGCGAGTTTCAAACTGAGGTTTGTGTATTAGCTATCCTAGCCTAAGAAAGACTAGGAGTTGCTATTATTATTTGCATATGTTTGTTTCACAGGACCTGCATGCAGTCTAAATGAGATGCAGATCGGCCGATACTAACACACACTGCCTTTGGTCTTCTGAACAGGAGTGTTGGGTGACCATTTCTCAGTTTCTTCACGGAACCATTCTCTCAAGAGATGGGAGACATCTTCATAACAGGCAAGTCTCTAAAATCTCAAGACATTCAATGTGAGATGGGAGTGTGTCTGCCGTCTTTCTTTTTAAACGCCTCCACAAACAAAAATGTTTACATTTTGGGAATTCATTTCTAATTTATTGAGGAAATAGTTTCCAGTCACCAGCATATCAAGAGTGTGTGCCATGTTTGGAAAAGAAAGGCACAGCCCTGCAATGGCATCCTGTCTGTGGGCCACATGTTCAGGCTAATGACATTCTGAAAGTGGTCTAAAACTGTAAATCTACTTTCTAGTGTTGCCTGTCTTCCCCAACAAACGTGGTATAGTTTCGGTAATACGCCAGCAATTAATCTTATAATTGACAAGCAATCTTTACATCATAGCCTTGGAACAATGGTCCACTTAAGATACCATTTTGAACTCACTGTTAAAAATTTTTATAGAAAACCCAGTGATGCCTTACTGATGTTGGAACCTCCTAGCCCTAAAAGCCCCGTGTCTAATAATACCAGCAACATTTAAAGGGATCTCTCTGGAGAATTTCTTGTGCATTTGGAATTAACATCTGTTGCCTTTATGGATTAAGAGTCCATGTTAGTTAATGATGGTGAACACATTGGTTCTGGGCAAGGGTACAAAGATATGGGTAATGAGACACCATCCATAAGCAAGGAGAGGGCTGAGTCAGCATTTTGGGACAAGTAGACTCTTTAGCTAATGGCATAATTCATAGCCCTATTCCCTAAGACTGAATTTTGCATACATGCTATGAAAAAAAAATCCAAAAAACACCACCCAAACCCCCTGGATTGTGATCTTCTCTCAATGTCCCTGGACTTCCGTCCACATAAAATCCACCACAGCATCAAATTTACATATCATTTAGTACACACTCCTGGTATACTGAAGTTGTGAAACACGTTTGAAATATACAAGCCGTGCAAAGACTTACCAATATGTATAGAACAGGAAGGAAAAACTATAAATTACTATATTAGTAACGCATATACTATAATACATAATACTGGTTGTAACATTCACTGATATAGAGGAGGCTTGGAATAGTTCCTTCGTGGTAATATAGCAAGTGCTGTATGTTTCAAAAGGCAAAAAAGTATGTGTAGGTGGTTAAAAAAAATGGATGGCCAGTAATGCGTGATGGTAGCATCTAAAACCAGCAATTATGCTCATAGCTACCTCTATTTTCTTGCCACATTTAATCAAGTGCTTCTTGTAAAGGTGTCTGCAGCTACTAAAGTTCTTACACATACATTTTTATTATTTCATAGGAGATCGTATACTTAGTGTCTCCCACCACAGGTTTTAGAATAAGCCAGCTTCAAGAGTTGGCTGTGAAGTTTATTGGCTGTGTGATCTTGAATGAGTTATTCAGGTTCTCTGAACCTCAGTTTCCTCCATTATAAATCTGTCATGCTAATAGTTACATCTTGACCCTGAGGAAGAGCTCCATAGAAGAATCCATGTAGGGGTGCCTGGGTGGCTCAGTCAGTTAAGTGTCCAACTTCGGCTCAGGTCATGATCTCGCGGTTCATGGGTTCAAGCCCTGCGTCGGGCTCTGTGCTGACTGCTAGCTCAAAGCCTGGAGCCTGCTTCAGATTCTGTGTCTCCCTCTCTCTCTGACCCTCCCCTGCTTGTGCTGGGGAAATAAATAAAACATTAAAAAAATTAAAAAAAAGAGTTCGTTTCTAAAAAAAAAAAACCAAGAAGAATCCATGTAAAGCTCTTAACATTCAATGGTTCCAACACTCAATGAATGGTAGATATTTTTATGGCTACACTTTGATCTCCAAACTTGGTCACACACGTATAAAATATCTAAGGAGTGTATTGATACTATCATTAGTGCCATCTTGACAGATGAGAAATTAAGTCTTCAGCTGTGATTATCCAGTCCCCTGGGAAGTTATATATTTCCCTGTAAATTAATAAATTGGTTTTTTAATGTTTATTTATTTATTTTTGAGAGAAAGAGAGAGAGAGAGAGAGAAAATTCCAAGCAGTTTCCACAGTCAGCACAGAGCCCAACATGGGTCTCAAACTCATAGACCATGAGATCATGACCTGAGCCAAAGTCAGAGCTCAACTGACTGAGCCACCCAGGCTCCCCAATGAATTGATTATATATATATATATATATATTTCTTCAGCTTTCTCACAGTACGATCAGCATGTGTTGACCTCCCCAAAACTCATTCGCAGTGGGACTCTGACCAAAAAGAATTGCTGTAATGAGAAAGGTAACATGCAGACTCTTGGGAGAATTCATCAATATTCCTGTCCCCATGAGGTCCCTTTGAAAGGTCTTCCCAGTCTTTCCCCAAACTGATTGTATACATTCCATGCCAACTCCGTAACATCCATTATTTTAACTCTTACACTGCACACCTATCTCTGAAATCAGGCTATCTCTTTCAATATTGGCATCCCAAATGCCTAGAACAGGAAGTGGCATGGAAGAAGCATTCAATACGTGTCTGTTGAATGATTCAAATGACCCGACCAAGATTGCAGTAAGTGGTGAATTCGGGACTTAGGCCCAGATCTTGTGAATACAAATCACTTATATTGTGTCCGTAGACTTTAGCTGAAGCAGGGTGATTGAATCTCTTAGGAGCAGAGGAATCATAACCAGTCTGAGAGGTATTAATCCTAGTAAAAGGCTACAAGATATGGCCCAAGGCTTTGATGATATTAAAAAACCCCAAACCACAAACTCATATTGTGAGCCGATTCAGCATGATTATATTTATCTCCAGTTGAGGACTATTTTTGCCTAGGAAAATGTTAGTTTTTTTTTTAATGAGCATGCAACCATGTTAACTTGGGTTTTAAGTGCTGTAAGTGTGATTTATAGATCTTTTTCTTAGGATAACACTTGACCTAATTTTTATCTAAGCAATGAATCCCCATCTGATTGTGGCCCACAGGCAGAAAGTAGCTAATAGGAAAAATAAATACAAGCATCCTGTGAATAAAGTCAGCATTTGATCTACTTATACACAGAGCTGCTTACTGAGATTGGGAGATTGCTCTCCAGGCTCTGTGTTTGGGGATTATGCATTATACTGTTCTCAGTTAGCAACCTGAGTCTGTTTGAAACACAATATTCCACACAGAGAGTCATCCCTAGTTTCAACAGAGAACGAACATGAGGAGGCTTCTATTTTCATAGGCTGAGAAGGATTCAGAGATTTCACAAAGATCACAGGGTCCTTTCTTGGGTCTCATGGCTCTAGTACTTAGCAAAGACAAGGAAGCTCAGGGTGCTCCTGACTTGTTTGTTTCCCAGGCCAATACCCTTTCCCGGGGGCTTCCAAGAATTGGTAGAGGCAGAGTAGCCAAAGTGTGAGGTCCTCAGGATCTTGATAATCAGTCTTGGTGATAAAACTGCAGCAGAAAGTGGGGATTCTCTTTAACCAGAGGGCTCCTGTATATGTGATTGATCACAAAGGAAGATTTGTGATTTGTGCATTTGTTCATGTAGTTATCTTTTAGATAATTCAAGAAAGAGTGAAGTTTTGGAATTAAACGTAAATAGACAGTGACTTAATGAGCTGAAGAGATGAAACAATTATGATTCCCTGGGGACCCGAGAAGATAGGCAGTAGTTGAATTCAGATTAGTTGAGCTTTCCACTGGTAGCCTCCCGTAAAACCAACATCATTAAAATATATATATTGCCTGTGGTCACACTTATTCTAGTTTAGTAGCTTTTGATCTTGACTATTAATTTTAAGGTTTACTGTGCTCTGGGTTGTATGGTTCCAGAATGAACAGAAATCAGGAATTCATTGTAAGCCACTCTGCCAGGAAGTAACCAAAGTGATAAATTCTGAACTTGTATTCCCATTCATTTTCATGTCAGATTGTTCTCATGTCATTTTCAGATTTGGAGACAAATTTCAAAAAGTAAGGTATTCAGGGAGTCCATTGACAAAGGCCATCCATCATACAGTGGCACTTGCATAGGTATACAATAAAGCATTCTATCAGGATTTGATAGAAACAAAGAAAATGCTAACAAGGTGCAAATATCCTTTGGAACAAGCAGGTCAACCAAAAATACATCCTGTTAGCCTGGCCTACTACCTTACATCTGAGGAAATGAAATAAGAAAGAAACATATAGGGGCGCCTGGGTGGCTCAGTCGGTTAAGTGTCCAACTTCAGGTCAGGTCATGATTTCGTAGTTCCTGGGTTCGAGCCCCGCATTGGGCTCTTTGCTGGCAGCTCAGAGCCTGGAGCCTGTTTCAGATTCTGTGTCTCCCTCTCTCTCTGCCCCTCTCCCGCTCATGCTCTGTCTCTCTCTCTGTCTCAAAAATAAATAAAAACTATATAAAAAAAAGAAAGAAACATATACATTTCCATGACAAACTAAGTGGGTTTTGGAGTACCTTCATGCTTGGCAGCTCTTTGGAGAAATGGATAATTCTGCTATTGATGGTTCTATTTTTAAGTAATTGATGAGGGGCTCCTGAGTGGCTCCACTGTCAGTTTAGCATCTGACATCGGCTCAGGTCATGATCTCAGGGTTAGTGAGTTTGAGCCCCACATTTGGCTCTGGGCTGACAGCTCAGAGCCTGGAATCTGCTTTGGATTCTATGTCTCCCTCTCTATCTGCCAATCCCCTGCTCATTCACTTGCTTGCTCTCTCTTAAAAAACAATTTTTAAAAAATTTAAAAATAAATAAAGTAATTGATTAGAGTAATATATTTGTTATTCTGCCCCCCCACCACTTCCTTTACCTCAAGAAAAAAATTAAATTTCCTATGACATTGAAGGTCTTAAAAATTTTTTTTGTTTATTTACTTTTTTTAGAGAGAGGTAAAGAACGTGAGCAGGGGAGGGGCTGAAAGAGAAAGAGAGAGTATCACAAGCAGGCTCTGCACTGTCAGCACAGACCCCAATGTGGGGCTCAAACTCATGAACCATGAGATCATGACCTGAGCTGAAATAGAGAGTTAGAGCCTTAACCAATTGGGCAACCCAGGCTCCCCTGACATTGAAGGTCTCTAATAATATGACTCTGAGTTACTTTTATTCCCACTTTATATATACCCCATAAACAGTCACATGGAATTGCAATGCACATAGTTCCACATACATCTGCCATGTGCCTTTGTTCCTGTGTTGTCCCAGTTGAGAATGCTGATGCTCTAAACTTGTACCCACTGACATTGTAGTCACTCTGTAAAGTCTTATTTAAATACTGTCTCTTCCAGGGATGCCTGGGTGGCTCAGTCGGTTGAGTGTCCAACTTCAGCTCAGGTCATGGTCTCATGGTTCGTGGGGTTCGAGCCACGCGTCGGGCTCTGTGTTGACAGCTCAGACCCTGGAGCCTGCTTTGGATTCTGTATCTCCCTCTCTCTCTCAAAAATAAAGATTTGAAATAAATAAATAAATACCTTCTCCTCCATGAAGCCTTCTCTGAGTCAGCCATTCGGAATAAAGTGTCCTTTCTTTTCATTCTGTCAGCACATTATTTGAAGGATCTGAAGTGGGCTCCAGTATGACAAGAGCGTGCCTGATGCGGGGCTCGAACTCACGAACTGGTTCGCAAGATCATGACCTGAGCTGAAGTTGGACCCTCAACCTACTGAGCGCCCCAGCCAGGCGCCACAGTAAATGTTGTTAGTAAGTAGTAGTACCAAAGCTCACAATATGCATGGCAAGAGAAGAAAACATTCAGCACAGCATTGCCTAAGTATTTATGGTTTCTCTCTCTCTCTCTCTCTTTTTTTTTAAAAGAAAATTGAGGGCTTAAAGTTCAAAACGCTTTAGAATAAGTATGTGGGATCTGTCAGATTATTAAGATGATTTGGAAAATCAAAGTAGAGCTACGTAAAATATGTAATATTACTCAGGTGCTCCATACTGTGTTCAACTCGGTTTTGCCACCACTCTGTATTATGAGTTATTGGGTGTGTGTGTAATTAATGATAAAATGGTATTTTTATTGCATTGGATTGTTATTACTTAGATCTGTCTTCTTCAGGAAACTTACAGGGCGTTGACTAATTGCTAGATCTGCGTATTCTTGTATTTCCTTTCATTAATGTCTACTAATGCCATCACCATCCACCACTACTCCCAACAGTACTGTGTTTCCCTGTGTTACCTTACTAATGTCCTCAATTGCTATTGAAACCCGCATCTATATATCATCTCCTAAGCATTTCTTGAGGTAGGCCATATAAAATCCAAAGGTCATCTGACATGCTTTTCATTTCCTGTCTGGCACCCACCTCCTTGGTACATGAGTATTTTCGTTGGTCAGTCCATCCATGGGAGTGCTGACATGCATCTACTGCCTGTGTATGAGTGTGGAATGATCACATCCAGTTTGTGGAATCTGGGTAAGGTACAATGTTTAAGATGTGTGAGCACAGAAACTGTCATAAAATTAGACAGAATTACACTATATGTATTTTAAAAAATTTTTAATGTTTATTTATTGTTGAGAGAGAGAAGGGCAGGGCATGGGAGGCGGGGTGGGAACAGAGGATCTGAAGAAGGCTTTGTGCTGACAGCAGTGAGCCTGATGCGGGGCTCAAACTCATGAACTGTGAGATCGCGACCTGAGCTGAAGTCGGCTGCTTAACTGAATTCCCCAGGCACCCTGCTATATGAATGTTTTGAAACAAGGCATCAGAATACTGTCGAGGGCTTGATTATGTCTTCCTCCAAAAAGACAAGTTGAAATCCTAAACTCCAGTACCTCAGAATGTGACTTTGGAAATAGGATCTTTGCAGATTTAAGGGATTTAAAATGGAATTATTAGGATGCATCCTAATCCTGTAACATGACTGGTTTCCTTATAAGAAGATAGAATTGTGACACAGCCAGCCACAGAGGGAAGGCGATATGAAGACGCAGAGAGGAAAGGCCACCACATGATTGGAGTGATGTATCTACAGACTGGGGAATGCCAAGGATTTCTGGGAAACACCGGTAACTAAAAGAGGCAAGAAAGGACCCCCACCCCCACCCCCACCCCCTGCCTACATCTGCCAGAGGGATCATGATCCTGCTCACAGTACGATTTCAGACTGCTAGCCTCCAGGACTGGGAGACAATATGTTCTATTGTTCTAAGTCATTCACTTTTTGGTACTTTGTTATAGCAGCTCATGGAAACTGATACAAATACTAACTGAGGCCCTGGGTGCCTGGGAGATCCAACAGAGATAGGAAGAGATTTTCTGCTAACGGGGGACAAATGACAGTAAATTTCCCTTCTCCAGGCAATGTCTTATGGGAGGAATGGCAAATCTGTTTCATCTCGTGTGCTAGGCTGATTTATCAGTGGTGGCTGTCAGGAGCACAGGTTGGGAAGGACTGTACACCTGTATCTGAACTTGGTGGGAAAAGCGCGAGCGTCTATTAGCAGTAGCTGCAAGTGAATGTAGAGAAGGAGAAATAGGTATCAGACTAGGGCAGCAGCAACCACTGGTATTCGAGAAGTTTCCTAGAAGTTGAGAAGGAGGAAGGAGATGCAGGATGGGGTAGGTATGGGGATATGAAGGCGGAGTCAGAGGGGCGCCTGGGTGGCTCAGTCAGTTAAGCGTCCAACTTCAGCTCAGGTCATGATTTTGCAGTTCATGGGTTTGAGCCCCGTGTCCGGCTCTGTGCTGACAGCTCAGAGCCTGGAGCCTGCTTTGGATTCTGTGTCTCCCTCTCTCTCTGCCCCTCCCCTGCTCATGCTCTGTTGCTCTCTCTCAAGAATAAACAAACATTAAAAGAATTTTTTAAAAAGAAGGGGGAATAGAGATGAAGAAGTAAAATTTGACTGAAGCAAAAGGAAAAATGAATCCTCAACACTGCCAATTCCAGTCTTGACAGTCAAATCCTGTGACACGCTGGGACAGGGGCCCAGAAGACAAGGGACTCCCTAGATCTCAAAGCCCATGCAAGAGAAAGAAACAGCCACTGATTTTTATAGAACAAAGTCACCAGGGAAATCTCAGTGACTAAGCAGTCTACGTATTCAATTAGAATAAATGTACTTTTATTTGTTTTCTGGAAACTGAAACCTCTTCACACAAGGTTGGGGCCAAGCATAGCATATTTTTGCTTTGTATTTCACATATTCATAGGATCCTGGGGACAGAAGAGGGAAGACTTTTTCACCATTATTGTCTGATTATCTGAGGACGGGGAAGCCATTCAATATGGCACAGAAGGCGATACTTAGGAACATAACGTGGTGCCACGGTTGGTGAAACCTGAACTATCCCAGGCCTCCCTGCCTCCAGAACAGAGTCACGGCAACAGCCAAGTGTCAAAACTCACTGGTTCTGTCCTTCCTGCTCTTAACATGGCCTCTCCTTAAGCGTCAGCCTTTTATTCCCAGGAGTCTGAAGATTACCTCTCCCGCATGCTCACAGTCCAGTCTGGCCGCTGCAATGACAGATGATGTCAGTGACATATTCTTTTCAGATCTGACCCATAAACCTTGTCTCCAGAGGGGCTTGCCCTTGGGCTCTCTCTGCAAAGGGCTGCAGACTTCACGTCATCCTCTCCATCCTTCTCCCCCAACTCAGGGCAGCCCCCCTTCCGAACAGGTGCATCACACCAGGAGGTGCCTGTAGATCTGGCTGCTGTACACCTGCGTGGTCTCCCGCCACACCGAAACCTAAAAGCCTGCCATGGTGGCTCTGTTGCCAAGTCTTCCAGAACTCCAGGGAAGAGTGAGGTTTTTCCTAAGCAGTTCATTCTCTCACACACTCCCAGGGAACTTCTGTGATGGCTCATAACCTGTGAAACCACCGCATCTAAACTCAGCAGTCTCCTTACTGGCCCCCCCGGGGACTTCCCGCTGGGGAGAACTGGCAGCCACCTCAACCTTTTTAGGGCGTTGCATTGTGCGGAAGGAACAAGGCACCATCTGCAAAGTAATTTGAGTTGTGGCAGGGAAGAATATTGGCTGTCTTTGAAATCCTAGATGGAATAATCAGTGATAATTAGAGGTGGTCAGATTAAATGTACTTTGAGAAATGCAAAAAAAAACCACCAAAAAACAAAACTCCATTTCCTTGACATTTTGGTGGTTCTAATGAAGGTCTTTTGATTTTTCTAGCTGTTAATCCAGAAACTTATAGCATTTTCTGCAAAATAGAAAGAAAGGAAGAAAGAGAGAGAGAAAGAAAGGAAAGATAAAGGAAAAGAGAAAAGAAAAAAAGAGAAGAAAAAAGAAAAAGTAGAGAAAAGAGAAAGATTTGCTTTCTTTAAATTGAAGTGGATTTTCTTTCTCAGGGGAGTTTATTTAGTGTTCTCTGATAGCAGAAAGACATTTGAAAATAAGTTCAGAACCCAAAATCTAGCTATTTTCCTCATGTCTGCTCAAGTTCCTATGTCTTGTTTTCAAAGCATTCAGTTACGCTGAAATGTTTATCAGGATGCGGAACAAAAGCTATTAAATGTCATTTAAAGTGAGGTAATCCCTAGACATGTTGAAAACCAATTGCCTTGAGAAACCTTTTATCAAACTCCACTACCACCCTCCTTTCTAAATGAACTGCTATAAAATTTCCAAATAAACATCTCTACCAGTTGCATTAGATTTTTAATAAAAATGAATTGGTGCATTGATTTAGTCCCAAAGAGCCTGAGAGCTTGAGGAAACAAGACAGTAAAAGGAAAGAAAAATGATAAATTGCCCTTATGTATATTTGTGTTTCTGTAAAATCTAGCAGATTTAAAATATGTGTGTGTACATATATGTATATTGGTAAGACTAGAAACAGAAAAAAAAGGACATGGCTGGATCTCCCATCACTGGAAATCACTGGGTGATTATTTCTATGGTTAAAGGTCAAGATGTGGACACACCAGACTGATCTCCATGTGGTGGGGTTAGCTCTTCTCTGTTTATAACTGATATATGTTATTGGTCCAGCCTAAAGTTATGGGTGGCTTCGTGAAAATGCAGGTACACTGTTGCAAGGCTAATAATTATTATGGGTCATTTAGTATATTGTTCCTCCTGATGCATATAATGTATATATACTATAATGTATCTATACTAGCATCATGCAATGATCATCTGTTGTTCCAGGAAATATTTTCCTAACCACATAAGGTTAGTATATCAGGATAAGGAGGTATATCAGAATCTAAATAAAAATTAACACATAGGAAATCACAAATACTTTTAAAACCTCAGTGAAATGGTATCATTGAGGAATAAATTATTTTCTTTAAATTTTTTAATGTTTAAAGAGAGAGAGACGGAGTGTGAATGGGAGACTCAGAAGAGAGAGAGAGGGAGACACAGAATCTGAAGCAGGCTCCAGGCTCTGAGCTGCCAGTGCAGAGCCCGATGTGGGGCTCGAATTCACCAACCGCAAGATCATGGCCTGAGCCAAAGTTGGACCCTTAACGAACTGAGCCACCCAGGTGCCCCAAGGAGGAAGAAATCATTTTAAAGAGGTACATTTTGAGGAATATTGTTTTGTTCCTTCGAACTCTGACTTTAGTTCTTTCTGTTTTTGTTTTTGTTTTTTTGTTAAATCAAATTTGGATGGAAATATCTCCAAATATATTAAGTATTTCCTCGCCCTCAGAAATAGAGCCTCCCGAATATAAAGCAGCACTTTTTAAATAGATTCCTACCAGACTACTGTACCATGGAAACACCTTGGTATGTACTTTGCAACTTTTTTCTCTTTCACTAAATGGTTTCAGATTGCTGCTCTCATTGAGGTTTCATGGTCGTTTCAATCGTTATTACCGCTTCTCTCCAGGCTAATAGATCCTAACCATTATTAATATCAAAATCAATACTCACATCAATACCAATAACCAAGTGTGTTAGAATTGCATGTAAAATAAGAGTAATAGATTCTCAATGAGAACTGCAAAGTGCTTAATGTGATGAAGATTCATTAGCTTTGTGTCATCTGGTTTGGCTACTGAAAAATCTTTTTGGTTTGTTTTCTTCTCGATTTTTTTTAAAAGTTTATTTATTTGGAAAAAGACAGAGACAATGTGAGCAGAGGAGGGGGAGAGAAGGGAGGAGAGAGAGAGAGAGAGAGAGGGAGAATCCTGTGTAGGCTCTGCACTGTCAGCACATTACCCAATGTGGAGCTCAAACTCACAAAACCATGAGCTCATGACCTGAGATGAAACCAAGAGTTGGAAGCTTAACAGACTGAGCCACCCAGATGCCCCTCTCTTCTTGGTTTTTGATTCATCTATTTCGTCATAAGATGGGGTTGCTGAGGGTTTGATTTACAAATAGTTGAGAAGCTTTTATTTATTCATATATATCTGTTCCTGCCAATATATGAGTATATATTATTGGATTCATAGCTCCCCATTCAGCTGTATATAATACACACACACACACACATACACAGCACTGATGTTAAAAGTGACATCACTGTATGTCATTACACCAGCTTGTAGAATTATCTACAACTGTAAAGACTATGCAGCAACTTGAAATGTTTGTGGGGAACATTATCATAAACAATAAGAAAGGGTAGGATGCTGAGTGGTTTTTAAACTATAATTGGAATTACCTCAAGTTCTCTAAGGCTATGGAAGAAAGGCCAAAGAGAAACAAACAAAGAGGGCATTTATAATCAGGTTAAGGAGATAACATTTTTAATATCTATAGTCACAAAGTTTCGGTGGGGTTAATGTTAAATTAACTAAAGAAGGACACCTTTAGATGAAAGCGGATTTAATGCTTTAGTAGCCAACGTTAGCAAACCAAAACCTAAACCTGAAATGCCTCATGGTTAAGAAACTGAAACCCAAGGAGCACCTTGGTGACTCAGTTGAGCATCTTGTCTCTTGATTTTGGCTCAGGTCATGGGATCGAGCCTTACATCAGGCTCACTCTGAGTGTGGAGCCTGCTTTAGATTCTCTCTCCCTCTCCCTCTTTCTCTCCTCTTTCTCTCTCTCTTCTTTCTCTCTCCCTCCATCCATCTCCCCTGATCACTGCGTTCTTTCTCTCTCTAAATAATTTTTTAAAAAAGAGAAAGAAATTAAAACCCAAGAACAACCAATCACAAATTACCAACTGGGCTTTCAAAGAATGCAAGAGCTTAAGCATTTGCCAATCAAAGAGTTTCCTGGCTCGGCTTCTGTCTCTTCCCTATAAAAGTCCTGTCTCAACTCCCAGTTACACAGAGCGCTCCTAACCACTTCTGGTTTGGTGTTATCCAATTTGAATCGAGTTTTGTTCAGACTCACTCTTAAAAGCTTTAAGTATGCCTCAGTTTCTTTTTTCACAGTATCATTTCAGAGGCTAACAAGCAACTGTGGAACTGAAAAGCCCAATGAAGCATCCAAAGTTCTTGCCACATCTACACCTAAGAGATCTGACCTTGATAACGCAAGCAACATCAGTGCCTTGAGTTCTGTCTGAATGTTAGACTCAGGGTCCACCCAAAGCTTTGTTGCGAAAGGTCATCTGCCCATAGGTGCACTCACCTAGCAGTAGGGATCCTTAAACTAGGAAGGGCAATGGGACTTGTCAGAGCAAGGGCCCTTAGAATTGTCACTGTGTGGAAAGAAATTTGCAATGTAATCCCAAGAGGAGTATCTGACATGTGGGATCAAAGTACAATTAATTTTTCATTTCCACAGCATTTAGGATCTTAACATAGAAGACCGCGCTCTCAGGCAGGCACATTTATCAATCCATTCCCTAGGCAGTTATTTACTAAGCTCTTCCTATGTGCCAGGCTGTCCACCAGGCACACTGAACGATGTGGAAAACCAACATGAGGGCTAAAATCATCCTTCCAAACACAGGCCTTTGTTCCATACTGCGTGGGCCCCAATTTTTTTGTTTATCTTTTAAGAAATGGTTTCACAATGGGAATCAATTCTCTCCTTTCCACAATCCTCATTTTTGCTGTCTGCTACCAAATTACATTTAAATTATTCACCTTGCACTTGGGTGGCTCCATCAGTTAAACGTCTGACTCTTGACTTCAGCTCAGGTCATGATCTCGAGGTTCACAAGTTTGAACCCCTTATTGGGCTCTGTGCTGACAGTGTGGATCCTGCTTGGGATTCTCTCTCTCTCTCTCTCTCTCTCCTCTCTCTCTCTCTCTGACCCTCCCACACTGGTTCTCATTCTCTCTCTCTCTCAAAAGAAATAATAAATAAACTTAAAAAAAAAAACCTATTCACCTCATTGGCTTGACTTTGGAATACGGTAGGAAAGAGAGACACATTTCTAGCAGGTGTCCGAGGTCTGCTCACAGTTAATTTCTTATTTTGTCAGAGGATATTTTAAAGGCGATGTAAGAGCTCTTTCGAATTAAGAAGTCAAAGTTGCTTTTGCAGTGTCTAGGAGAATGCTGCCTTTTGGGTAGATAAATGGCCTTTTAAAAGGAATTAAGATAAGGTGCACTGCAGGGACACATGTGAACAATTCCGTATCAGAGCCCACAGAAGGAACTCAATAAAGCACAGGGATCTGGGACCCTCTCCTGCGGGGAGCACACTGAATAGAAGCATTAACCTCACTGGTTATCTTCCTTTCACGAGTACTTTTATTTTTTTGTAAACAGCGCACAAAAGCCATATATATGATAATAATCTCGGCACATGAGAGTGTCTATGTGCCGAACAGAAGCAGGATCCCGGAGGTGACCTTCCTGCTGTGCCACGGATGACAATCCCGCCATCTGAGGCTGCAGCGCAGCAGAAGGAATACTCAGTATCAGGGGGATTTTTCACTATGACACCTTTGCGCTCAGTTCTCTTCTTCCCGCCCAACGCGCAGGCGCCTGGCTAAAGTCCAAAGGAGAGGGTGGGGGGAGGGGTTCGCAAAAGGCTTGTTAGCGTCTGTGATGGGTGACATCTATGCATCATGGGATCTGCTGAAGAAGAAACGAGGCCAAAAGAACTCAGGGCATTTCCTCACTTCCCCTCATGTATCAATCAGGCCAGGATTTATAAGTGCACCATGCACATAACACCGTAAATTTTAAAAAGTTTTGAAAAATAGAGACTCTAGCACCCAGATGCAGTTGAACGTAACTGTGCACCCAGACATGTATGCGTGCCACGCATACACCATTCTGCTTTATTTCATGTGTGTCTTCACAATCTTCCGGCAGGGGAGAGCTGCAACCAGCTCGCAGACCCTTTGTGCCTCCAGATCATCTGTGGTTGCCTGTGGCTGCTCAGGGTTTCACTGTAGTTAATTTTTCTACCATTAGAAGGCTGACATAGGGACAGGTTTCTCCCCCAGGCCCGGAGATCCTTCAAATGAGGTCCTGATCTCTCCTCCAAGATACTTGTTCCCTGATTTCTCCAGTGATCTCTTCCGTGGCTGTTTTTGACCCCTCTCGCGTATTTATTTCTTTCCTTAAATATTTCTTACAGGCTCTACATGTCATATATCTCATCTAGTACTCCCCTTCATTCTGTAAGACTGTGTTTTGCATACATGAATAAATTCTATCATTTATTGAACCTTATTACCAATGTATAAACTCCTAGGAGCAAGGGACTGGTCTGTACACTTCCCCTGAGTGGCCCTGTTACTTAGGACAATACCTGTAGCATCATTAAGTGCACCAAGATGTGTGCACTTAACTACATGATTGCAGATCCTTATAGCTGGAGAGTGGATTCTTATAGTCAGGTTTTTAACTTCACTTAATGTTAAGAGGAGTCTGGGATTCAGAGACATCAACCACTTTGCACAAGGTCACACAGCTAGCGAGGACAGAACTGAAGTTCAAACCTACATCTATTTGACTTTAAAACATGGTTGGCTCCTACTACAATATATTTATTCAGAGAAATAAAGGGTATTTATGGCCATGTAAAACATTTTATACAAATACAAATATTAAATGGACCTGTTCTGAATGAAAGGCAAAGGAAACTTTATTGATTGATTGCCAAGGTGTTATACCCAGTATGAGGTCTGTTATCTGTATCATCTCCTTTGCTCAGCATCCTGTCTTTAGTAACCATGCTCTGAATATCTGCAAAGGCTGGTTTCTCTTGTAAGAGTGAAATCCTTGACCTTCCTCTCATTGGCATTGGGAACAAGCTGTCAATGTATGATGCACGGCTTAACACATCACTTATAAGGAATCAATGGTTTCCAAGCAACTGGTTTGCCCCTCAGCCTCAAAAGGAAAAGGTGTTTCTGGGTGTGTGTGTGTGTGTGTGTGTGTGTGTGTGTGTGTGTGTAACTGCTATCCCCCAGTCTTCCTCTCTTCTTTCCCCACTGGCTACCTCCCCAACCTTCTAGTATCATCACCCATTCTATGGCTCCTCATTTGTGCTTCTTCTTTTCTTCCAGGCTCCCATACAATTATTGAAATGGGGACAATGAAAAGAAGATCAATCAAAGGACTAGATGTGTGAGGTTTCTGCTATCCAAACTCCCAGAGCTAAAGTCCTTAGGAGAGCTACAAAAGTAACATTTATTTTAATTTTTCAAAAATTGACTCAAACTGATTTCCGCTCTCAGCTAGTAAGGGGAAATTTTGCATATTCTCCTTGCTCTAGGTTTTTTTTTTTTGAGAGAGAGAGAGAAACCAAGAATGAGAGAGACAGTGCACACAAGCAGAAGAGGGATAGAGAGAAAGGGAAAGAGAGAATCCCAAGAAGCCTCTGTGCCATCAGTACAGATCTGATGTGGGGCTCAATCCCACAAACTGGGAGATTATGACCTGAGCTGAAATCAAGGGTTAGATGCTATACTGACTGAGCCACCCAGGTTCCCCTGTCTAGTGGGGTGGCCACTCTTTCCAACATCAAGATACTTGGATCATCAAAACATCACCTCAAAGTTTTTCTACATTTCGGATCACAAAAAAGCAACTTTGGTAAGAAAATGATTGTTTCAGATAGCACATTAAGGAAAGATGAGTCCAATTATAACCCTGAAGACATGCTAGATGTATGTTGTACCTTATGGTACACTGAAATTCCTTAACTAATCAGTGAGTACAGTGCGTTCATGTTGATTTTGTACAAAATTTATAAAAAATATTTTTACTGTTTCAATGGATTTATTAAAATGTGTCTTATTTCAAAGAATTTTTATATTTTTAAAAATTTTTTAAATATTTATTTATTTTTGAGAGAGAGAGAGACAGAGTGTGAGCAGGGGAGGGGCAGAGAGAGAGGGAGACACAGAATCCAAAGCAGGCTCCAGGCTCTGAGCTGTGAGCACAGAGTTTGATGTGGGGCTCGAATCCACAAACCGTAAGATCAGGACCTGAGCCAGATGGATGCTAAAATAATCTTTAAAACTTTAAATTATATACTTTCCTTTAAACAGATTATCAGTAACTTATGACATGAGCCATTGGTCAAGGTCACACAGCCTCCCACTTACAACCCTGTTGTTACAAGAAAATATGACACACTTCCTATAATCTATTTTTCTTAGTAAAGTGGGCAAAAGTTGAAGATTTTCTTTTTTTTTTTTTTAATATTTTTTTTATTTATTTCTGGGAGAGAGAGAGACAGCGTGAGCAGGGAGGGTCAGAGAGAGAGGGAGACACAGACTCTGAAACAGGCTTCAGGCTCTGAGCTGGCAGTCAGCACAGAGCCCGACGCGGGGCTCGAACCTACAAACCGCGAGATCATGACCTAAGCGAAAGTCGGACGCTTAACCGACTAAGCCACCCAGGCGCCCCTAAAAGTTGAAGATTTTCTATGTTGGGTATAATACTGAGAGAAGACATGAAATTATGCTGTAAATAATTAAATTAATCATACCTGAATAATGCAAAGTAACCATCTGGTTGCTTTCGGAATACTTTCAATTAAATTTTTCACTGCATTTTCCTAGTCAAATATAGTTTTTCCTTATTGTTGTTCTATATGTCTTTTTATTTATTTTATTTGTAAATGTCTTTCATTAAGGGGTAGAAATACAGTGTTGTATGGTTATCACAGAAGAAAACTCCTTATTTCTAATAACATAAAAATAACCACTCATGACTGCTTCATATGAAGCCATAAAAACTGAAGTAGGTTGTCAAGATAATAACAAGGGGTTCTAAAGAGTACTCTTTTATTTTTAAAATAAAGGTGTAAGAAGCCCTCAGGCAACTGAAGTAAGCAGCTTAATTAAGTGATAATATCAGTAGAAAAGAACATTGTCAGCACCTAATGATTCCCACTAGAAATAAACCAAATAAAGCAAGATACTTACCAAAATGAATTTTGGTGTAAAACTGAAATGTCTACTCCACTCCTTCCCAGCCAACTCTATGTAATTCTTTAAATAGAGTACATATTTTTAAAACTATCAGTTCTAGTCTCTTTTGATAGCTAGATGGCTACAGTAAACACTCAAATACTAAACTATTTCATTAGACTAACTTTCTTCCCAGGTATGATAGAAATTTGATCTTAATCTAACCATCAGCACCTTAAAAATTACTCTTATTTCCCTAGTGACATCACAAAAGAGAAAATCTTGATATCTGGTGCTCAGTTCATATACATTGTGCTTTTCTCCTTGTGAATGCAAGTGTACAGAACAGAGAAACTAAAGTCTGACCTGCTTTACTCTTAGTAAACGGTAGTAAACAGTAGTCTCCTAGAACTTAGCAAGTTCAAGGTCGTGGCCTCTCCTGTCACCCTAGTGCAAATACTGTAGGGGCATGCTCCTTAGCTTCAGTAGGATGATGTGACTGTACAGCAAGTGAGAAAAAGAAGAAAGCAACACATTGGCCTCATGGAAAGAACATGGCCTTGGAGTAAGAGCCCCATCTGACAATCTATTAAATGTCTGACCGTAACTTCTCCAAATCTCAGTTTCCTTATCTCATACCTCAAAAAGTTGTGAAAATGAAAAGAAGTAAATATATTTGAAGAGCTTCTTGCAGTACCTAATTTGCAATAGACAGTAAAGCAACAAAGTTAATTGCTCACTGCAACTCACTCTCATGTAGCCAGGGTACCCCACAGTGTCCCCCGAGGTCTAGTCTGAACATGTTCGAGAGAGGGACCATGTCACCCACAAAGTCAGTTCAGCTGCTGACTCTACGGTGTTATTTCCTCATCAGCTCAATTAAACAGCATTTATTAAATGCTTCCTTCATGCATAGCACTCTTCTTTAAAAAAAATTTTTTTTAAATGTTTCTTTTGTGTAAGAGAGAGACAGAGCACAAGCGGGGGAGGGGCAGAAAGAGAGGGAGATGCAGAATCCGAAGCAGGCTCCAGCTTCTGAGCTGTCAGCACAGAGCTGGACACAGGGCTCGCACTCATGAACCACATAGCACTCTTGCGTAAAGCACTGGTAACACTTTTGGAAATTAAATTAAAAGGCAAAAAGAAATGGATTGCAAATCCACCACTTTAGGTGGTGGAGGGTACAGACCTCCATAGTACATCCTTGGTTTGTGAGCAACATTGGTTCCAGAAACATGCTTGTAATCTAAAGCACTTGTGAATTTCAAGACCATTGGCTCAGTTGTGATCATGTGACATTTGGCATCACGTACAACTAGTATTGCAAGACATAGCTCGCTCATCAAGTTAAAAATTTTTAGAAATGTTTGCTCATCTTGCAGAACACTCACAGAACAAGTTACTCGCAATCCAAGGTTTTACTTCATTTTATCTGCAGACATGGTGAGAAGTGTGATGATACAGAAATATAGATATGGGTATAGAAAATTCATGCCTCGATTACCCATTAATACATAGGACTTCATTCGGGGCTCCCAGAAGTTTCCTGCTGTGATGCATTGGTGTTTCTCTCTGTGGGTGAGGAAGCAAGTCCAATCAGCGGTGTGGAGAAGGTCTCCTTACACGTTCAAGTGTCTGGAAGTGAGGCTTCTACAAGTAACTCCCCAAACAGAGGTACCGCTAGCTTCTTACTCATGGATGAAAGCTTTTTCTCTATTATGTTTAAGTTGTGAGCATGATGGAGCAAGTTAATGGAATAAACACTCAGCGTTTAAAGAAAAAAGACTAGACATGCCAAAATATTGGCTGGAGTGAAATCAGATGTTCTGTATTTTCAGATAAATTTCTATAAAGATCTATAGAGTGCATCCCTAAAGGAATTAGCATTAAAAAGAACAGAATATAAATGTCTGAACATAATTTTAGTTAGTGAGATATAATAACCGGATCTCCCTGAAGTCTCATGTGGGACACCCACATAAAAACTCTGCTCAAGATTTCTTGTCCCTATATAACTTCTCTGCTTTGGGGTTGGGAGTGAGCTCTGCTGACAGAGGTATAAATCTGGTCATGAAACTTGGTTCTTGCTTTGTAGCAGTATTACACCTATGTTCCTGCCTTTTTGCCACAGACCTTTAATTTTTCTTCTTGCACAGTCTACCCTCACCACATCTGGCCCAGGTGAGCACACGGAGTCTGACACCTGGTCCTTCATTGCAATTTAGTGAGGCGTGCACCACGTGATATGGATGGACTTGTCCATCAAAATGCACACATTTTGATGTGTTGTGACCAGTATTCTGCTTCTACTAATTGCATCAGACATTGGAATCAGGTATGGAGGCCGATGTTGGAGGAAACAAAGGCTATCTTGGTGCCCATACTATGAGCCCGTGGGATCAGGTAGAAGGGGACCAGGGTACCCATGGAGTACTGGGAAGGGGCAGCCTGCTGCAGAAGTGCTTGCCCTGGCTACTGTGTTTGCTGGCACAGTACAAGCCTGACCCTTACTGAATACTGCTAAGGACTCCGTGTGGGGTAAAAGGGGTTATGACTCTCCTGACCCACTCCCCACTGACTGGCTGTAAGAGAAGGAGTAATCAAGTTCGGATGGGGTGACGGTCAGAGCCAAGGCTGAAACCATTCCTTGACCACAGGTGCGACTCTGATCCATCCATTCAGACAGTCCTATAACATTCTGAAGAGAATATTTAGGCTTCTGGTTTTTGACTGCAAATTCTGAGGTTCTAAGATGGAGCCTTTCTATGGTTAGAATCCAGGCCCTACTGCTTGCCTGCAACATGATTCTTATCTCTCCACGTCTCTGTTTTTATATTTGTGAAATAGAAATCATAATAGTTCCTTTCTTAAGGGGTTATATTAGATTGCATATATAAAGCATTAAAAATTTTTTTAATGTTTTATTTCTGAGAGAGAGAGTGAGCGAGCGAGAGAGAGAGAGCGCATGAACAGGAGAGGCTCAGAGAGAGAGGGAGATACAGAATCTGAAACAGGCTCCAGTCTCTGAGCTGTCAGCACAGAGCCCAATACAGGGCTTGAACCCATGAACTGTGAGATCATGACCTGAGCCGAAGTCGGACACTTAACCGACTGAGCCACCCAGGTGCCCCTAAAGCATTTTAGAATAACTGGCATGTAATAAATACATAGTGAATGTTATTAGCTTGTCATCACCATCACTATTATCATCAGTACCAACAGCCTTACTGTCATTCCAATCCCTACCATCTTTGGAAGGTCCTGGCTCTCAGAGACTGCAGAGACTGGAGATGCAGGTAGTGCATACCAAACAGGGCCAAACTACCATACGACCAATGCTTGCATCGATGCCCTTCTGTCTCATGTTGGGACTTGTGGCTATTTTTAATCACACTTAGAGGAACAAAATCCACAACCACTTCTAGGCTAGCTAGTGAAATTATTTTATAGTGCCTGTGTTTCGTGAGTGCTTCTGTACTCAATGATTTTGATTTGCAATCATTCTCTGAACAGACTCACCAAAAATGCATCAAAAGCATTAAACAAGAGAAAGCAAAATGGCTTCTATTTTAATGAGATTTTACTCAACTAGTAATTTTACAGAACACAGTTTGACTTGTTATAACACACTGTGTTTTCCACTGCAAGTTGTCTTTTTCTGTTTTATTTTTAGGGAACTCTAAAGCGCTATCTTTAATTACTTAGACAAAGAAGATTTTGATGGGCAGTAAAGGTCATGGTCTTCTGACATGGAAACTAAAACAAGAAAGAGTTGATAAGGCAGCAAAGGAAGGAAATGGGTATTAGACACTATGGTGGGCAGATTCTAGGGTGGACAGAAGATACTTATTGTTTTTAAACCCTGTAGGAGCATTCCTCTTGAGTGTGGGCAGGAACTGTGACTTGCTTTTACTCAGTAGAAAACAGCTGGGTGATGAAATGTTACTTTTCCAATTATGTAATATAGGGAGACTCTCCCCCTTGCTGGTTTGATAAAGCAAGTGGCCTTTTTAGGGTGGCCCACATGACCTCTAGGAACTGAGGGTCCTCTAGCCAATGGTCAGTAAAAATACAAGTTCTTCAACCCTAAAGTTAAAAGGAGTTGAAATCTGCCAACAAGCATGTGAGCTTGGAAATGGATCCTTCCTCAGTTGAGCCTACAGATGAGACTGCAGCCCTGGCCAAAACCTTAACTGCAGCTTTGTGAGAACCAGTGAAGCTGTGCCTGGACTCCTGACCACAGAAACTGTGAGACATAAATGGGTGTTGTTTTAAGCCACTAAGTGAAGTGACACTGTTATGCAGCTCCAACTAATATAGATAGCTACTATTGTCAGTCTCTGGATTGCTACTCTCACATGTATAGCTCTACAACACTCACAATAATTCTGTGAAGAAGCCTTTATCCCTATTTTTATGGAGAAAAAGCTGATGCTTGGGGATATTAAGCTGCTTGCCCGGGGCCAGTCACCTACGTTGAGGTAGGGTTGTAATTCATAAAGAGAAAGAGACTTTTGTGTTTTGCATGTCTCATCTCTTGATTTGGTCCAACTGTACTAAATTGAATAATTGGTGTTCCTTGCTTATCTTTTATTTTTCCCAAGTAGAGTGAAAATGATTTGAAATATCTGCTCCACTCATTCATCACATTAGGAACTAATCGGACTGATGAGATAATGCCTTTTAGAAACTCCTGGCTTCCCGGAGGAGCTTGTGAACACAGTCCATATTTGAAATAATTTTAAATATTTCAAATTATAACTGAATTACTGCGGAGGTACTTGCTTTGTTAGAACGGTTCTTTCTTCTCTGTAACTACGGTGATTTTGAAAGTATGTAATTTAGACTCTAGCAATATTACACAGTAAGTATTGCAACCATCATCTCTAGCAATGGACATCAAAGCCAAATGAGTCTCTCTCGGAGGATAGATAGTATCTTTTTAAATCATTCTTTATTGTATTTGTCCTGGAAATTTTGCAGAGATGATAGCTTGATTAGTACTTGAGGATGCCTCTTCATCTTTCGGTTTGCTAAGTATTGCAGGAGATGTTCCACTTTTATATTCAGCCTAAAATTCTTTCTGATAGATGAAAGTTCTTGGCTTCCAGATCAATGAAAGAGATAAAATCCTGACAATTCAAGCTCAAGAGGAATCAAGATTTTGACTTTGCTTTTCTATTTTTTTCATTTTTTAAAACATTTATTTATTTTTGAAAGACAGAAACATAGCATGAGCAGGGGAAGGGGACAGAGAGAAGGAGACACAGAATGTGAAGCATCTGCTTGGTGCTGACCACCAGCCCAGAGCCCGATACAGGGCTCAAACCCACAAACCGCGAGATTATGAACTGAGCCGAAGTCGGATGCTTAACTGACTGAGCCACCCAGATGCCCCTGACTTTGCTTTTTTAAATTCACTAAACTGTGCTACCCAAGAATTCAGATGCATTGCCTGGCCAGTAGGAAAAAAGAGTACCTTTTCTTATCATTTATGCCAAACTTGAAACTGAAAGAAGAAATAGCATTGGTAGGTGAAAGAGAAAGACAGGAGTTAAAATTCAGAGCCAGGTAATTAAGATTTTAAGTTGCTGTGGGTGTCCTTTCAGTTGTCTTTAAAAGTCAGGTGAAGTTGATGGCTTCCTGGTAAGTTCCAGAAAGTAATTCAAGCTGAAACAAAGGTCCTGATGCTTAATTCCCAAGCACCAAGACCATGATTATTGTAGCTTTTGTGGTATTAAATAAAAGGCCATTATTTTTTATAGCATGTTATAAAGAAACAATGTAGGCAAACTAACGATTTAAATTTTTCTTTCTTTCTTTTCTTTTCTTTTCTTTTTTTTTTCTTTTGTCTCAAAAGGAATCTAAAACTTTCTGCTTTGTAGCTGTTCAAAACACCAAGGGTGAAACTAGTATATGGGAAATTTCATTTATTATAGTTACCTTTAATTATTTTCTTTCCTGTGTCCTTCTCCCCTGCCCCAACTGGGTCTCAATCTGGATATTTCCACTAAAAAGGTAGTAAGCCTGGGTTCTGTCACTTAATTTTTTTTTTTTTTTGGTCATCAGATTTGAAACAGTAACATCTGTCCTACTTTACGTGAGACTATGGTAAAGAATAAACCACTCTATAAAATGTAGTACTATTTTATAATCTGTGCCCCCTCATATACTTTCTTCCTTGAAATATCTTTCACAAGGGGACCTGGAAATGTGTACCATTAGTTGGTGGGAGAGAACTGTTTCATTTGTATAGCCCTTTGAAGCTTTTGAATTTTGAATGATAAGAATGTATGGTCCACTGAAAAAATAAAGTAAGTAACATTAAAGCCAACAAAGAAATGTTTGAAAAGAATGTTTCCTTGATTTGGCCGGGCACACTGCACAAGTGGCTTCCAGGTAAAGGATTAGGCAAAGGGGCACTCTACATCTCCCCTATGCTATACTCTGTCTCACATTCTGACAAGGCCATCCCCAGAAACATCTCCCTCAGACCAGATGCCTGTGATGGGCTAGAAAGGAAGAAACACCTTTATCATTCCATGCATCCCCCATGACTCTTCATTCCTCCCATAGACATACTTATTTCAGGCTTCTCCTTACTTACAGAACACATTCCTTTCTCCCCTTCCCCCACCATTTCTCCCCTTCTTCTCCCCCATGGTCCTCCGTTAAGTTCCTCCCAATCCTCCTATACATGCAAACATATGATATTTGTCCTTTTCTGCCTGACTTATTTCGCTCAGCATAACACCCTCAGGGTCCATCCATGTTGCCACACATGGCCAGATTTCATTCTTTCTCATTGCCATGCAGTATTCCATGGTATAGATAAACCACATCTTCTTGATCCATTCATCTGTTGATGGACACTTAGGCTCTTTCCAGGTTTTAGCTATTGTGGAGAGTGCTGCTATGAACATTGGGGTACATGTGCTCCTATGCATCAGCATTTCTGTATCCCTTGGGTAAATTCCTAGCAGTGCTATTGCTGGGTCATAGGGGAGTTCTATTGTTAGTTTCCTGAGGAACCTCCACACTGTTTTCCAGAGGGGCTGTACCAGTTTACATTCCCACCGACAGTGTAGGAGGGTGCCTGTTTCTCCACATCCTTGCCAGCATCTAGAGTCCTCTGATTTGCTCATTTTAGCCACTCTGACTGGTGTGAGGTCAGTGTGGTTTTGATTTGTATTTCCCTGATAAGGAGGGATGCTGAGCATCATTTCATGTGTCTGTTGGCCATCTGGATGTCCTCTTTGGAGAAGTGTCTGTTCATATCTTCTGCCCATTTCTTCACTGGATTTTTTGTTTCTTGGATGTGGAGTTTGGTGATTCCAGAACACATTCCTAAAGAGGTCTACACTGTCCATGGTTCTCTCCCTCTGGGGTTGCTGGACTATCCCTTCCTCCATCACCTTTTCACATCCCCCTGGATCCCAGCTCCATTTTGTTCTCAAAGCTTTTCACCTCTCTCCTTCTTCTTTTCTGAATTTCCCTCATTACTAAACCAGTTGTGAGACAAAAGCAAATCATTTAATCTTCCAGGGATCAAATGTTCAGCTTTGGGATGGGGGTATTTGAAAATGTGCAGATGCCTCTTCTTGAGGCATGGTCCATCACCCCATTCTAGCATGTTCTAAGTTGTCCTTGCAACTTCTCAAAAACTGGTCACCATTAGGAGCTTGATTTGATCTATTTGCCTACAAGGAGGAATGTTCTGACTCATTCTGAAGATAATATGAATAGAACTATTTATTCAGACTTTTGTTTTTCTAATCTCATTCCCTTAAGGCTCACACCATCACATTTCAAAAGCAAGGAAAAACTATCTTAGTATGATTTTGTTTGAATTACTAGTATTTAAAAAAATTTTTTTTAAATTTATTTCTAGGAGAGAGAGAGACAGCGTGAGCAGGGGAGGGTCAGAGAGAGAGAGGGGAGATACAGACTCTGAAATTGGCTCCAGGCTCTGAGCTGGCAGTCAGCACAGAGCCCGATGTGGGGCTCAAACCCACGAACCGCGAGATCATGACCTAAGCGAAAGTCGGACGCTTAACCGACTAAGCCACCCAGGCGCCCCGAATTACTAGTATTTTTGTTTCTATCCACAGCTACAGTGATCTGGACTTACATGTGCTCTGACCATATTTGAATCTGTGTGAATTCTCTCTCTGAAACAGACATGTTTTATTTACACCTGGTTTATTCTTCGTTGTTTACTTTATGGATAGCTGTATACAATTTAAAGGTGTAAGTTACATGAAGATACCTTGCACCCTCTATTTTAAAGAACTGTGAGATCATGACCAGAGCCGAAGTTGGATGCTTAACCAACTGAGTCACTCAGGCACCCCTGATGATTTTAAATCATATCATGTTTGTCATTCTTGTTATGTCTGTCAAGGAATGTGATAGAACAACGAATATTTCCAGATTGCCCCAAGTCTCCTCTTAAAGAAGCATGAAAACACTTCAAAATAAGCCACACCTGGTAGGTGCAATGTGAATTTAAACAAGGGAGCAGACATCTGATCCATGCTTTATGTCTTTGTATCCAAATATGATGTACATATCAGTTACTGTGTTATGAAATGATAGATAAAATTTCCTCCTATTTTAAGGATGTCATCCCCCGGTCTAGGTCACCAAGTGCAAGCTATAATATGTACCCGAGGTCTTTAGTGAAGGGTGCTTTCCTGGATAATTTTCCTCATTTTGGTACCATGACCTTCCCTATTTCCTGAAAAACCTAATGTCTCTAAACTATAAATATAATATCCCCAAGTGTTTACATGGTTTTTAAAAAATGCACCATGATTTAATGAGTCTTTGTTCACTTCAGCTCAGCTATTCAATGAATATTTGTTAAGTGCCTACTATGTGTCATGTAATGGATTTTTAATCAGAAAACATGGACAGGCATTTCAACTTTATTTTCTTTTTCTGGGGGGACCTGAAAAATCAGAGTTCTTTCTTATTTCATATGCTTAGGTTTGCATGTTTCAAGATTTTAAAAATATTTATGTCTTAGAAGAAGTGAGTCTTTATCATATGCTGTCACCAGCTGATAATAGACTGGTAATCTCCATGCTCTTTGGTTCTCTCTCTCTCTCTGTCTCTAATTCACTGTTTTTATTTACATGTTCAATATAGACATTACTAATATGGGCCTTAAATATTCTGATTCCATAAGGGAGAGATTTAAAGAAACAAATATCTTACTCTCAGTGCTTTCTTTCAGATTCTTTTTTTCCCCAAGACCCTTGAATCCTACTTTGAGGGCAATCGACAAAAAGAATAGAGTAAGATTCAAACAAGTCAGGTCGGCTGGGTCTCCAACTTGAGAAGAACTGTTAGTTCATTTCTGGTTTTTGGACTCAGTCAGTTGTGAATTGAATAGATGGTGTATCTTGGATGAAGGGAACTAAAGACATCTTTAATTTCCTTTTATAATCTATTACCTCACTCATCCATTCCACTCATAAAACGAGAACCCAATTCAAGATAGCATCCGGGATATTCGAAAGGGTCTCAACACCTTGAACTCATTCTACTGTTACTCATTTCCCCAAGCCATTTACCCAGGTTTGCAGATTAATTTTTCTCAACTACGGTACTATCTCCTCACCCACTTAACTCAAACACTTTCAAATGAATTCCCCATATCCTCCCAAATCAAGCACAAAACTCCTTGGTCTTGTTCATAAGGTTACAATGTGGTCCCAAACTCTTCTATTAAACCTCCTAAGAGTCCCTCAGGGTTGTATTAGGCTGAGATACAACTTCATATAAATAGTTCTTTTTTTTTTTTTAATTTTTAAGGATTTATTTCTGAGAGAGAGAGAGAGAGAGAGACAGTGTGAGCAAGGGAGGGTCAGAGAGAGAGGGAGACACAGAATCTGAAACAGACTCCAGGCTCTTAGCTGTCAGCACAGAGTCCGACGCGGGACTCAAACCCATGAACCGCGAGATCATGACCTGAGCCAAAGTCGGACACTTAACCGACTGAGCCACCGAGGCGTCCCTAAATAGTTCTTTTCAATACTAGAAAAAAGCTTCTTCTCTAGCCTCGAAATTTGTGATTTTTACTCTTTTTCTCTGAGACACTCCACTCATGCTCCTTCAAGTCAGGCATCTCCCTCCTCATCTCTATGACGACATCCTTTGGCCAAAGGATCTAAGGTATGTCTTGTTTCTATTCCAAGTTACTTTTTAAAAAGGCCCACATTTTTTCCACTGAGTCCATTAATTTCCCCCCTAAATGGAGTTTCTTTTGTTGCTTTTTGCTCATTATAAGAGCAACACATTTTTATACCAGAAAAAAATGGAAAAGAAAGATAAAGAAACAGTGGGGAACAGAAATCATTCATAATCCTACCCATCCAGGGAAAACTACTATTAAATTCTCATGAGTTTCCTTCTCCATTTTTACAAAATATTACACTTCCAAAGTTCTCAAATGTGAATTTAAAGTAATACGAAAACACCAGTTATTACCAATAAAAAAATCCAAAAGTGAATAGAAAACACCACAGAATACTTTTGATCATCTACTTTTTATAGTTATTTTCACATAAAAAGAATATATCCACATAATTTTATGTCCTTTCATACAGTCTACATTTGTTTCAGTTTCTGGGTTCTCATGTAATATTTTTGTGCTGAATACAGATAGGTATGCTATAGAAAATGTACAGTATCAATTCTAATAGTATTTAAGTAGGGAACTGCAAAGATCAGTGGAAACTCCTAGCCAGTAAGAGAATAGGGAAGCATAATGTTCCAATTTAAGCTGAGAATTTCATGATCTATAAATAAATCCTTTTGGTTAATTGACATCATATTAGCAAAATCATAGAATGACAATTCTATTACCTACCCACTAAGCCAACTGTGATTGGTTAAGATTAGCAAGGTAATCAAAGCCCACAGTTACTTCTTTGTATAGATAATTCTAGCTCTGCATTAACCTGACAATCACATCTCCAAATTAAATTTTCTGTTGGAAAAGAGAGACACTGCAGAATTGCTAAAAACCAAAGGGACTAATGAGTATCAAAAAGATTCAAATATCAAATCATAATAGCTCCTAAATATTCTATTTATTTCAAGACTCCTTCCCTCAGAGAAGGCAGAAAATACTGCTGTTTTTCATGTTGTCATATAACATAGTTGGAGGTTACATGAGAGTTCACTTTAGTCTTTTTTAATATCATTGGTATGCCTGCCAAGGTCCAGCCTTCTCATAAAGGAGGGACAATTTTATGCTGCTTTTTGATTCCAGGAAAATATTAATATTTGGCAGTTCCGGGAATATCTCAGTCATAAACAGCAGGTTCTGTTCATTTTAGTAAATTGGATCTCTAACTGTGTGGAGATTTACATTGTCTTTTACCTGAATGAAAACACTTCACAGTCTATCTCTTGACATTGATGCGACGGTCATTTCTAGTGAAGTCCCAGAGCAAGATCTGCAATATACAGGCTTTCATTTACGTGTATATGTCTTCAATAACCAGAGTCAAATTATTTGAGTTAGAAGGAATGGCATCTTTGGGGTGGCGAAGTTTCGCATAGGTTCTAAGAGATCCGTAACATCTCTGAGATGACATGTAACATTTAATATGATGAATCTTTGTGCACTGTTATGGGGAAGGGGTCTATAGCTTTCATCATTTTCTCAAGGGCTTGTGATCCCAGTGTGTCTATGAAACCTGGCCCTACATTAACCACAGTGAATGAAGTTGCTTCCATGTTTATGTAGTTTATGTAGAGGTTCAAGTAGCTATTTGGACAATGCTTGTATCTAAAGTGATTCAGCAAAATACAGGACTAGTCCTTTCAAGAAAACTTGATGAATTTTAGGCAATAACAGTATTTAAAAAATTTTTAAATGTTTATTTTTTGAGAGAGAGACTGAGCGTTAATAGCAGAGGGGCAGAGAGAGAGGGAGACACAGAATCTGAAGCAGGCTCCAGGTTCCGAGCTGTCAGAACAGAGCCTAGTGTGGGGTTTGAACTCATGAAACCTGCGAGATCATGACTTGAGCCGAAGTTGTATGCTTAACTGGCTGAGCCACCCAGGTGCCCCGCCAATAGCAATTATTTCAAGATGGGTTATTTTTCTTAAAAAATTAATAGCTTAATGACAATCAGCTTTATGATAAGAAACAAGAAAGATGACAAGTGATAAAATGTAGGTATCGGACAGAATTGCCTAGTTAGGTGCTTTAAAGAATGTTATTCACAGCCTATTTTCAAGGCTGTTAGAATAATTAATCCAGCAGAACTTCTTGATAGTTATGTCAGGATGCCATGGGAGAAAGGCATGCAAGTCATCAAAGTGTGCTCGTCTGCATGAGGTGTTTCAGGAGAAATCCCAACTTAACCTTTGTTTCAAGATTAATTATCCTTAACCTGAGCTATTATTTCCCTTATATTGATTTATGGACCTTGAGCATTGTGCAAACCTGGAAGTTCTCTAGCTGAGTATGTTTAAGATGTATTGCAAGTGATTTTTACTATTAATATTCAAGTAATAAAGATTATAAATTATGTACTTAAAAATAAATGAGAGAAGATTCAAGGGTAGCCTATAATTATGTCACAGTCACTGGAATACTTGAGTGGCAGAGAGAATGAATAATAAGTAGCAAAATAGGCTACACTTGGGTCCCCACAGAAAAGTCTCTCTGGCAGATAAAAGTCACTTGTTCTGTAAATTGATGAACTGTTACTAAATTTGATTCTAGTAACTATTGGGAATTGCTACTAAATTTGATTATGTTTCCATTATTTTAGTCAACCCGGTGAATTCCTCCAAAGAAAAGGTTTGGGTCATGAAGATATAGGTGTTTAGCCCCTTGGGCTCTATATTGCCTCTGACTTTATGTTTAATTTTTTTCTGTTCTTTTTTTGGGGGAAGGGGTGTCACAACTTTAAATCAAGTTATCTTGTTGGAGGATATGAATCCTTGTGAGTGAGCTGTTCAATTCCTTTCTGGAAAATGGTAAACGCATAGATTAAAAAAAAAAAAAAAAGACGAGGGGCACCTGGGTGGCTCAGTTGGTTGGGCCTCTGACTTCAGCTTAGGTTATGATCTTGCGGTTCATGAATTTGAGCCCCACATCAGGCTCTCTGCTGAGTTTGAGCCCCACATCGGGCTCTCTGCTGTCAGCATGGAGCCTGTGTCAGATCCTCTGTCCCTGTCTCTTTCTGTACCTTCCCTGTGTACACACACAGTCTCTCTCTCAAAAATAAATAAATAAAAGATGAGGGAGCCCTGAATGGCCCAATCAATGAAGCATGAGACTCTTGATCTTGGGATTATGAGTTTGAGCCTCACACTGGATATAGAGATTGCTTAAAAATAAAATCTTAGACAGATACCATATGTTTTCACTCATATGTGGATCAGGAGAAACTTAACAGAGGACCATGGGGGAGGGGGAGGGGAAAAGTAGTTGGGGAGAGGGAGGGAGGCAAACCATGGGGGACTCTTGAATAGTGAGGACAAACTGAGGGTTGATGGGGGTGGAGGAGAGGGGAAATGGGTGATGTGCACAGAGGAGGGCACTTGTTGGGATGAGCACTGGGTGTTGTATGGAAACCAATTTGACAATAAACTATATTAAAAAACAAAGACAAAAACAAAATAAAGTAAAATCTTTAAAAAAAAAGATGAAATAAATGTACCATCAGGTTTTCCTGTTTCTAAGTCAATCAGTGACATGTTTGGATTTTTGGAGTTAGCCATGTGCAAAACTTACTTTTAACATTCCAGAGCCTTGTAATGTAAGTGAATGCATAGAACCATACTGAAAAACACTCCCAATCTATTAAAATTATTCATTAAAATTCAAAAAGAAAACTTTAATCTGAAAAAAAATCTCATTACTAATGTAAACCTAACATTGTTGGGGGGGGAGGTCTCCTCTTAAAATTTCTTCTTTTCTTTCTGCTCATAATTTGAAAGCTTACCTCCTAATGGATGGAGAGGTTATCAAGAGTAATGGTGAGTGTAGCAAACCTTAACTTCATAATGAGATAAGGATGAATGAGGCAATGCCCCAGCAGACGGGAGTGACTCAGCCCAACATGCAAAGGATCCTATGATGAAGGAGCAAACGTGGAGACAGAAGAAAATTCTGGAAAGTATAGTTGGGGAGGCGGAAAGTATGAGGTGGCCGAACAAGCAAGAAGGAGCCGGGGAAAGCAAAATGGCCGGGAGTCTCTCACGACATGTCAGGCCTGGAGTGCCGAGTTCACCTAAAGGTTGTACTGTCGCTGTTTAGCTTCCTGCACGGTTGGCTTCAATAGTCCCAACCAGCCTGTAACTGAAGGAAAGCAGCCCCCTCATGCCTTGACTAACTGAACAAGGAGGATTTTGTTTATAGGCTCAATGGGTGAGTACTCTCAGTGAGAAGGAATTTTCTAGCTGCCTGGTGTGGGGTTAGCTACAGATGACGGAGCATGGGGATCCTTCAATTCTGGTTGTCATTTGTCCCTAACCTGTCCCTCCCGTGTTAAATCCAATCTTTTTGTTCTAAAATAAATAGTATAATTTGGACATTCATTTTAATAAAGAGGTTAAGTGATTCCTTTACTACTAATAGGTATTGGGTCTGAGAACGAGTCTGCGTAGTTTCTTTCAAAAAAGGTCCTGATGTAAGATGAGGCACATGCATATCTTTGTTTTAAAAGCAGCAGCACAAGGGGTGCCTGGGTGGCTCAGTCGGTGAGTGTCTGACTTTGACTAAGGTCGTCATCTCACAGTTTGTGAGTTCGAACCCAGCATTGGGCTCTCTGCTGACAGCTCAGAGTCTGGAGCCTGCTTTGGATTCTGTGTCTGTCCGTCTGTCTGTCTGTCTCTATCCCTCCCCTACTCACACTCTGTGTCTCTCTCTCAAAAACCAATAAACATTTAAAAAAAAATTTAAAAGCAGCAGCATTATAATGCAAACAATGAAATAGGAGGGAAGTCAGTGGGAAGGAAAAAGGCAGCATATAGGTTGTTGAGGCTCAGTGCTTGTTCTGGATGTGACTTTGTAATGTACGTGCCACATAAAAACAAGAACGATAGGATTTATTACTTCCACCACATGATTTTTCAAAACTTCTTTAAAAAAGAGATAAGCCGCGTTAATACAAACTGATGTGTTTGCATCTCATTTTTCTATCTCATTTGTAAAATGCTGCTGTGTTTCTAAATAAAATAGAGAAACAATAGTATAGCATTAGCTATGATTTCATTCAGAAGAAGAGCAGAGAAATAAATAGTAATAGTGAATAATGTCATTAGCTCTTCTAAACACTTTAAATATGTTAACTTAATTTCCTTTGCGCTTACTTTACAGATGTGGAAACCTACATACTGAGAGCAGAAGTCCCCTGCTCAGGGTCAGGGCACTGGAAGTGAGGACGGATGGAGCCCAGAACCAAGCCTGGGACTCTGGGGCTGGAATCGGGGTTCTCCTGACCTCTACACGACGTGTTAGATCAAAACACACCCAGGTATATTAATGTTAATCTTCTGAACCTTCGGGACCCAAGTGTATTAATAGATCCCATTATTACATGGTTGAGAAGAGATTAAGTGTGCAATGAAAATAGAGTTAGGAAATAGAACAGCATTATCTACTTCCCTTCCGGTCACCATTCCTGCCTTCTCTGGCCCTTCCAAAACCTTCTGAAATCCATCCTTGTGAAAACACAGCCATGAAATGTGTTTATATGGCTTCTCTCTTCTTTAATCATATGCAGATGTATAATCCCATTAGAGACATGAAGCAAGCAGCAGAATTTTCCTTCTCTTGGAAGGAAAATCATGACAAAGGTAATTCAGGAATGCAGAAAATCAAAATATAGTCATACCCCAATGAAGCAGCAAATGATCCCTAACAGCTAATGAATTTTAGCTTATATTTGTCTGCAAACTAAGGAAAAATAAATGCATGTAATGAATGAATGCTAAGTGTAAGCTGCTGGTAGGAAACTACTTCTGCTCTATTACAATAACAGACAAAACCACAGACAAAATCAAAATAGAGGATGAATCTGCAGCCCCAACTGAGGGAGGGATTTTTATAAAAATCAATTCGTGTTATTCAATACAGCACTGTGCTCTGGACATGCAAGTGGGTCATCTCACTTCCAGCACTTTTTTTTTATGTTTATTTATTTTTGAGAGAGAGCAAGAGAAAGAGCGAGAGAGAGCTTGAGCAAGTGGGGGAGGGGCAGAGAGAGAGAGAGAATCAGAAGCAGACTCCAGGCTCTGAGCTGTCAGCACAGAACCTGATGCTGGCCTTGAACATATGAACCATGAGATCATAACCTGAGCTGAAACCAGACACTTAACCAACTGAGCCACCCAGGTGCCCCTTGCTTCCAGCACTTTTACACTTCAAACAGATCTCCAATCCATGTGAAAGCCAACAGGACACATATACCCACATCCAGAAGTCATTTCACTATCCAGTGATGTTTTCACACTAACTTCTTGGATTCATTGTGTTGATTTTCATAAACTTCATTGGAAATACCACACGTAGTGGTGCCCACGTGTCATTTTCTCTTGGAGCCACTTGAGACATATCAACTTACTGCCTTTCCTCCAAAATCATATGAAAAGGGGACACTAATCCTCCCATGTTGTGGAATTAGAAATCTAAGCATAGAGAACAGAAGTAAGTTGCCCAAGGTTATGTGGACGATAGCAGATGGCAATGGAGTCACTGCAGACAATCCGGTTTTGTGATGTGGCCGTGCTTGATACAACCCTTTCAGGTGGGACACCAAGATGCTCACAGGGGCACCTGGGTGGCTTAGTTGGTTAAGCGTCCGACTCTCAGTTTCTGCTTAGGTCATGATCTCACAGGTTTTAAGTTCAAGCCCTGCACCAGGCTCTGTGCTAATGGCGTGGAGCCTGCTTGAGATTCTCTCTCCCCTTCTCTCTATGCCCTTCCCCTACTTGTGCTCTCTCTACCTCTCTCAAATAAATAAACTTAAAAACAAAAAGATGGCCACAACCCCAGTGTTGTTCAGTAAATCTATTCCGAAGGCACCACGAGGTTAGTATTTATTGTCACTGCTAAGCCGCTTCTGTTCCTGACCCAATGTTACTGTATGAAGAGTATGTGAAAGGTAAAATCAAAGACATTTCCCTTCCCAGAACCTCTGCGGCAAACCCTCTCTGTGGCCGAATGCTCAGCTACCTTTTCAGAGATAAAAACAAAACAAAACAGAACAGAACAAAAAAAATCCGTTTCTCACTGCAGACCTTGAGACACAGTCAATTCGGTAATTAATATGTCCACTGCGGCTTATGATCCACACGCTGAGCATCAGTTGGAGTCAGAGGTAGACGCCTGAACTGGGAAAGAGAAGCAGTCTACTTCTTTTCCTTCCTGACTGGTGCTTCCGCCTTCCTTACTAGTGCTTCAGCCCACACTCCCTAGATGTTCGTGCTTCTCCAAGACTTGGGAAAGGTGAGGAACGAAGAGCCAGAGAAGGCTCAGGGAGTGTCTTAGTTGCTTAGAACTGTCACAAACCAGCACTGGCTTCTTCTGAAGTTAGGCAGAATTTTAAAGGCGACTGTCCCTCACAGAGAGCTTGGCAGAGCGCCGAAAGGCCTCCCATCCAGCTGTCCCGCAGCGGACACCTGCTTGGCATCTCCCCCTGGTGGATCCCTGCCCAGGGTGACTGGCTGGCTCCTCATGGCTTCCTGCCAGGTCTCAGATTCTCATAAGCCCATCGTTATAGAGGGTTTCCCTACTGGGGTTCCACTGTCCCTCCAGTTAGGAGCTCCAAAGTCCAGTTAGGAGCTCCAGGTCAGTTTGTTATTTCTGCCCACATCTCATTCCTTGGAAACACACCCCTTTGGTGGTTAGTTGATAAGAGGCCAGTGACTTCCCGAAACCACAGACCTTCATTCTGCAGCTGCACTGAGGCTCCTGTCTTTCATGTTTCTTAGGCTGGAGTTCTACAGCAGCCTGCCGTGTTCCCCCAGCACTACACGATCCAAAACATACTCTCCTTCTGATTTTCCTTCTTCTTTTTAAAATATTTTTAATGTTTACTTGTGTGTGTGTGTGTGTGTGTGTGTGAGAGAGAGAGAGAGAGAGAGAGAGAGAGAGAGAGAGATAGAGCATGAGCAGGGGAGGGGCAGAGAGAAAGAGAGAGAGAGAGACAGAATCGAGGTTCTCTCTCCAGAAGCAGGCTCCAGGCTCTGGGTTGTCAGCACAGAGCCTGAAGTGGGGCTCAAAATCACAAACTTTGAGATCATGATCTGAGCCAAAGTTGAACGCTTAACTGCCTGAATCACCCAGGTGCCCCTTCCTTGTGATTTTCTTAAGTCTCATCTTACTTGGCTTGAGGCCAGGGGTATGTATGGTCTCCTCATGGGGCATACAGGTAGAATTAGCCTCTCCAAAAGTTTCCCTCAAGATATTTTCACATTCCTGAACACCATTCACCAAGACACAGTAAAATCAGATTGTTCAATTTGTTCACTTACTGGTCTGGGTTCCAATATGGATCAGCTTGGGTGAATCTTAGCAGCTTATTTAACCTCCCTTCCTTATCATTTGTTGTTGTTGTTTTAAGATTTTATTTTTAAGTAATCTCTACACCCAATGTGGGTCTTGAACCTACAATTCTGGAGATCAAGAGTTGAGTGCTCCTCCGACCAAGCTAGCCAGGTGCCCCTCTTTCCCTTATTTGTAAAATGTGTGGCATACACGATTGAGTGCTCACTCTGTCATAACATTATTTGTGAAAAAGTATTTTTTAATTAAAATTTTATTTTAATGTTTTTTCATTTTTGAGAGAGAGAAAGAAAGAGACAGAGTGTGAGCTTAACCAACTGAGCCACCCAGGTGCCCCTGTGATCAAGTATTTTTAGTGTTTCTAAGGACAATGGAAACTTGTTTCAGAGCAAAGAGCTGCTCTATGCAATTTCCTGCTACCCCTCACTTGCATGTTTTCCCTCTCCTCTGGCCCTTTCCTCCTTCTCATTCCATTTCTTATGGAAGCATGTCCTTACAGAAGGGTTATACCCCAGGGATATTTACAAAGCCACTGCTTTCATTCTGGCTGGAGACAATGGAAATTAATTTGAAATCAAAGAGCCAAACGTTTCATTTAAAATCTCAATCCTCTATTATTTCAAACTTAAAAATATATATCAATGTACTTTTTATGATTAAGAGTATAAACTGGATTAGAAAAATTTGAGAACGGTCTATGTGAGCATTCTCTGAAGAAAAAAAAGTGACCGCTGTCATGATCAAAAACCAAGCCAAAAATATATATATAATAAAGAGGGAAATATATAAAAAAAGAAAGTGACCCTATCCACTTCCAAGAGATGATAATAATGCCTTACTTTTCCTTGTCCTTTCCATGTTTTAAGACACTTCCCAATATTTTCTTACTGGAAAGCCTAGTAGTGATTGAAAGACAAGAAGAATCATATATGGAGGGTAACTCAATGGTCTAAGAAGTGCTGCACTTTTCCTAAAGGTTTTGATTTTTTTATTGGAACGGAGCTGTAGACTTGTTACAGAATATTCTAAAGCGCTCTCTTTACAGCTGTGGATGGAAATGAGAAGGGCTGGCCATTGTGGAGTCTGAATAGTCACAGGGTTTATTTTGTAATAACTCCCAGCAAGTGATGGATGCTTTACTTCTTCTATCTGTATTGGCCATGTGACTTGCCTTGACTGACTAGCAAACAGGCTTGACAAGTGCTTGCTTATAGAAAGGATTTACCCTTTCTAGCTAGGGGGAATGCTGTATCACCGGAAAGTTCAGGCGAGTCTCCTGCACGATGTCACAGGCCCCAACCTGCCCAATGACGGCAGCTGGCTCAGCTGAGGCTCAATCATCCGAGTGAGACCATTCTTGACCATCTGCCCCCCTGCAAGGTTGGCTCAGACCGAAAGAAGCATCTAGACAATCCAGAGAATCTTGAGAAATAACAAATGTAGGCTAAGTTTTGCTCCATAGCATATGCTAGATGATTCTCACATCCCCCCCAAAAAGAAAATAATTTAAAAGTAAGCATTTACCTAAAATATCCATCCTACCCAAATAATCTACAGATTCAATACCATCCCGGTCAAAATTCCAATAACATTTTTCACAAAAATAGAAAAAAAAATTCTAAAATCACACAGAACTACAAAAAAGCCTGAAGAGCCAAACAATCTTGAGAAGGAAGGGCAAACCTAGAGGCATCACACTTCCTGGGTTTCACAGTAATCAAAACAGCATGGTACTGGCCCCAAAGTAAGCACATAGATCAATTCAACAGAATATATAACTCAGAAATAAGCTTAGGCATATATGATCAATTAATTTATGACAAAGGTGCCAAAAACATGCAGTGAGGAAAGGATAGTGTCCTCAAGGAATGGTGTTGGGGAAACTGGACAGCCACATGTGAAAGAATGACACTGGACCCTCATCTCACACCACACACAAAAATCAACTTAGCATGCGTTAAAGACTTGAATATAAGACCTGAAGCCACAAAACTCCTAGAAGAAAACAGAGAGGGTGAGCTTCTTGACATTGGTCTTGGCAATGATTTTTTTTTTAGATTTGACACCAAAAACAAAGACAACAAAAGCAAAATTAAACAAGTGGAACTACATCAAACTAAAAAACTTTTGTACAAAGAAGAAAACCATCAGCAAAATGAAAAGACAACCTATGGAAATGGAGAAAATGTTCTCAAATCATATAAGGGGTTAATATAAAAAATATATAAAGAACTACATAGCTCAAAAGCAAACAAAACAAAACAAATCCAAACAAAACAATTAAAAAACAAGCACAGGAAATAAACATTTTTCTAAAGAAGGCGTGCATATTGCCAACAAGTTCATGAAAAAGTGCTCTATATCACTCATCACCAGGGAGATGCAAATCAAAACCGTAACGAGAGATCACTCCCATCTGTTAGGATGGCCATCATTCAAAAGTCAAGAAGTAACAAGTGTTGGCAAGGATGTGGAGAAAGGGAAGCCTTGCACCCTGATGGTGGGAATGTGAATTGGTTCAGTGACTATAGAAAACCAGAATAGGGTGCTAGGGTGGCTCAGTCAGTCGAGCATCTGACTTTTAGCTCAGGTCATGATCTTACGGTTTGCGGGTTTGGGCCCCATGTCAGGCTCTGTGCTGCCAGCTCAGAGCCTGGAGCCTGCTTTAGATTCTGTGTGTCTCTCTCTCTCTTTCTCTCTCTGCTCCTCTCATGCTCTGCTTCTCTCTCTCTTAGAAAAATAAACATTAAAACAAATTAAAAAAAAATAGAAATCCAGAATGGAAGTTTTGCTAAGTATAGAAGCATGATATGATCCAGCAATCCCACTACTGGGTATATATCAAAAGGAAATGAAAACAGGACATTAAAGAGTAGATGCAT
The DNA here is from genome assembly GCA_017311185.1 of Proteles cristata cristata. Classification (NCBI taxonomy): domain Eukaryota; kingdom Metazoa; phylum Chordata; class Mammalia; order Carnivora; family Hyaenidae; genus Proteles; species Proteles cristata. The sequence continues at coordinate 644,011 of JAESUZ010000403.1, read as the reverse complement.
TCCCATCCTCACTGCAACAGTATTCGCAATAACCAACTTTTGGAAACAACCTGTGTCTATCAACAGATGAATGGGAAGAGAAAATGTATATACGCAATGGAATATATATATATATAGTATTATGTATTATACTTTATTATACACAAAAAAGAAGGAATTCCTGCCATTTGGGACCACATGGCCAGGCCTTGGAGGTCTTACAGTAAGTGAAATAAGCCAGACAGAGAAAGACAAATACTAATGGTATCACTTATATGTAGACTCTTTTAAAAAAAGTTTGACTCATTGAAACAGAGTACAAAAGTGGTTGTCAGGTGCTGGGGAGGGTGGGAACCACAGGGAGAAGTTGGTAAAAAGGTACAAAGTGAGCTAGAGATGAACGAAGTCTGAAGAGAGAATGTGAAACATGTAGTCACAGATGATAATGCTGGATTATATTACTGAACATTTCTGAGAAAGTAGAACTTAAGTATTCTCACACACACAAAAGATAAATATGTGACGTGATGGGTGTGTTATTTAACTAGACGGAGGGAATCCTTTCCTGGTGTATGCACATAATAAATCATGATGTACACTTTAACTATCTTGCAATTTTATGGGTCAATTATAGCTCAATAAAGCTGAAACAGTTAATTAAACATTTGCCTATTTTTAAGTAGCTGTGATTTTGTGCAATATACACAGCTTACTTTCTTAATAGAAAGTGGCTTGATCTCAGTATTTATCTCTCCTAGAACATATAACCAAAGTCTTCCAATTACTGTTAGAAAAATTCCAAAGACTTGAAGTCTCTTTTCTCATTTTAAGGATGACGAGATACAACAATGACAAAAGCTATCATTCGTCACCTACTGTGTCCCAGCTCCTGTGCTCAGTGCTTCATAGCATTATCTCCCTCAATCATAGCAATTCACCTGGAAAATTTGATTCTTCCCATTTTTGAGTTTAAGAAACTCAGGCTTGGAAAGATGAGCTTGTCCAAGATTCCACACTATGTGGCAGAGCCAGGATTCGATCCCATATCTTTCCGACCCTTAATCATTTTACCTTATGGCCTATCAAACCATTTACCATTGCTATGAATAAGTTTAAAATGATTTCCCCAGGATTTAATGGATGGAAAAGTTGGAAGGAGGTTTGGAGAGTGTAAATAGTTTGCAGAAATGGGAGACTGCTTCACAATTTTGCTATTGTCATCTCCTTGGTTAAAATCCCCTTTTGTAAAAGTGCCTTTTCTCCCACCACTCACTAAAAATACCCAAAGGCAGTAAGCATTTATGAAAAATGTCATCTTCAGATCATTATGCAAGTGTAACCAAATTTGTGATTTCCTGACAATCAGGGAAGCCATATGACCCCTGAAAACTCTCTGTTATTATGCACGTGCACCAGACATAGCCATGCACATGCATGCACACTGCCTTATTTCTCCTTTCTCTCCCCTTCTTCAGTATAAATCATGGGTGTCCTTCTCAGTTGCCAAAGTGGGTTTTTTTTTCCTTTCACACAGCTAAACCCAGTGAGAGCTCTCACCGCAAAGCCATAATTTCATTACACATCCTACTCCAAAGTAAATATTGTTCTGATAATTTGGGCTTCTTTCTTGAAATCTTTTCAAGATTTCTCACGAAATCTTTTGACACTTGTCAACACATCCTTCCGACCACTCTGGTTTGTTCGTACAATTGGAAAGAGTTTTCAAAACAAAAGGGGAAGAAAATCAAAGCCTCTCTTCCAATCTGGGGCCATTGCAATCGATGTAGATGAAAACAGGATTTCTTACTTCTGAAACACCGTCTGATACTTTCAGGTAGTGAAGATAGACGAAAAGTATCAGATATGATTTTGCAGGACAGTGGCACACTGATAGAGGTTTCCAAAATAAGGTGTCACATAATACAAGCCCCTCAAGAAAAAAAAGAGCCCGCTCCATCTCAGACTAGTGACTTGTCCCTAGGGAGTGAGCCTAGTCAGGCTCTGTCTCTCTCTTAACATGAAACCCAAGAAACACACCCATAGAGTTTAATTACATAAGTCTAAGCGACTAAAGGGAATGGCTGATTTTACCTTAGAGAGAACCTCAGATTAAGAGAGGGATAAATTGGTTAAGAGATGACATCCATTCTTGAGACTCAGAAAGAATGGGTCTGAAAATTCATCTCTTCTAAGAGGGTAAGTAGCCCACACCTCTTTTGAATAGATCAGGTAGCATGCAGTACCTTAAGGAGATAAGTTGACAGCTTCTTCATGTTAATGCCAATGTTCACTGAAATTAAGAATCATTAACTCAGGGGTGCCTGGGTGGCTCAGATGGTTAAGTGTCTGACTCTTGGTTTCGTCTCAGATCATGATCTCCCAGTTTGTGAGTTTGAGCCGCGCATCGGTCTCTGCTGGCAGTGAAGAGTCTGCTTGAGAGTCTCTCTCTTTTTTTCTCTCTCTGCCCCTCCCCTGCTCACTCTCTTTCAAAATAAATAAATAAACTTAAAAAAAAGAGAGAATCATGAACTCAGTTCCAATTCTGAGTCAATAGGGAGCCATTTAAAGTAGCATTGGTGGAAGGTTCTAGAAGGTAATAATATTTATGTACAACTGTTATTTACATATCCCAACAGGGTCCACACTCAGGGGTGAAGAGCTGTGCTCAGTTAACTTGATCTTGTTGACCTTGGAGAGAATCTACCCCGTGCAAACTGAGCCTCAGCACTCACAGTCTGCTTCACTTCCCTGGAAGTTGGGCACACACCAGCAGAAGGGGACTGCACTCTGCAAATGCCATTAGTTTCTTGAGGAAAGGCTCTACCTACTGTTACGTGTTCAGTTGGGGAACAGAAGCTGTCTATGGCAGAAAAGAGACAAAGGGACAAAAAGAATAGAAAAAAATATTAACCAAAGAACAATTAATCAGATCCCTCTTTTCACTTCCCCCAAAGCCTATATATTTGGTCCCCTGTTTTGGGTGTGAGTTGGGATTTCTTCAGTTTGGCTCCATTTGGGAGAAAGTGGAGTTAAAGAGCTGTTCCCACATCACTCCCCACCCCCTCCATGTGACCGTCACTCATGCTCAGTGTCTTCCTTTTCATTTGTAAAGCACAAAGAAGTGCCTGCATTGGCACCTACGATTCAGCACTTGGAAACAGATTAATTTGCCACATTTGCTCTTCAGTAGCAGCAATCCGGCTTCCGAGGGAATGATTAAAACAGGTAAGTTTGATGTAGGAAGACGCAAGTAGAGAAAATATCAAAGTGTGAAGATCTCAGTGGAGAAGGCAATTTGGGGTAGCCTGGAGAGGGGGCACATGGGGACAGCCCTGGGGTTTAAGAGTAAAGGGAAGAGGAATTCTAGGCACCACTGAAGCCATTCCTCCTATGTCCCTGGCTTTGGGGGGTGGGGGGAGGGGGTCCTAGAGATGTTCTGGAGAAGAAGAGCAGTATCTACAGGAAGTCAAAGAATCACTAAAACTTCAAACAAAGTGTGCTTGCTCTCCTATTGCACGGGTGAGCGATGGCTCTTCACTGAATCATAATTCAAGGCCAAGCAATTAGAACAGATTCTGTCAGCCTGAGTTTTAATTGTCTGCATGGGAGACTGTATCATTGCAATGACAGTCGGCCCCATGACAGATAAACACCAAGTACTGAAGCTCAAAAATTAATCTTCTCATTTTGTCAGAGAAATTTGCAACCCTGCTCAGAGTGCATGAAGTGTGTTGCATTCTGAGGCAAACCTAACAGAGGACTCCTCACAAAGGACCAAGGATGTGAGCTCCGAGTGGCCTAAAACAACTCAGAATCCCTAATGGAGGCGGAGTCATGTTTTTGGAAGTGGAACAGTGGATATATGTTTACCTCAAGGGATGCTCTTCAAGCATCTGACTGTACAGGACAGCCTTTCCCCATCATTTGTAGAACATCGGGTGGGTGATGGCTTCCTCGGGGAGCTAAGACATAACATGACAGAATCAGAAAAACTGTGACAGAGCATGGTGGCCAAAACCTCAATGAATAGGCCAGGAAATGGAGGGGAAGAGACTTACCCAAGTTCACACAGAACTAGCCAGAGCTGAGCAGCTACAAGAAAAGCAGACTCACTGGTTCCCAAGTCCTTGCCTTTCCAGAAAGATTAGTAAGTGCTGGAGGTGGACTGTACAGAGCAGTGCCGAGAGCCAACTTACATGTGCACTGAAACTTTGCTAGGAAGCTAGACCTTATGTTAAGTGTTCTCACCACAAAATAATAATAATTCAACAATACATTGATCATAATAAAAAAGGGGCAGGAGGAGACTTTGGGAAGTGATGACTATGTTGGTGGTGATGGCTTCGTGGGGGGACATCTGTTCCCAAACTCATCAAGTTGGACACATTACATATGAACATACTTTTACATGTCACTCATGCCTCAGGAAGGTGGGTTTAGAGAAGAGGAAGATAGTTTTGGCACCAGGCACAAAGTGCTTTTCAGATGTATCTTTGTCTGATCCTTACCACAATCCTATGAAGGTTGAAGATGAGGGTACTGAGCACAGGAGGCCACGACATGCTCATGGCCGTATGGCCCATGGTGACTGGAGACCCTAATCTTCCCACTCCTCCCTCTCTTCTAATCACAGCGCCATCAAGAGAGGGCAGTCACTGAAGTTTGTGCACCAGAGGCTGGAGCTGACATCACATGCATTAGAAACTGCCACTTCCGGGGTGCCTGGGTGGCTTAGTCGGTTAAGCGTCCGACTTTCGCTTAGGTCATGATCTCGCGGTTCGTGGGTTCGAGCCCCGCGCCGGGCTCTGTGCTGACTGCCAGCTCGGAGCCTGGAGCCTGTTTCAGATTCTGTGACTCCCTCTCTCTCTGACCCTCCCCTGCTCACGCTGTCTCTCTCTCTCCTAGAAATAAATAAAACATTAAAAAAAATAGAGAGAAAAAAAGAAACTGCCACTTCCTTAGGTGACATCGGAGAACAGTAGGAATCCCACGCGACACGGAGGGACTAGAATCAGGGCAGTGATGGAGGAGGATGTGGCTTCCTAAGGGACATGGAGCCATGCTGAGAATGCAGAGCGGTGTCAGGAATAGCGCACCGGCCCGATCAGTGTTTCTCGAACTCTAACGGGTCTTGGAATCCCTGGGCACCCAGTTCAAAATATGGATTCTGATCCAGTAGATCTGGGTGGGGCCTGAGATTCTGTTTCTAACAAACTCCCAAGGGATGCTGCTGTTGCTGGTCTATACTTTTTGAGTTGTAAGGCTCTGCTCAGTCTTGCTTTCCGCACCTCTAGAAAACGATCTCCAGTAACTGACTGCTTCTAGCGTTAGCCTTCATCTAGCCGTGCTTGGTGTTTGTGCAGACTCTGGCCTGGTTGTAAAGGTAGGTTTACTAGTAGAAGCAGGACAGGTGGAATGTATAAAGGGACAGACTTCCTAACACTGGACTCCAAGCCCCACCTAGGACGCCAGCTGGCCATCAGACTCTTTGGGATCATAGAAGCCCCTCCTGCCATCATAGAGGAAGTTAGGGTCCCAGATGGTCAGACGACTATTGGCTGCTGCCTTGGAGAGTTGGGGGCAAAACTGCGAAGTAGCGGTTCCTTAAACCGCAGAAACTCTGCTTCATTCCCACTTCAGAAAAAAAGGCACACACAGAACATGTTCCAGATCATTTCAAGGTGTCACCAGACCCCCTGAAGAGGTTCATGAATGCTGCCCTTCAACTGGAAAAGGGCCCTCGGGACCTGGGTTTGGAACCAAAATCCCAGCACAAATGGACACGGCACACACCCATAAAAATGAACATGAGTTTCACTGAAGTGCAATTTGTAAATATTTAAATGCTTATTTAAGAAATAATTACCGCATCCTGTCTGTTTTCATCTCTCGGTGCATCGTTAACATCCAAACTCCACTAAGTTTTAAATTCTTTTAAAAATTTTTAATTGTTTTTACTATCACCTAGTTGACAAAGCTTCACAACCAATTAGAGAAATAAACTGGCCCAATGAATTAATTATTAAAATCCCCTCTGCTGTTGCCGCTTCGGTGATGTTCATGCATATTCAAAGCACTCCCTCTTTTCAACAGTTTAAAGAGAGCTGAGTGAAGTCTTCCTCTCCAATGACCGCCAGGCGATGAGTGAAAATTGCTTTCACGTTTCAATGGGCTGAAAGTTTAATTACACACCACTGGAGAGCAACGGAAATTTCTGGAAAGTTTTCAGTATCTATATTGAGAACGTACAGGTGATTTCAAACAAGGGAAACCACAAACAACGGTCTGTTTGGCCCAGTCTGAAATGTCAGGCGGTGTCACTGCTGTATCATCAGGAAATGCATGGACAGACCTGGATGTAAGTAAGGATCCTAACAAGACAGAGAACTCGGTGTGGTCAGGAAAATGGGTCCCAGGCTACGTTGGCTAGTGTGTCTGCTTTCTAAACTCAGGCTAGACATGTCACTTCTGTGAACTTCAGTATTCAGGTCTGTAAAATAAAGATAATCCTATTTATATAGTTTAGGGCTGTTACGGGGACTACATGAGGTTACATATGGAAGTAGCTGGTAGGTATCTGGTGTTTTGTTTGTGCTTAAAACTTGAACTTCAGGGGTGCCTGGGCGGCTCAGCCAGTTGAGCATCTGACTTCGGCTCAGGTCATGATCTCACAGTTTGTGGGTTCGAGACCCTCCTTCTGTGAGCGCAGGGCCCACTTGGGATCCTCAGGCCCCTTCTGTCTGCCCCTCCCCCACTTGTGCTCCCCCAACACCCGCCCCCCCCCGCAAAATCCGTTAGTACTTGAGCCATACAAAGGAATGACACACTGATACATGATAACTTGTGGGTGAACCCGGACCACATTATGCTAAGTGAAAGAAGCCAGACACAAAAGGCCACATGCTGTATAATTCCATTTATATGAAATGTCCAGAATAGGCAAATGTACGGAGACAGGAAGCAGATTAGTGGTTGCCCCAGGTGCTGGGGATGAGGGAGAGCGAGAGGCCGAGGAGCCTGCTTGATGGGTACAGGGGGTTCTTTGGGGATGATGAAAATACGCTGGAAGCAGATAGAGGCGATGGCCGCACAATACTGTGAATCTACAAAAAGCCACTGAATTGTAGACTTTAAAATGGTTAATTCGATCTTATGTGTGGCAATTTAAAATTTGTACAAACAGGGGCGCCTGGGTGGCTTAGTCGGTTAAGCGTCCGACTTTCGCTTAGGTCATGATCTCGCGGTTCGTGGGTTCGAGCCCCGCGTCGGGCTCTGTGCTGACTGCCAGCTCAGAGCCTGGAGCCTGTTTCAGATTCTGTGACTCCCTCTCTCTCTGACCCTCCCCTGCTCACGCTCTCTCTCTCTCAGAAATAAATAAAAAATATAAAAAAAATAAAATAAAATAAGTACAAACATAAAATGATAACGTTTTTATGAACAGCAAAGAATGAGTGCCTGTTTGTCTTTCCCTACATGCACCCTGTATATTAGCTCGCTCCTTCAGGAAAAAATAAAGGGCCATAAATGTCTGAGGTTCCTGGAAGTTCTGCTCTTCCTGAAGTCATGTCCTTAACGGAATCCTGCTATGAGCTAAGTCCTGTGCTGGTTGCCAAGGAGATATGAAGGCAAAATAAGGATGGCGGCTTCCTCCAGGAAGCGTATTGCTAAGTAGGCAGTCAGAAACAGTCACAGGAGTTACTTAAATAAGGGCACCTGATGAAGATGGAGGCTGAGCAGGACTGCTTCAGAAGAGGTGGCGGACATGGGGTAGAGCAACAGGAAGAGAGGAGAGTGTGGTGTAGGGCATAGTCAGGCTAGAGCTTCAAGCTGGAGAAGATTTGGGTGAGATAGGGGTGGGAAGGAAGAAAGAAATCACGCAATGTCCTTTGAACTGAGGGGTAGCAAACATAAAATAAAATGCATCAAGGTTACTAACCTTAAGCGTCCAGCTCAATGACTTTTTTTTCCATCTGTATGTACCCTTGTAACCACCGCCCGGGTCAAGATAGAGAGCGCTTCTTATAAAACAAATGTAAACGTTAAACAAGTCACGTTGTTAAAACGTATCAATTTTTTTCAGTAGTGAAACCATACTCTCTAGTATAGCCTTATGTAATCAAGGTTGCAGTTCATATAATGGTTTTAAAGAAAACCTGGGCACCTGGGTGGCTCAGCCAGTTAGGCATCTGACTTCGGATCAAGTCCTGAACTCATGGTTCATGGATTTGAGCTCTGTGTCGGGCTCTACGCTGACAGCTCAGAGCTTGGAGCCAGTTTCAGATTCTGTGTCTCCCTCTCTCTCTGCCCCTCCCCAGCTTGTGCTCTGTCTGTCTCTCTCTCTCCTCTCTCTCTCTCTCTCTCTCTCTCTAAAAAATAAACATTAAAAACAATTTAAAAAATATAAAGAAACTCAGGGCCAGATCTTGTCTTGCATTTATTTTGAAGAATTACATGAACAGTTTTGTAATCACCTACATTTTTCACCATTTTCTCAAACTATCACACTTCCTTTCTCCTATGATTTCTGAAACCCCTGTATGTAATCTCTGATTGACAATCAAACAATGAGAACTCTTTGTATTATGCTAAATGCCACGTCACCTTATAGTTCACAGAATAATCTAGGAAATTGGTCTCTCAGAATATGTTGCGGAATAAGAACTTGCTGAATCTATCACTTTTTCTGAGGTATTTCTTGGGCAGAGAAACACCTGATAGGAAGGAGGTTGTCCAGCCAACACAAAGGCAGCCATTTATAGTCTGGGCAGCAGCCTAAAGAGCCAGCTGCCTCCTGGGGATTCTCCGCCTGGTGCTAGGGGATGACTGGATGGCCAGCCACGCTCTTTCTTGAGGAGTTTGAATGAGACACACAGAGAGAGGTGACATAGAGTAGAATAGAACAGGAGCAAAGCACAGAGAGAAGGAAGTATGCAGAAGCCATGACGGGAAGAAGGCAATGAGGAAGTAGTTGGTGGTCAAGGCGGAAGACACTTAATGACAGAAGTGGAGTCCAGAACACTGAAGTATGAGTAAGGTGGTTGCTATTGAGTCACTTACAAACAAGATGTTTGGAACGCAAGCCACTGTCACCTCCTGACAGAGGGAAGCAGCCGTCCGGTTCTGCAGCTGCTAATATCTCTCAGGGAGTTTTACGAGAAACATCATGTACAGAGAGAACCCAAGAAGTGCATCTCCATTTCTTGGAACCTGAAGGAGCTTCACACAGATCTCACGTGAAATTCAATGAGAACATTTTTATAAGTGACTGGGATTCAGAAAGAAGTATCATCTTCAGGAAGAGGAAGATGAATTATTTTGGAGAGAAAAGGAGATGGAAAGACAATACTAAACTGTCATAAAATAGGGAGCACTTTTGCCTTCCACCCTTTTTAAAAAAGTTTTTAAAATGTTTACTTATTTTTGAGAGAGAGACAGAGCATGATCAGGGAAGGGTCAGAGAGAGAGGGAGGCATCAGAATCCGAAGCAGGCTCCAGGCTCTGAGCTGTCAGCACAGACTCCATCGCGGGGCTCGAACTCACGAACCACAAAATCATGACCTGAGCCGAAGTCGGATGCTTAACTGACTGAGCGAGCCACCCAGGTGCCCCTGCCCTACCCCCTTTTAAATTAATTACCAGTAAGAAGAAAACAAGTTTAAAAATACCCAGATTTTGAAATGAGTGTACCTTATGAAGAGAGAAATAATCTGAGGAAATAATTTTGTTTTTAATCCAGATAGATTTTACCTGGTTACTTCTGTTCCATACCCACTGAAACTGAATGCGCTGCATCAAAGAAGGGACTCTTTGATGGGCAGAGATGAGTAGCCAGGCAAAGGAGGTGGGCTGTTTAGATCCAGGTGTTAAGTAAATTCAGCTCATTTATTCTGTATTTCCATTTTCTAGTATTAGGGTCCTAGACCACTTTCCTTACAAGGGTGAGGCCCCGGACTTTAATACCAAGAAGACGTGAATGATCTTAAAATATATTTATTGTTCTAACCAGAAGTTGGAAGAATAATCAAGTCATTTCTTTCTCTCTCTCAAGCTAAATAAATAAAACATTTTTAAAAACACTATTATAGAAAACAATGGAATGCAACAAGAGAATTTCAGCTCTGGGGGAGAGAGTTTTACTGTGTTTTGTTTGTTTTGTTTTGACAGAGTAGAGTTGGCGAACAGGTTGTATTTCTCATACCAGCTTGGACGAAGGATACTTTGGAGCACTGTGCTGAGAAAAACTGGGGTTCCATCAGGGTGGCCCAGGGCAAAGGGCTCAGATTGGTGAGGGGGGTCACCACCCTGGGTGTGGGGTACCTGCTGTTCCTGCCCTAGGGGGTTTGCTTTTTTCAATGCCACGGGAAGGACTCTGTGTAAATATCAATGATAGGTTTTTTTTTCCTTTTTTCTTCTTTATCTTTTTGTCCCAGGATTTTTTAAATTTATTTTTTCTTTTCCTATGTATGTATGTATGTATGTATGTATGTATGTATGTATGTATGTATGTATGTATTTCAGGAGTAGAATTTAGTAATTCATCACTTCCATATAACACCCAGTGCTCATCCCAGCAAGTGCCTTCTGGAATGCCTACAGCCCATCTAGCCCATCCCCCCACCCACCTCCCTGCCAGCAACTCACAGTTTGTTCTCTGTATTTGAGAGTCTCTTCTGGTTTGCCTCCCTTTCTGTTTTTATCTTACTTTTCTTTCCCTTCCCTGTTCATCTCTTTTGTTTCTTAAATTCCGCATTTGAGTGAAATCATATGGTATGTATCTTCCTCTGACTAACTTATGTCACTTAGCATAATACAGTCCAATTCCATCCATGTTGTTGCAAATGGCAAGATTTCATTCTTTTTTTTTTTTTATTTATTTCTAGGAGAGAGAGAGAGACAGCGTGAGCAGGGGAGGGCCAGAGAGAGAGGGAGTCACAGACTGAAACAGGCTCCAGGCTCTGAGGCAGCAGTCAGCACAGAGCCCGACGCGGGGCTGGAACCCACGAACCGCGAGATCATGACCTGAGCGAAAGTCGGACGCTTAACCGACTAAGCCACCCGGGCGCCCCTGGATTTCATTCTTTTTGATCGCTGAGTAATACTCCATTGTATATATACACTATGTCTTCTTTATCCATTCATCTCTCGATGGACATTTGGGCTCCTTCCATACTTTGGCTATTGTGGATAGTGCTGCTATAAACATTGGGGTGCATGTGTCCCTTTCTAGTCAGCACTTTGGTATCCTTTGGGTAAATACCTAGCAGTGCAATTGCTGGGTTGTAGGGTAGTTCTATTTTTAATTTTTTGAAAAGTCTCCATACTGTTTTCCAGAGTTATTTTCCTTATTGCTAAAGCAATCTGTGTTCACTGCAGAAAGTTAGAAAATATGTGTAGCTACAAATAAGACAGTAGGAATCATTCCCATTCTTTTACCTAAAGATGTGGCAGCCATATTGGTAGATATTCTCTCTCTTTTTTCCAGCTAGGTATTGTTCTTCAAAAAAGGGTTGTGCTCATGTAGTTTTGCAACCTGATGTTCTAATTTTGATCCTAACTCATGAAAATATTTCTATGTATTTCAAAATACCTTCCTTGTATTCTATTTTACCAGTTTTTGGCAGCTTACCCACTATTCTTGTACATCATGGTGGCCTCTAATTTTTTCTATTTTGATAACCCTAGTTTCATGAAATTTTTGGAGCTACATCTTTTGGTACCTACATGATTACTATGTCAGGATAAATTTTATGACAGAATTGCTGAAACAAATTAAATGCAATTGCTTTTGATGGGTATTGATTGCCTGCAATGTTATAGTTTTATTTTCCACCAGCTTTTAAAATTTGAAAGTATACTTTTAAATCTACCCAAGGACTGAATACCAGTGCTAACATTTAAAAGATTGATGAAGAATTCTGTTGTATAGGTTATTAATTGCTCTGCACATGTGACTATAGCGAATCACGTTCATGTCATATTTGGAACTACGTGGGTGACACAATACTGTTTTTTGCACACAAAGGTATAATGGGGAAGTTACCTGCTTGTCATGAACATCTTCACTCATTAGATGGGTCAGGACTTGCTACTAAACTCTACTTGGAGATGTCTCAGAGAAAATAAGTTCCTAGAAATAGGAACACCAGAGTTCTACACTTTAATTCCCGTTTCCAGTATGACCGTGTGTATAAATTAAAACCAAACATATTAAATGTATGGAAACAGTCCTCCAGCCTGAATGGAAAATTCAATCTCTGAAGATCATACTTGTAAACTCTAAGTCTGCTTAATGTAATAGCAGCTGCAGCATGCGTATGTCATACATTTACCTTCCCTCAATCAAACTCAACAAATTTCACTGGGCACCAACATTTTGCCAGACAGAGCAGGTACAAAGATTACTAAAGCATGATCTCACCCATTGAAGCTAGAACAAGGCTATTGGGAAAACATCCAAATAAATATTGGGGGGGGAGGTCAACGTAACAAATATTAAGATAGATGCAAGCGTAAGACAGAGGGGCAAGGGATGCAATAACCGATGTCCATGATTAATAGTGACGGCTTTATAAAGGATGCGTATTTTTAGATGGATTCACAAAGAAGACTGGGCTGGTATGAGGTTTTTGCTCAGAGTTCCTGCCTGCTCTGTGTAAGAATTTGACATATCTATTCTGATCAAAATTGTCTGCTGGAAAACAAAACTACCTGATATCAGCACTGATAAGTGGCATTTATCTATTTACTATTCACGCTATTTATCTCATTCCCTTGTATTTTGTTGACTTGGCACAATGATTAACACAGGGACTCAAAGTCTCTAACACACCCTTGTATCTCTTGTCTGAAATTCTCCAGAGAACATAATCTACCTCTTTAATGTCATCAGCTGGTTGGGGAAGAAAGGAAAATAGCATCAATAAATATTTTGGGTTTTCTTTTCCAGTCGCACTCTCTCTCTCTCTCTCTCTCTCTTTCTCTCTCTCTCTCTCTCTCTCACACACACACACACACACACACATCACTTTTAGAAAGATACAGGCAGATAATCCAAATATTCATTCACTCATCCATTCATGAACTACTCATTGGGTATCCATTCTGTATTAAGCATTGTGTGAGGTAAGAAAGGAAGGAGGGTAAGAAGGAGGGAGGGAGGGAGGAAAGAAGGAAGGAAGGAAAGAAAAAGTCCATATCCATGAGGTAATGAAGCACTGGAAAATCTATGAAAGCACACATGTGTTACATCATCTTTCAGAATCAGACTCTTCATGTTTTGGGCAACAGAGATTTGTTTGCCAAAATACTGTAGCATGAGAATAAAAAATAAGAATTTTTGTGTTTTTAACCACAACAGCTGCTTTGGGGAAAAAAGCCATCGTAAAAATAGTTAAGCATGGAATGGTAATTGCTCATCTTGTCATCTGATTGCTAGATTAAAAACTCCAGATTTGTAATTGCAGTTATCATGCAAACAAATTCACAATTCTGAAAATATACATGCTACTGGCTATGTTTTTTAAGGACAGTCATTTTTTTCCCAGGGATTTTGAGGGGTCGTAAGTAGCTTAATCATCCTAAAGATTTATAAGCTATGGATTTATAGCTATTACTAGTGAAAATGTATCATGGAGATCTGATTCATAAAAAAATGCATTGTTCGATGAAATAATACCCTATAAAGGATAATTTCTAGTATTAAAGCATGCTATGAATGGCGGAAGTCATAATTTTTAAAAGACTTTAAAAAATCCAATTAGGATCATTTAAAATTTCCTGTTCACATTTCTGTTATATGGGCAGACCAAGCCTTTATATTCCATTACGTAATCATGCAATAGATGCTGCCATGATATCTTCCAGGGGTTCTCTGTGTATTGTAGCCCTGTCACACGTGTTGCCAAAATGTTAGCAATGTGTAAGGCTTATTCTTGTTATAACTGAATATGCCACAATGACTGTCAGATGGGGTTTTGAGTTGAGAGGCCGTGTCACAAAGTACAGAGGTGGCATGTGTAGTTGATGTCCAGCTACAGCAACGAAAAGGGCCCTCACTGGAGTGCCGAGGCTAGCCTCCTGGATCTATAATGGCAGCGAGAGACACGCACAGCTCTGCTCACTGTCCACCAGACATAGAGGGGAGTAAGTAGAAACAAAAGAGCTGAGGATACTTGCATGGACACGCAGTCACTGCTCACTGGGGAAGGCTTTACACCACGGTTAGTATTGACTTGAGTCGTTCCAAGTCTCTGGATTTCCTTAAATGCACTGCCAAACCATCTAGAATTCAAAAGGACTTCAGGCACCCAAAGGCTGAGCACCACTGATGTTCATCTTTCAAGGGACCCCCAGCGGTTGTTCAGGCTCAGTTCTGGGTGAGTTGCATCCATGCAGCCTGGAGCCCGTGGGCAACTCTCAGCCTCTCCCAGCACAGGCGTCTTCGTTTGTCAGAGGGGGCCATGGTGGGTCCCTTCTGGGAGGGCTTAAGAGCTAAAGTGCCATTTTTTACATGCTGGGTATAGAGTGGACGCACTATGAGTTTTCTAATTTAGAAATCATTACTGTGAAGTCTCTTAGGTCAATCATTAGCAGCGTGAATTAGTCACTACTTTAATTGCCTACCCAGTGTCAAACAAAGAAACAAATTGCAGCAAGGTTTTCAGCAGTTCATGGCTACATAGGAGACTGCAGATTGCTTACCACCATCTGTGTGAAACAAACAACCCACCCCCCCAATTCTTTCTGGCTTCCATTTCTCTACCCTGCACTCCTCCTCCCAGGCTGCTTCCTACCTAAGAAAACTGGGCTCGTAAAAAATACTTTATATTAAACATACACACATAGTCATAGTGACTTGGTTTTGTATTATGACCATTCAAATGAATCAATAAATCTTAACAGTACAAAATGGAGTAGTAAGAGTTCAAATCACAGGTGCAGGACAGTTGGGTTGATTTAGACACACACATTGGTTTTCAAACTTAAATTTCCTACCCGTCTGGGAAAACTTTCTTCTTTGCTTCTAGACACCTCTTTGGATAAAATGACTGTGCTAACTACAATAGTGCCATGGGCTTCGAGTGAAACAAGGCACATTCTGAAAACATAACTCTGACCCTGTGATGTTATTGGGTGTTAAATTTTTTTCCCAGAGATCAGACGGTCAGAATGTTCTGAAGTTAATACCATAGTATCAGATGGGCCCTTCCTAATTGAATAGGCATGTGAGAATAAAGAGGGGATTTATTTTATTAAAAGATTAAAGCTACTCTCCCAAATTTTAAGCGCTATTTCATTACTTCTGATAACCTTCCAGATCCTATGAATTACATTATTCACAAATTGGGAAAGTTTTATTTATTGCTTTTAATTCTTATAAAAATATAAAGCAAATGACCAAATACAAAGATGAGGCTTAAAGCAAAGCAGAACACACACACACACACACACACACACACACACACACACACACACACACACGGTCCCTATTCTTGAGCTTAACATCTAGGAGGAGGCGATCCAACAGGTGCATATAACTGGAAAACAAGGAAGGGCTTTGGAAGTGACATGATAAAGGCACAGAGATAAATGTAGGAGCAGAGTAGAGACTCAGAGACAACCTCACAGACAAACTTCATATCTAAGCAATGTTTCAAAAGATGGAGAAAATTTTAGCAGAAAGCACAGGAAAAGCATTTCATGTTTGCAAACGTTAGCATGCATCAGAATTGCCTGGAGGGCTTACTGAAACACAGATTTCTGGGCCCTCCCTTTAGAATTTCTCATTCAGCAGGTCTGAGGCTGGCCCGAATCTGCATTCCTAACAAGTTCTCAGGCGCATTTGCAAGTAAGAGGGTGGTGGGCCTCAGTGTACAGCTGTTGAAAATCGAGACCCTGTTAGGTTGTTGTTTTTTTTAATTTTTTGACATTTATTTATTTTTGAGGGACACAGAGAGACAGAGCACAAGTGGAGGAGGGTAAGAGAGAGAGAGGGAGACACAGAATCTGGAGCAGCTCCAGGCTCTGAGCTGGCTGTCAGCACAGAGCCAGATGCAGGGCTTGAACTCACAAACCGTGAGATCATGTCTTGAGCTGAAGTTGGACGCTTAACCAACTGAGCCATCCAGCTGCCCCGACCCTGTTAGGTTTTCAAGGCAGATTGGGAACTCCAGATCTGTATGTTTGGGAGGCATGTAGTAAAGCTCTGGGACTGGGTAGGATTCCTGAGAAACACAGTAGAGAAAGAGAAAATGGATAGAGTATACAACATGGAAATACAGTTGGTAGAAAGGGATAGGACGCTGGGAAATTGGGATTTCGGGAGCAGGAAGAGTAGAGGAAAAGAGCATTATGAAGACAAAGGACAGAAATTCTGTGACAGAACAGTAGTCAAGAATGGCAGACATTATTAGAATGTGAGGAAGCAAATAGGAGGCCACTGAAATTGACAATTAGTCATTAGTGCCTTTCTGCGCCTGTCACTGTGGGGCTGGAGTTGGCGACTAAGTTATGAATGGATGTTGACCACACAGAGGCTGTTGAGTCTGAAGAGGACTATGGGAGGCTGAGAAAGTGGGAGCCAGACCTCAGAGCTGCACACATGTTTCATGCTTCTAGAAAAGTGAAATAGTCAAGACACTATGTCCTCACATAACCAGATCACTTAGGAAGAGATTTATTTTAGAAAGGAGTTGAAGAGTTTGATGCCTCGAAAAGCATGGTTAAATAAATTCCCTACAATGTGTTAATTGATGGATTCTAAGTGTGATATTTTTAAAAGCACAGATGAGTCAGAGTCTCTGTGATAAACTTTTCTGACTTAACTAATACGATAGTTTGATAAAATTTTGCCCCAGACTTTACCAAAAAATGTTAAAAAGCCCAATCCCAATCAACCCACATATAACCAAAAAGGAAAATTCTTTCACAACACATATGTTGAAGATGAAAGAGGTGAGATTCTGAACAGCACTTGAAATAGTGATTTCCAGGGTCCCTCAGTGGCTCAATCAGTTGAGTGAGCATCTGACTCTTGATTTTGGCTCAGGTCATGATCCCGGATTCTGGCATTGAGCCCCGTGTGGGCCTTCGTGCCGGGCATGGAGCCTGCTTAAGATTCTCTCTCTCCCTCTGCCCCTCTTCTGCTAACTCTCTCAAAAAAAAGAAAAGAAAAGAAAAAGAAAGGAAATCATGATTGCTTTTACTGAACAATTTTGTAAATAAAAATGTAAATTACAATAAAGTTTCTGAACAAATTTCTATGGATTAATTATTATTCATTTTTTGGAATATGTATTTTCATACAGATGTACTCACTTGATCTCTACTATAAGTTTGACAAAAATAATAAGATACTATTTAATAAAATTTCTCTAAGAAATGATTTCATACAGCAAAGATCATTGTGTAAAGGAACCAATCATCATCATTCAAGTAAATCTGATTGCAGTGAATTATTTCCTTTCAGACATTGAACTCATGCATGATATTTCTCATTTCTTAGGCTATCAGTCTCTAAGCCATTTCAAGCAAGACAGAATGTATGGGAAGAACCTGGGGAAATTTACGGGACAAAGGAATTTTTCTGTCTTTTCTTTCTTTTTTTCTTTCTTCATTTATTGTCGAGTTGGATTCCATATAACACCCAGTGCTCATCCCAACAAGTGGGGACAAAGAAATTTTAAGAAACATATAAACAGAAGTCAACACTTGAAAGTGCCTCTTAGAGATCACTGAATAAAATGCAAGGTTGCTTTTTCTGAGGTAAATATGAGAATGATCAAATAATTCAACTGGCATATAATTCAATGGACATTTATTTGGTTTTAAATTAAAAAAGCAAAAGAAGTCTAAGAGACACAAGACCATCCCAGATAATGTTTTACAAGTGATGCTGATGACTTTTTTTCTCTCTTTGCCTGGCATAAGCCAATTCTAGAATAAGGACTCCTCTTTAGCCTTTTGTAGATGAGCAATAAATTGTTACCATTTGGGATTTTAACTCCATTCTAGGTAGCTTTTCTTTACAGAGGGGTTAGAGCAGAGGTTCTCAAATGGAGAGTGGGGAGGCAATTTTGCCTTCCAGAAGACCTTGGTGATGGAGAGATTTTGGGTTGCTACAATAAGGGGAGGGATGTTACTGGCATCTAGAAGCCCAGTGATGCTGCTAAACATCCTACGGTACACAGAACAGCCCCCACTCCCTCCAACAAATCATCATCTGGCCCAAAATGTCACAGTGTCAAAGTGGGGAAACTGAATTAGAGCACAGCTTAGAGACATTTAGAAACATATATGGTCACACTCCCAATGCTTCTAGCATGTTTTAGTATGGATAGACAGCAGTGATTTTCTTTTTCCTATTTATTAAAACACATTTTACACTGGAGAGTGCATGTCTTTTAGTTTATTGTGGAGCTGCCTGAGAATGGTGTGGTTGGCAAGTCTTTGTGATCTTTAATTTCATCTTCTTCCTTGCCCAACCCACTGGAGGATGCATTCTGGTCTTCTCCCCTTCCTTAATCTGCCTCCTCCTTCCCCCGTACCCTGTGAAGGGTGTGGGGTGGACAGGGTTAGTGGCGCAGGTGTGAGGGTGGAAGGGGAGACATGGAACAGACACGTCACAAATCTAAATCTGCCCCTTGCCCCATTCCCAGCACGTAGGTCCTGATTAGCTTCCCTGCTTGGCTCAGAGGTACCAGAATTCTGTGAGTTACCGAGTGTAGCAGTATTGACACAGACTTTCTTCCTTTTTTTTTTTTAAAAATTTTTAATGTTTTATTTATTTCCGAGAGACAGACAGACAGACAGACAGACAGACAGACAGCATGAGCAGGGGAGGGTCAGAGAGAGAGGGAGACACAGAATCTGAAACAGGCTCCAGGCTCGGAACTAGCTGCCAGCACAGAGCCTGATGCGGGGCTCGAACCGTGAGATCATGACCCAAGCCGAAGTCAGACGCTCAACCGACTGAGCCACCCAGGCACCCCTGACACAAAGACTTTTAAAGAAGAACACAGAGAAGTGATAAGATGATGGGACCAAATAGGAGCACACGTCAACAGAGCACAGATAAGACAGTGCAGCTTGGTAGCAGGTTACAATTGAATACACAAGCTTTGAAAGGGCAGCCTGGTATTTCAACATGCACGCTCACCTTCACTTCATTATAGAGTGTGTCTCCTCCTCCCTAAAAAGCCACATATGCAAGCTATCTTCACATACACTTTTTATGTGGTCACTCTTGTCATCCAACAATAGGGAAGGAATTAAATCAGTTTTCTTCTTAAAAAAAAAAAAAGGAGAGTGAACCCCTAAACTTGAGGTCACTTTAAAAAATCTCTCTTCTTGGGGCACTTTGGTGGCTCAGTTGGTTGAGCGCCCGACTTCGGCTCAGGTCACGATCTCACAGTCTGTGAATTCCAGCCCCCACGTCGGGCTCTGTGCTGACAGCTCAGAGCCTGGAGCCTACTTCAAATTCTGTCTCTCTCTGCCCCTGCCTGACTCACACTCTGTGTCTCTCTCTCAAAAAATAAACATTAAAAAAAATCTCTCAGAATAAAATGATAGAGAGGAGGACCTCTTGTGTCAAGGGCTTTCTACTGGGAAGACAGCCGGCACCGTCTTCAATTGCTATGGGTTTAAGCTTACGATGCAGTATTTCATTGATTGTACTATGCAGACTTGAAGAAACATTTTAACACTGAAGAAAGCAAGAGACATCTTATAACTGATGGGATAAGAGAGCACTGTGTCATGGCTTAATTGGTTTTCTCTTTTTTGGTGGCGGATAAAATAATGGTACATCCTATAATTGATAGCATTTTAGACTTAATGAAGTCAGTGTTCTCCAAATTCCTTAGAATCACTTGGAGAAGACCAGTCATCTCTAAAATTGCTTCTCTTTTGAAACATATAGATACGTCTTTTCTTTTTTAAATTAACTTCTTGTTCAACTTCTCCTTTGCCGTAGTTACATATTCCTCTTGCTAGAACATAAAAATGATTAATTTTGTGTGTAGCTTTTTGTTCCTAAAGCTGTTCCTTTCTCTTTTACACCATCATAAATTGCTAATGAGGACTACAAACTAATAGGGACTTAAAAATATTTACTTTTCTCAATAAATGAGGTAGGCTGGAAATAGAAGAGCTTAGGTAGGGATTAGTATCGACATAATTTTTGGCATTAACTGGCTATGTAAGCTTAATTGTATAATATATAACACCATTTCCTATGATTCAAGGGATATATAAATTTAAGGGGTTGTGTGAGGTTAAATGATCATACCAGAACCTAGCAATTACATGTTGAATTTCCATAAGTTTCAATCGTATGTGGCTATCAATATGGTATAAAAAAATGCTGACTGGATATCAGAAGACTGGCTCTGAAGACAATTTATTTAGTCACTTGTCAGTGGCCTAATCCTTGATCCATATTCCTAAAGGCATTGGCTTAAATATTGCAAAAGAATATCATATTCCAGGAGCCAATGGTATGAAGGAAGAACTGAGCAAGAGTTTCTACTTTGCTCAATTAAGCATTATTAAATCACTCTCATTTGCAGAAGGTTTTTCTTGCTTTTTATCTCATTTCCCCGGCTTAATTTAACCTCATTAATTCCAACCAAACCTCTAGATGATCTCCAAGATACTTTACAGCTTTCAAATTCCAGGGTTCTGCTAAATGCTTCCTTCCTAAACTTCTACAGACTTCTTAGCTCCTTCTCTGCAATTAACTCCTCCCCCTTCTGCCATCCATGCCCTGACAGAGCTGTCAGCCACGCAGTGAGGATATTCTGTTCTTCTTTATTTTCATTCTTATCAGTGAACCCTTAGAATTATTTTTGTGGCCCCTTTCTGAACTCGTTGTCCTTTGTCTACTACATTCTTTATGAAAACAGGATGCCCAAGCCACACGTGGTTCAGTTAGGCGAAGCTGGCCAACATCTGGTCCAAGAAAGCAGATGGTGCCCACAGTGCTGACCAGACCATCAGTCCTGTGGTCCTCTTGACCATCTCATTGACTGACATGCAGAATCGTGCTTTGCCGCCAGATTGGACCATTTGCCCATAATTCATGTGTACCCATCTTTCCACTCATATGTAGAATCTCCCCTCTCGACTATTGTCATATATATTCACAAGCTCTAAATCTTTCTCTAAATCACTTTACCAAAACAAACTATTAACTTAAGGCACATTGTCACATTTCTCCTTAGTTTTAGTATCTTGAATATAAAAATCAATTGCTCCTCAGCCTTTTGGCTAAATTCAAATGTGGTATCTGTTCTTATTAGTATCTTGAATACAAAAGCCAAAGGCCCTAACCCCAGTGCATAATTACTGTATATTATCTTCCCGGTGGTTTCACTTTATTTTTATTTTTTTTTAACGTTTTATTTCTGAGAGAGGCAGCGTGAGCAGGAGAGGGTCAGAGAGAGAGGGAGACACAGAATCTGAAACAGGCTCCAGGCTCTGAGCTGTCAGCACAGAGCCCGATGTGGGGCTCAAACCCACAAACCGTGAGATCATGACCTGAGCCGAAGTCGGACGCTTAACCAACTGAGCCACCCAGGCACCCCGGTTTCACTTTATTTTTAAAAATACTATACTCAAAGATGTATTGGGACAATACACCACTTAGAAACCGAGAAGGGTCTGGGAGCCTGGATGGCTCAGTCAGTTAAGCATCCAACTTCAGCTCAGGTCAGGATCTCACAGTTCATGGGTTGAAGCCCCGCATCCGGCTCTGTGCTGACAGCTCGGAGCCTGGAGCCTGGATTCTGTGTCTCCCCCTCTCTCTGCCCCTCCCCCGCTTGCACTCTGTCTCCTCCCTCCCTTTCTCTCTCTCTCTCAAAAATGAATGCATGTTAAAAAATTAAAACAAAAAGAAACTGAAAGGGTCCTCCCAAAATGAACTCTTCAAATTGACTTTTAAATTTCTTAACTGAAAATTTTCTAAATCACTTAACTCTCTCTTTGTATGACTTCTCTAATGAACTACGCATATTAAAATCAGGGAATCACTCTGCTAACTTCAAGGTAAAGAACAATGGCATACAATGACACAATTTATTGAACCGGAGGCTAGGGCAAGTTTGTAATAGGCAAGAAATGCCCAAGGTTCAAGTCTGTCTCTTGTGTGTGTTGTCTACTTGTTCTCAACTTGTAGCTTTTTGGTGAGATGCCTAGTCTTTGAGATGTTTTCTCTTGCACATATGGAATGCCAATCCTTGGGTTAAAAAAAAAATTAAGTCCAGGGATTTATAACCCCTGATCCTCATTCTAACCAACAAAAAGTATAAGCACCCAACCTAGAGATGGTAAGGTTAAGGAGTTTAGAAATTTTTTGTGCCACTGCTTTTTGTTTATACAACTCTTCTTGGTTCCTTCTCACTGGAGAAATGGAATGAATGGGGGATTGGAGGTCAGAAGACCTGGGTTCTAGTGCAGTGTCTGTTTTTTATTTTGGCCCCGATGTTTTCATGAGTAAAATGAGAACAAGAACAAGATTTTAAAGCTTGCACATGGTGTTGATGGAAAGATTAAAATCAACAAGGTGGGGTGCTTGGGTGGCTGAGTCGGTTGGGCGTCCGACTTTCGCTTAGGTCATGATCTTGAGGTTCGTGGGTTCGAGCCCCACATTGGGCTCTGTGCTGATTGCCAGCTCAGAGCCTGGAGCCTATTTCAGAGTCTGTATCTCCCTCTCTCTCTGACCCTCCCCTGTTCACGCTGTCTCTCTCTCTCCTGGAAATAAATAAAAATAAATAAAATAAAAAAAAATAAAATCAACAAGGTACGTGCAATTTTTTTGTGTGTGAACTAGAACACAGAATAACGTGGTATAGCATTAGAAAACAATGAGTTGAGTTATCCCTACTGTCGTTACCAGCATCATCTTCAGTTTTCTTCTATGCCTTTCAGTATACATGGCCACTTGAATCAAAGTCTGGCTATGAAAAATCCTATCAAAAGCGCCTTTCCTCTACTTTGAAGGTCATATTAAACTCAAGTTACCTCATGATGAAAACAGTATCCACACTAGGTGATCATAGGGACTGACCACATGGCCATCCAGCTTTGCCAGGACCAAGATTACTGACATATCAGAAATTTGTAACATGTCCATTTCTACCAAGGAATCTGACTTATGAGATGGGGGGTGGCTTCTTATCCCCTCCCCCTAATAATACAATTAGTTTTTATCATTTCCTGGGGAATCCCTCCAAATGTTGTTATTAGAGATACTTAGGGAGCATGAAGTGATGTTTTCCTTATTGTAGCAGGAAGACAACATAGTTATTTTTCACCCAGAACTGAAATTGTGGAAAAAATATCTAATATTTTGAAAACCTAATAACTGGTTCTAGCTTTGAAAGTGAACAATGGCTCATCTACATATGCAGTTTGACTTCGGTAGATATCAGAGATATCAAATAAGAAGCTGTGAAGATGAATTCTCTCTACATGAATGCCACCTCTAGTGTGACCCCAGCTTGATGCATGGCCTTAACTTTCATCACACGGTGGCATTTGTAAAACATTCTTTCTGTTGCATCATGATGAAATATCATGCTGGTGGGGATCTGTTTATAAATCTTTTATGGAGAGGACTTGAGGAAAACTGAAGTGAATCACATGTACCAAACATGCTCCCAAGAAAGGTCAAATTAAAAAAATGGATATTGCTTTTCCCAAAAGTGACTATGGTAGAGTCTGACATTTAGAAGGTGTCACTCAACCTTTCTGCAATTTGACATAGTCTTAAATCAATGAAATGCTCCAATGTGCTACCTGGAGATCTTCACAAAGGAAAGAAAAGAGAACACTTTTAGAGTGGGAAGAATCTGAATATTCTTTTAAGTGGAACTGGCAGAATTTTTGTTAGGAAGGATCAACGAACTAGAATAAAAGAACAGAGAGGCCAGCCACCATACAGATTCAGGAAAGGGGCATGAACTATAGATGTTTTGAAACCATGTGAATTTGGTCTAACCCTGTGCCAGGGCCAACATGCTAATTAGGCACCAAAATTTACAAGGGATGCTCTGGAAATTAGCAGCATTGAAGACAGCTTCCTTTGCAATATGCTGACTTCTTAGGTGACTGTCCAAAGTATGCAAGACAGGTCACTAATCCTCTCATTAGAAGACAGGATGTGCACTCTTTCCTAAAAATCTCAAGAAGTAAGCGGTTGGCACTGTCAACTCAGCATTGCCTTGAAATTGGCCATTTTAACTTCTTTCAATTTATTTGTTTTGAGGGAGACAGAAACAGAGCAAGTGGGGGAAGAATAGAGAGAGAGGAAGAAAGAGAGAATTCCCAGCAGGCTTCATGCTGCCAACACAGAGCCTGATGCAGGGTTCGAACTCATGAAACTGCGAGACCGTGACCTGAACTGAAATCAAGAGTTGGATGTTCAACCTAATGAGCCACCCAGGCGCCCCAAAACTGGCCATTTATACTTAAGCTCAGTCGTGCTATGACACTTAATTTACTTAAGGAGTGATATCTAGGCTGTGCCCAGAGCCCAGAATGCCCTTCTAATATTCACTGGCTTTTTGAATCATTCATTTTTTGGAATCTCAAATATCTTCTTTTTTTTTTTTAATGTTTTTTTTTTTATTTCTAGAGAGAGAGAGAGAGACAGCGTGAGCAGGGGAGGGTCAGAGAGAGAGGGAGTCACAGACTGAAACAGGCTCCAGGCTCTGAGCTGGCAGTCGGCACAGAGCCCGACGCGGGGCTCGAACCCACGAACCGCGAGATCATGACCTAAGCGAAAGTCAGACGCTTAACCGACTAAGCCACCCAGGCACCCCAATCTCAAATATCTTCTTACCTCTCTTGCTAGGCTTTCTCTACCATCTCAGGCAGTGGTACTTTCCACTCCCCAACTGAACTTCACCTCTATCATTCTATCCCTGGCATGGCCACCCTCCCTCCCCCCCTTGCTTGTCTTATCTAAACACCCACCCAAACTTCTTAGCTCTCTTCAGTGAAGCCTTCCCTCTTTTCTTCTACTTTCTTCTCTCCCTCCCTTCTTTTCTCTCTCCTTCTCCCCCTCGTTCAGTGAGTGTGTATTGACAGGGGACTCTGCTAATTACAGTGGCAGGCACAGAGGACAGATACAGTAATTAGCTCAGATCCCTTCACATATATGTGTATACAGGGTGTATGCATGTTTGGGAAAGTGGTTAATGTCCTCAAGATGTAGTCAAGACTGAGGGTAGAGGGAGGTTACTCTAAATATCGTTTTCTGGAATGATCTTTTGACCAAGTGACATTTGACATTTGAGCTGAGACCTAACTGCCCTGTGAAGGTCTAAGAGGAAGTGTTCTAGGTAGAGAGAATAAGCAGTGCAGAGCCCCAGGGTAGGAATGAGCCCGATGCTATGATAGACAGAAAGGCCACTGTGTATGGCTGCGGTGTGGTGGGGGGAGGGGACCGGGGGTCTAAGAAGAGGTTGGTATAACAGGTGGACTGAGCTGGACCAGGGTCTCCACTGGCCATGGGGCAGGTAGGCTCACACCTACTTCCCCTGTGCTCCTACTGCACATGCTGTCTCCACGGAAGCAATTCAGTTGTTCCTTTAGATTATTCTTGTTTGTCCCTGTTCCCTACTAGCATATCAGCCCCAGAATATCATGGAGAAGATGCTCAAAGGATTATTTATCAAGGGGCTCCTGGGTGGCTTAGTCGGTTAAGTGTCCTACTTTCACTTAGGTCATGATCTCACGGTTCGTGAGTTCGAACCCCGCGTCGGGCTCTGTGCTGACTGCCAGCTCAGAGCCTGGAGCCTGTTTCAGTCTGTGACTCCCTGTCTCTCTGACCCTCCCCTGCTCATGCTGTCTCTCTCTCTCCTTGAAATAAAAATAAAAATATTTTAAAAAAAGAAGTATTTATCAAAAGAAGTAATGAATGATTGATTATCTTTCAGTTGCATGTCCCATGGTTAGAGCCATTGAAGTTATCAAACTGTGAAGGACCAGCCTGCCTGGAGATGGCTTAGTTGGTTGAGCATCTGACTCTTGATTTTGGCTCAGGTCGTGATCCCAGGGTTGTGGGGTCAAGTTCTGTACAAGGCTCCATGCTGAGTGTGGAATCTGCTTGAGATTCTCTCTCTCTCTGTCTCTCTGCCCCTTGCCCTCATTTGTGTGTTCTGTCTCTCTCTCTCTAAAATAAAATTTAAAAAACAACCAAACAAAACTGTGAAGGGCTCATGGATAACAGAGGTACTGATTGCCTGATTGAGAATTCAGTGAAGGTATTTGTCCTGGAACTACTACATAACAGCATACATGAATGGATAGCTGGTTTTGGGGGTATGATCTCTGTTATACATCCTTATTCCAGGAGCTTCTGGGAGGATCGCTTGGCTGCCTGCAAGCTGGATGCTACAGAATTTTTGGTGGGTTTTGATCCCATCAATCTGTCTTCCTGCATCTATTGGATGCACCAGGCTGGACTAGTCACGTCCACGACTCCTGTAAGGACTCAGGACTTGCAAGATCAGCTCTTCTGTCCCCAGGTCAAATTCTGCTATTACTCACTCCGCTCTCACCTCCCTGCTCCCCCTTTCTGCCTCCTCTCCCCTACCCTATATATGCAGGCCTGCATGCCAGCACACTGCTGGGCTTTTCCTAGGCTTCTCCAAGTATGATATACCAGACCTAAGGTCTGGTGCTTCCACGAAAGCACTTGTGCCCTTGAGTAACTTAATTGGTATTTAAGTCACTTTTCTTTCCTGTAAAGTGGAAGTGGTGATAGCTGGCCTTTGGCATTGGTGTGCAGAACGCCTGCGAATCTTGCAGAGGTGTCAGCCCAGAGTGTGGAATGCAATGGACAAATAGAGATACTAGATTCTTCTTGTTGTTCTTGCTTCAACTTTGCCTGTGGACACAAGCCTTGGAGTGTCCCACTGTTTACTTGTCATTAAGTCCCCGTGAGCATTCTTTTCATGATTCTACCTTTATTTACCTAAACTATTCTTCCTATTGTTACTTCTCTCCTTAGGTATTTGTGGAAACTCTGGGCACCAATGCCTAGTGGGTATGTTGGGAACCTCGCCCAGAAAATGAAGATCAGAAGACAATTTGTTATGGATTGAGTACCACGTGTCTAAAAAATCAAGGCATCCATATGCTGTGGTCATTCTGCAGAGGCCTCTTAAATTGTTTTTTAATGTTTATTGGGGGTGGGAGGGGCAGAGAGAGAAGGAGACAGAGAATCTGAAACAGGCTCCAGGCTCTGAGCTAGCTGTCAGCACAGAGCCCGACATGGGGCTCAAACCCACAAACCGTGAGATCATGACCTGAGCTGAAGTCAGATGCTTAACCGACTGAGCCCACCCAGGCACCCCTGCAGAGGCCTCTTAAATACCCATCTTGCTGTGTAGGGCGTGGCTATGAGGGCCTTGTCCTAGCCCTCAGTCAGTGGGCAGGGGAGGCGCTGTAGCCAGGCCAGTCTGTACTGGGCACTAGGTCCATGAGGCAGCAATATAAGGGTACCGGACATCAAGCCCTCTTCCAAGTATCACACCCTGGGAAAAGGAAAATGTTCTCTTGTCCAAACTGTTTATATACAAATTGGATTTGATATATAACTACTCTAAACCAAAAAGCACACACATTCTTACTTAAGTCAGAGGGCACTCGAAATATTATAGAAGAAAATGCATATATTTAGTAATTATAACAATTAAGGCTCCCCCCCCCATATATTTCCTAAATGCTGTTTTTCCCCCTTCCTTCTGAGGTTCTTTCAACTTCATCAAGAAGAAAAATCATCTTTGTTGACCTTGGCAAACTTTAAGTAAGTTATACCATTTAACCCTTTGCATTCCCAATGTACACGCTGGAATTCTTCTAATGTAGCATTCTTGATTTACTTAGCTTCACTGAATGGCCAAGAATCATTTGGGAATCTTTATGGAATTTGGAGAACAATGACTTATGTTTCTCCATGAACTTGAAGATTCTTTTTCCCAAAATGAATGTCCTAAAATGAAGATTCATTTTCCTAAAATGCCTATAAATTCTGTTTAAGCGAAGACAAATTTTCTATCAGGAATTTTCCCTGAGGAAAATTCTCTCATCTGCCAAAAAGAAAAAAGAAAAAAAAAAGAAAGAAAGAAAAGAAAAAGAAAAAAGAAAGGAAGAGGGGAAAGTCAACCTAATGGGCTCATTTACTTTGCCCTCTAAAATGCGGTGGCATAAAGTATATTGAATAAAAGAAACCCCAAAACCACGATGGGACTCTCCAAACCAAAATTTATTGGTTTTATTGTCATTTTCCTTCCCCAACTCATTACTTGGTGGCATGTTCCCTGTGTCAAACACTAGAACCCATTAATCATACATCCAACCTTTTATGTGGGCAATTTTGTTACAGTCCTGTGGTTTCCAACTTATTCGTGAATCAAAATGTTCTTTCCCAAGAGCATTAAATCACAGGCAGTTTGTGCTCCAAATGTCTTTATCCTTTTAACATGAATTAATAAGCTTCCTGGAAAGGTTAACAAAATTGCAATGCAAGATAATGGTTGTCATTCACATCCTTAATTGACACAGCTAGTTCCCAGAGAAGGGAGGTGTGGGGGGACTTCAAAAGGGGCTTAGTGCTAAGTAGTTAGTTCCGGACTATATAGAGCTCCTGGCGTTTGTTTGCATTTTGATGATTTACTAATGGTTCTTGCTAGTCTGTAGGCAAAAGTATCCTTTACATTATTTTTGTTTTCAGTTTTTATTCTAGATCCTTGGTACTCAAAGTTCCATCCATGAACTGGCAGCTTGAGTATCAACTGGAGAGCTCCTTCGAAACGCAGACTCTCAGGGGCACCTGGGTGACTCAGTGGGTTAAGCATCTAACTTCAGCTCAGATCATGATCACACAGTTTGTCGGTTCGAGCCCCACGTCGGGCTCTGTGCTGACGGCTAGCTCAGAGCCTGGAGGCTGCTTTGGATTCTGTGTCTCCCTCTCTCTCTGACCCACCCCTGCTCATGCTGTTTCTCTCTCTCTCTCCGAAATAAATAAAACGTTAAAAAAAAAAAAAAGAAATGCAGATGCTCAGGTCTCATCTGAGACCTAGAATATTGGAATCTGTACTTTAACAAGATTCCGGGCTTATCCATGTGTACACTAAAGTATGAGAGGCAATAATCTACCTAGACAGCCCCTCAGGGCTGGTCCTTCTCTCAAACCCCCTCTCCTCCAGCCGATCTTTGTAAATTACGGATGTGGTTATATAATTCTCTGACTTACAAATGTCAAGTCCATTTCTGTAACTCGCCTGCAAGGCTCCCTGTCATCATGTCCCTGCCTTCCTGCCTGTCCCTAAGCTTCTCCCCCCTCCCCACACCTGCTGTTCTAGATCAGTGTGTCCATTAGGGCAGCCACCAGCCATATGCAGCTACTGTACACTTCAAATGTGTCCAGTCTGAACTGAGATGTGCTGTAAGTGACAACATACACCACATTTCAAAAGCTCCATATGCGGAAAGAATGTGAAATATCTCATTAATTTTTTATATCGAGGACATGTTGATACATACCATTTCAGATATATATTACATGAAGTGAAACAAAGTCTTGAAATTATTTTCCACTTTTATCTTCAAAAAAGGTGGCTACTAGGAATTTTAGGTGCATTTATTTTTATTGAACAGTGCTGTTCTCTGCCCACTATATTCAGGTTTGTGGTCTGTTTGAGCAGTTCCTTTGGTTTGGAATTTTCTTCTTTACCCCTGTCTGCCTGGTGAGCGATTTTCCTATTCAAACACATCTGCTCTACCTGTCATATTCTTTATCTTTATTCAGGATAAAGCAAGGATACTCTGAGCAGTACCCCATTGAAGGGTTATCAAGCTATCACTGTCATCTGTTCCTAGTTTAGTCTCTTACTATATTGATTAATCTGTGAGTTAAAGGGAGAGGGGGATGTCTCATACTTGAGGGTCTACTGTGTGTGAAGTGGACTAACCATTTTACAAAGTGGCGTGTTTTATTTTGTCCTCAGAAGTAGGCCAAATGGGGTGAAGCTCAGAGATGGTAATTTATTTTTCTAAGGCCACACAGCTGCTAAGTGGCTGAACCATATTCAAGTCCAAGACTCTCTGACTTCAAACTCTGCCTTTCACGGTGAATTCTCACTTAGGTTACTAATTGCCATAGGGTAGTGGGGAGGAAGTTTTGGGAAAGTGATATTAATTACATGGGAAATTTGATGCCCTTCCCCCTTTATAAGTAGGCTTCATGGCCAGCATGGAGCTCATTGTGGGCCTTGAACTCATAAGCTTGAGATCAAGACCTGAGCTGAGATCAAGAGTCGGATACTTAACTGATCAAGAGTCGGATACTTAACTGAGCCACTCATGCCTCTCCAAGTCATGCCCCATTAAAGAAAACAGAAATGTGAGTATGTCTCTAGAAAGCTGATTTGCGCCATATATTTTTTCCTTGACTTTGGACAGTAGAATGTTGTGGTTGAAACACCAGTAGGTTGGTAACAACAAATCTTGGATTCTGATGCAGCTTCTACCATGAAATTAACTTTAAAAAGTCACTCCACCTATCTGGCTTTGGTTTCTTAATCAATATAATCAGAATTTGGAGCACCAGTTGTCTCCCAGCTCAAAGGTTCATAAAATTTATCTTCTCTCTGTGATTTTGCATTTCTTTTCAAAGAATGGATAATACATTTTCCTTCTGTTCACTTGATATACAAGAAGGATGGAGAAATAGACACAGGAACTGAAATCCTACGCTATCTCATTCAGTTAACCCTTGTCCCTTGCCAAATGGCTTTCTTTAAAAAATGCCAGTCATGGAAAAAATAACCAACCTGAATAAGGGACAAATTATATACAAAGCTTTGCAGTCCCAAGATTTTATTACCCAATAAAACTCTAGAGTCAGTACTGGTGGGAATGGTTGCCAACTGCCACACAAGGAAACACTTGACATATGTTCAATTTTAATTCTAAAACTCATGAAAATCCAACTTAATAACCTTGATCAGAGAACTTGAGAAATAGTGCAACACAGGCTGAAGCACTTAATGTGAATGATCCTTAATAATCATCTTTTCCTAGATAGTTGCAAATGACATATCAGATAAAGGGTTGATATCCAGAATCTACAAGGAACTCACCAAACTACACGCCCGAAAAACAAACAACCCAGTGAAGAAATGGGCAGAAGATATGAACAGACACTTCTCCAAAGAGGACATCCAGATGGCCAACAGACACATGAAACGATGCTCAGCATCGCTCCTCATCAGGGAAATACAAATCAAAACCACACTGAGATACCACCTCACGCCAGTCAGAGTGGCTAAAATGAGCCAATCAGAGAACTCTAGATGCTGGCGAGGATGTGGAGAAACGGGCACCCTCCTACACTGTTGGTGGGAATGTAAACTGGTACAGCCCCTCTGGAAAACAGTGTGGAGGTTCCTCAGGAAACTAACAATAGAACTCCCCTATGACCCAGCAATAGCACTGCTAGGAATTTACCCAAGGGATACAGAAATGTTGATGCATAGGAGCACATGTACCCCAATGTTCATAGCAGCACTCTCCACAATAGCTAAAACATGGAAAGAGCCTAAGTGTCCATCAACAGATGAATGGATCAAGAAGATGTGGTTTATCTATACCATGGAATACTACATGGCAATGAGAAACAATGAAATCTGGCCATGTGTAGCAACATGGATGGACCTTGAGGGTGTTATGCTGAGCGAAATAAGTCAGGCAGAGAAGGACAAATATCATATGTGTGCACGTATAGGAGGATTAGGAGGAACTTAACAGAGGACCAAGGGGGAGAAGAAGGGCGGAAATGGTGGGGGAAAGGGAGAGAGGCAAACCATGAGAGACTCTTGAATGCTGACAAAAACTGAGGACTGGTGGATGTGGGGGGGAGGAGGGGTGGGCATGGAGGAGGGCACTTGTGGGGATGAGCACTGGGTGTTATGTGGAAACTAATTTGACAATAAACTATTTGCAAAAAAAAAAAAAAAAAATAATCATCTTTTCCTTTCTATCCTTTTCTTTCTTTCATCCTCTAGCTCTTTCTTTTCCTTCCTTCTTCCCTCTCTCCCTTCCTTCCTTCCTTCCTTCCTTCCTTCCTTCCTTCCTTCCTTCCTTCCTTCCTTCCTTCCTTCCTTCTTCTCTCTCTCTCTCCCCTCTTCCCTCCCTCTTTCTTTCTTTCCAGCATGGGGCAAGAATTGATAATGACCTTAAGGGAAAAATACAATTTTGAAGATAAAATTAAAATGACAAATCTCATGAACTTCACTAGGAACAAGAAAAATCTAAAATCTAAGCATGTTTTTGACTAGAGGGAGCTTGCCAAAAATAGAAAACACGTAGGTGTAGTCAAGATAGAAAAGCTTCAGAATTCCTTTGATGATTGCTCCCTCAAGAAAGCTTTTATTTAAGGAACAAATACAGTGGGAATATCAAGCTCAAGAATGTACAGCTCTGTTTAATACCCCTAAATCTTGAGTTCCATTTTAATGGAGTGTATGAAGCCTCAGAGTTCAAAAGAATCCTAGCCCCAAGTTATATTTTCAGGATTTTGAACAAAAATGGGAAGAACAGGATCATAACAGACTAATTCCTAAGACACAAAACACTGAAATTTTCAGTTATAAAGAGCTTTAAATATATGGCATGAATGTAATGTCTGCAGCATTTGAATTTTAGAGTATTTGAGTTTTCTCAGAAATATGAAATTTTACTTTTTTTTCCACTTTTTAAATGTGTATTTATTTTTGAGAGAGAGACAGAGACAGAGTACAATCAGAGGAGGGGCAGAAAGAGAGAGAGACACAGAATCTGAAGCAGGCTCCAGGCTCTCAGCTGTCAGCACAAAGCCTGATGTGGGACTCAAACTCACGAACTGTGAGATCATGACCTGAGCCCAAGACAGATGCCTAACTGACTGAGCCACCCATGGGCCCCTCTCAGAAATAAAAAATATTCTGCAGATTTTATTTTTTCAGGATGATGTCAGAACTCTTTATTCTCTGATTTCTAACCTATTATGTATATATATACATATATATATATAAATGTAAATATACACATACAAATAAATGCCTACACCTACTTTCATATATTTATATATACATGCATATATTAAAATCTCCATTGAGTCTCTGTTTGAAAGTCATTGTCAGAGAAGCCTTCCTGGACCAATCTTTATAGTAACTATCACCCATCTCTGCTCCTTTATCTTCTATCCATTTTTCTTCATGACACTATCACCATCTGCATATTACGAAACCTACCATGTACTTACTATCTGCTTTTCTTACCGTGGCATAGCTCCCAGAAGAAGGGCAATATATTTCCACGTTGGTCATTGCTGCACCTAAAAATAGAGGTGCTCAGCAAACATACACAGGGAACAGAAACATGGTCGCTGCTTATTTGGTACAGGGCACAGTGCTGGTCATTCTACACATGGTAACTCATGCCCTCATTTGATCTTCTGAATGAAGGTTATGGCTCTGGCACATTTTCTTTTCATTCTAGAGGTGACTTTTCTAGAAGTGAAGAAACTCTCCCAAGCAGGCAGCATCAAGCCTTGTCTGCCAGTGCATCGAGCCATTTGACTCCTCTGCCTCTTCCTCGGCCTCTTTCCTGAGGTGGATGAGTGAGCACCTGCTTTTGCGAAAGGTCTGGTCTCTTCACTCCTCCGTGAGAACACCAGGTTCATACTTCACTGTAAAGCTTTGCTCAGGTCACTTCCATTGTGGAGGAAGTGAGATGAGTGACAAGTTCCTGGGGTCTTATTCATCTCTGGCTATTTGAGCTGATCTAATTCCTTAAATATATTCCTCCATCCCAGGGAGAGAACAAGAGGAAGTATATCAAACTGCCTTGAAAGAGGCTCCCATCCAGCAACCTTCAGCAGCCATAGGTGTCAGGACTGAAGGATGAAAGGCTGAGCTTCTCTCTAAAGAAACACCTCACGGTCTCTAAAATCGTTCACTTACTTCTCTTCTCCCTCACTCCAGAGGGCAGTCCTTTGCTTTTCATATCACCATAGAAGGTTAGCCTATTGTATAGCATGTAACTGCTTATGTGACAGTCCCTCCTATGTGCCCCGCTCTGAGCATCCCACTACGTGACATAATATAGTTAGTGCTCAACCCATGTTGGCTGAATGGCTACTGAATAAGTTGTCTATTGTGTTGGCTCATTATTCATTCTCCTTTTAAAAATAACAGCACACTGATTTTAAAGAGAGAAACTGTTCTTTCCCCATTGGAGCCAGTTTAGATAGAAAGGTCCATCAAGTTGCCCCAAACTACCCTGTCCAATGGCTGGGCAGTTGACCAATTTAGGCCAATCAGAGCTCTCTTTCT
Organism: Proteles cristata cristata; assembly: GCA_017311185.1. NCBI lineage: Eukaryota > Metazoa > Chordata > Mammalia > Carnivora > Hyaenidae > Proteles > Proteles cristata. The sequence goes on along the minus strand of JAESUZ010000403.1, from coordinate 609,647 downwards.
GGAATTTCGACCTTGATCCAAATGGAGGTCATAATTTAGCCTGATGTGGAGACTGGAGGAGATGGGTTCCAGGCTCTATCAAAGCCTAGTTCATCACCTTCCTTCAGATTCTTTGATCCATCCCATGGATGTCCAATAATACCGTCTTTCCATAAATTAGCCATTGCCAGTCTCTGCTCTTTCATTCAGCAAATACTTGCTGGGCACAGCTATGTGGCCTTTCTCATTAAACAAAACAGACAAGGATCATTGGTCTTATGGAGCTTGCATTTTGTCAGCGATACAATATAAGCTGGGATTGGGCAAGTAGTTTGCAATTTAAAATGGAAGAGTTGTGGGGGGCCTCGCTGACGTGAAGGACACTAGAGCAGGTACTTGAAGAAGGTGAGGGAGTGAGTCATGTGATATATGGTGGACCAGCATTCCAGACACAGGAAAACAGTCAGCAAAAAGGCTGTGAGGTGCAAGCTTACCGGATATGTTCGAATAAAGAGGGGAGGTCACTGTAGCTGGATCAGAGAGAGTGCTGAGGAGATCCATTTGAGGGGACAAGGCACAGGTAAGAGGGTCCCAGACCGTGAAGGCCCTGCAGGTCATTGTAAGGATTTTGGCTTTTTCTCCAAGAGAAACCGGGAATGAGTAAGGTGTTTTGGAACAGATAAGTGGACATGGCCTTTCATTTTAAAAGATCACTTTGGCTTCTGCTTTGGAAATAGAGCTCTAGTGAGGAAAAAGCAGAAACAGGGATTTATTTGAAAGCTATTAGAATGAACCAGGAAAGATATTATGGTGTTATTGAACCAAAGTGGTACCAGTAGAAGTGGACAGATGTGGTCAGACACTAGAAATTTCTTTTAACATTTCCAGATGTAGGTGATAAGAGAAAGAAAGAGTCAAGAATGACTTCAGGCTCTTAGACTAAGCAAGCCAGGAAGATGACTGTAGTCATCAACTTGGATGGAAAAGCTGAGGGTACAGCAAAATTTTAACGGGCATAGACGAGGAGTTCAGTTTTGGATAGATGTTGGACATTTAGGTAGGAATGTCAAAGAGTGGTTAGATATGCAGTTACAGAGTTTGGAAGGGTCTTGGCTCAGAACCTGAATTTGGACGTTATCTCTGCATACTTGGTATTTAAAATTATGAGACCAGATGAGACCCCAAAAGAGTTGGTATAGATGGAGAAGAGAGGGCCAAGGACCTAGCTCTGAGGCAGGCCAATGTAAAAGATCAGGGGTTTCAAAAGGAGATCAGGAGTAAATTATCAGTGACTCTGGAGGGTAACCAAGAGAAAGGCTTCCTTGGAAACCAGGCACGTGAGGCAAGTTTGCCAGTGTAAGGTGGCTGGGTCCTACCATCACCAATGATGCTGCAGGTCTAAATACAAGATACAGGACTTGGCCTTTAGATTTAACAGGATGGAAGGGATTAGAGGTCTCAGCAAAAGCAATATCAGGGAAGTGTGAAGGCAAAAACGTGAACCCAGGTGATTTAAGAGGAAATGAGAATACAGATATTGAAGACCAAAAAAAATGGTGGTTTGTATCATCCCAAGAACCTCACCAAGTAAAAATATAATCCAGCTATTCAGTTCCTTTTTTTTTTTAAGTTTTTTTTTTTAAATGTTCTATTTATTTCTAAGAGAGAGAGAGTGTGTGAGCAGTAGAGGGTCAGAGAGAGAGGGAGTCACAGACTCTGAAACAGGCTCCAGGCTCTGTGCTGGCAGTCAGCACAGAGCCCGACGCGGGGCTCGAACCCACGAACCGTGAGATCATGACCTAAGCAAAAGTCAGACGCTTTACTGACTAAGCCACCCAGGCACCCCCAGCTATTCAGTTCTTGAGTGACTTCTTTCCTTCTCCAAATACTCTTGCTTCTTCAATTCCTGTCTTCCTTTCAAAGTCCAACTCATGTTACCTGTTTTGTCCTTGCAGATGTGCTGAAGCATTTATTCTCTAGGACCTCAATTCAGCATTTAATCAAATTCTGCCTGTACTCTACTCTTCTCTTACATGTCTTAGCTCTCTCCACAACTATTAGCCCCTGGAAGGCAGATACAGTGCTTTAAATTTGTTTGGTGTTCTTATAAATGAACTCTAAAATATTATGCACTCAATGCCATCCAAAGAGGCCTTGGCCACTCTTCTCTGTCCAATTAATTTATATTCTCTGATAACCAATTCCTCCCTTGATTAATACTTTGACATGTAAGAATAATAACCAATATGAATTAATATTGGTATCTTGTGCCACCTAAAAATCATAACAGCATATCAACATGAAATACCATTGCATCAAAATTTTGTGCCCCACATGTCCTCAAAGTCTTGATGACATGCTTTCGCTTGTTATATTTCACTTCTCTCCATCACCCTATGAGGTCCTCATTAAAAGTATGTGACTCTGTACATCATTGCTAGGTCATTCAAAATCTTGAACAATAACTCTGAAAAGATAACACTCCTCTCTTGCTTATAGTCTCTGGAAAAAGGAGAAGGGGTTTCATTTCTGCAAAGCCCACACCTTGCTAAATAGTACAAACTGAAAATATTGTGAGTAGCTACACCAGCTGATATAGTGGGGGAACTTGCAGAGGGGAGCTGTGGCTTTGACAGTGCTCAGTTTCTCTCATCTACTTTGCTCGAATCTGCTGTTAATGGACCCAAGTACCCTCTTGAATCCTCAGGCTTAAGCCAGGATAGAGGTGGAAGGCCATGGTTTCTATGTTTGACACCCTTACTCATCCTGAGAGGCTGAGATATTGGTTCCTGTCTAGAAAGGTCACTCTGGGTAGAGCAATGCAATTGGTAAAAGCCCTGGGACTCCGTAGGCTATGGTCAACACATGAGCCTTGTTCCTGCTAGAATCCCTCCAGGAGGAGAGCTGTGATTTAGCATTCGACCCCAGCCAACCATGAGATTGATTCTGAGCAGGATCTCCCAGCTTGGTGGAGGAGCCTGACTTAATTAGAAGCAAACTGGCCTCTTTCTTAGCCTTCCTGGCCTTTGTGTAAAGGCAGGTTAGAATTAACTCTCCCCAACACATCTCTGACTGTTCTCTTCATCAGTATCCTGAGAAACCATTGGCCAGGATCATAACTTTTCCAGTCTTGGCTATGAATGTGTAAAATTAAAATCTGCCCCCACAAAACACCCTCCTGCCTTTGACATTCAAGTCCTGGAAGGACACTGGTATCTTTTTTTTTTTAATAAGGAAGCGTTTTACTACCAAGAAAGGTAACCATGGAGCGTTTAAGTCAACATTCAAAATTCTCATGCTTTACCCCTGCTTTTAATCTCATATCTAGTGCGTTCTAAGCCACAATAATAATCATGAAGTTTGAACTTAAAAAGATAACATTAGTAGTAGAAAGAAGCTGATGAGTGCTGCTGGCTTTGCATCAAAGCTTAGCATCAACACTTGATTCAACCTTGAGCTTTCTACCTCACAATTGCCCCAACTCATCACATGAGGGGGTAATCTCTAAGCTCCCTCCTATTTAAATATCCATGAAAACTGTCCATTCAAGTCATCTCTTTTTCAGTCAATTGGAAAATAGTCACGCTTTTCAACTGCTTCACTAAGTGAGCTATTTTCTTTGGTGTAGTACTTCACCCATGCTGTAATAGCTTATTTCCAACATTTCTGAAGTTAGATAAAACTTATAATTTTCCCTTAGTTATAGAAGTCAGGGCATGATGTCTGTCCCACTGCCCCTCTGTTTCCCAAAACTTATTACCACAGGTGATTTAACTTGGTAGTTACATATAAAACATGTCATTTTAGAGATGGAATATTTTTATATATGACCCTAATTTTAAGTATCCATCTTTGTGACACTGAGGCTTAGCTAAGTGCTTTTAAAATAGAGGAGACAAACAAAATGACCAGTTTTATCAAGATTGTTGATGGCGGGCACTGAAGGGCTTGGCTCTCGTGTTCCAGAAACAACTATCATTTTGAACTCGACTTCAAAGCCACAATTTCCAGGTGGCTAACTTCTTTGACACTTAACTACTTCAAATAGTATGGCAATGGAATCTGTCACTTCATGTGGATCCCAAACAGCCTGAAAGCACATATGTACCACCGCTAACAAGTGACACTTTCCAGAAATGGGCCGTTCAATATTTTCTCTGCTATTCTTACTTAAATACTGATTTAAATACTTACTTAAATACTGATTCCTGAAGCTTGGGTCCAATTATACAGCAAACATCACACTCTGGACTGTATTAAGCCCCATATTTGATGCTTTGAAATTGATCATTACTTAAATTTTTTAAATGTTTGTTTATTTTTGAGACAGAGAGAGACAGAGTATGAGTAGGGAAGGGGCAGAGAGAGAGGGAGACACAGAATCTGAAGGTTCCAGGCTCTGAGCTATCAACACAGAACGCGACCTGGGGCTTGAACTCATGAACCGTGAGATCATGACCTGAGCTGAAGTTGAATGCTTAACCAGTGGTGCCACCCAGGTGCCCTACTTTGAAATTGATTATTAACAAAATATCAGAATTTGTGCTAGGAATTATTTTCCTATTCAAAAGAATCACCTTAGAGAGCTATGCATTTATAATACTGGCACTGGTCTAACACACACACACCCAGTAAAACTAGAAGCTCCTGGTTTGGGATTATCATAAGTTTATGAGTAGCATAAGAAAACCAGTCACATTCCTTTATAATCGAAACTTGTGTTGTATATAAGACACTAAAGGGTGTGTAGCCAAACTATTATAACCAAGGTCTTGTTTACTGGAGAAGAACATACAGTCTCTCACATCAGCATGTTAATATTTTTGAGTACCCAGAGGCAGGGGAGAAACCACATTAAGATGAAAAGGTTTTGTTTTCCTTTAGAGCAGTGGTGCACACTAAGGTGGACACAGGGGCCCTTCTATCTGCTGGCAACACAGGCAACTTTAGTGGGGGAAGTTCAGTGCTGGTCTACGCGTCAGCTCTCATGAAGTGCATTCTTTTCTCATGGGTATGGCATGGGTATTTCTTCTTAGACTATAAACTCCTAAAAGGAGTTTAGTTTTTGCTTTCTCTTTCTCTAATATGTGTGTATGTGAATGTGTGTATCTACATTTCAGATTTATATCATCATATATGCGTATGTGTGTGTAAGCATATCTAGGTATATATCATCATATTTATGAGTATGTATGTGTATAGATGTGTGTGTATGTGTGTGTGTGTGTGTGATCATGTGCATGTATGTGTTCATCCTAGCACTATCTCCTATAAAGGCTATCAAGCAAGTATAGGACTAATTGACCTCTTGTGTCGATCTTTCCTTTCTCAGACTTCCTAGAGCAATGCCTCACATAACTGTTATTTATTATTTCACTACTTTGCCTATTGATCATCATATAACAGGAAAATGTGGGTTTAAATTCAGATAACCCAAATTTGAATCTTCTACCTGGTTACTTGGGCTTGTCACTTAACCTCACCGATTCCATTTTTTTTCCTTTGTGAAAGGAAGAAAATAATTTATAGTATTTTTGCATATGGCTAGAAATACATTTAAAACAATTTGACATGCAATAAATGTTCAATGCTATGACAATTGTGATTTTTATGACTGTCTTTCTCCGTAATTTGATCAAAAGCTCCTTGACGCTGACAAATGCTATTTTGGAACCCACTGCAGATTTGCTTATCAAAGCGCCAAGCACATGATGACTATAAATATGTGTTTATTACATTGAAAAATCCATGTGGTTTGGACTACAACAAGATGAGTTTAAAACTAAACTTGAAGTACAAGGTTATCTCATGATCATGAGACCATAGGCAAAATCCATTCACATTCCCATTGCTTTGTCACCTAACAATGGCACCTCAGCTGCCACTGTGGCCCATATATTTCAGAGCACAGGGATAGCAAAGAATTTGTCTCTAATTAGGCACACGAAAAACATTTATGTTATTAAATTGAATTCTTACACTTGGAGCCAACTCTAATCCAGAATGGATCTGATTTTTGTCGGTGTGAGGCATCTGACCTGCACACAAAGTGTTCCTAGTTACCTGCCTAAATGCACAACACAAAAACACCTGTGCGTCCAGAGCTGCCCACCTGGACAAGGGATACAGGGAGATGACGTGACAACACACTAGAAACCAAGGCTCCTGACATTACACAGACAACCTAGAAGCAAAGCAACAAACCACTGACAGCCTTGCCTTTTCAGTCCACAGTGCGGCTCATAACGCATGTAGACTGAATCTATTTCATTTGCTCTGCCTCAAACACAGTTATGTGAAATACAGAAGGCTGTAGTTCATCAGGAACGCTCATAGCCGAGCACTGTAAATATATAAATCCAAAAATGATACAGATTAAATGTAAATATCCCCCCCCCCCCGCTATCTCCCAACTGGATTTCCAGCGGCTATATATTTCATAAAAGAATAGGCACTAAGATAATGACTGTGTCTACTGGATAATTCTTCCTTCTGATAGCTGCCCGGCCTCTCACTTCCTATCATCAGGATGCTATCCAGAATCATTATTTTCTGTTACTCTGCCTGCCTAATTAATAGTAGTCCTCTTTTTAAATTCGACTGCTGGCCACTATCCAGCCTTAGCTAACATTCCCCAAAGGCTAAGCACATCTTTCAGTTCTTATAAATTGTTACTACTACCCTTTCTATAATTATCCCATGTGCCATCACAATCCAAGTTCACAAAAAGAAAAATACTGGATTGAGAGCCTTAGGTGGAAAAGATTTATGTTTTTCAGTCCATTGGAAACACAAGATGACTACATTTTGTCCTTGTGAATACAGTCTTGTTATGGCCTGGTGTTATACCGAGGGGTTTAGGCATGGTACGTGCCACCTCTAATGTACTCTCTGAGGACAATAACTTTGCCCTTACGCCTTGCTGGAGAAAGCAGCCACAGGCAGTGCCTGGTGCAGGCTCATGTTCTGTGTCATTTGAAACATCCAGATCTAACGAACGAGACCAAGAAGGGGTACTTGACTGCCAACACTTAGGTTGACCAGAATCCTGACATGACTTGGTATAACAGGTCAGCCCCAACAGAGTCGATATTCATTTGTTAGGACAAATGCATTCTTTGACTTGGAATTTTGGTAACTGAAAGAAGAATACAAATTTCCTGTCCACCTTGCTCCGGGAATAAAGAAGAGATGGCCAGAAGTCACAAACATCTGTGGCTGAAGCAGCAATGAGGTGGGAAAGAACTGCTCCAGTCCTGGGGGGCCCACGTTGGGGGGCTGTAGACAGTGATCACTCTTGGGCTGCTCTATAGCTACACTTTGCATTAAAACAGTCTCCCATGAATTGAAACGATGAAATTGAGCTTTTCTATTCCTTCCAAAAGAAAAAAACCTAGCTACCAGTGAGCACTCTTGATGGACATGTTCTTTTGCACTGGGTAACACCAGAACGCTTGTTGGTTGGTTTGGAAAATAAATAGCTTGCCATACATTTGAAGACAGAAGCCACTGCTTTCATAGAGTGAACATGGTTTTGAAAATGGTTTTGTCACCAAAGGCTCACATACTGGGTAGAATGAATATATGCGTGGTGAAGGAACAATCAGAAACTTTTTCCTCAATGACACAAGGGATTCTCCACCTTCAAAAATATCATAGAACAGGGGCGCCTGGGTGGCTTGGTTAAGCCTCCGACTTTCGCTTAGGTCATGATCTCGCGGTTCGTGGGTTCGAGCCCGCGTCGGGCTCTGTGCTGACTGCCAGCTCAGAGCCTGGATCCTGTTTCAGTCTGTGACTCCCTCTCTCTCTGACCCTCCCCTGCTCACGCTGTCTCTCTCTCTACCCTAGAAATAAATAAAACATTAAAAAAATTAAAAAAAAAATCATAGAACAAAGCATTCACAGTGAAGCGAGAATTGTCCTAGAGGCAGAAAGTAAGTGATGGGGAGGGGGGCGTCTCCTGAGTCCGGGTACAGAATATAGGAGGGACTCCAAAATACTTGAGGAATTTTCATTCTTCAAGCCCTGCAGTCTCCCCCAGGGGAGGGACAAGGAATGAAAGACCTCGACAGCAGTGGTGGTAACAAATCCCAGCAATTTGCCTGACATTCCTGTGAGTGACAAACTGTGCCAAGTGTCCTTCTCTAGATGAGCAGGAAGGAGATAAAGATGAAATAATTCATTCCATCCTTTGCCCAGTTTTTCTGTCCTCTAAAACCACTTATCACACAGAGGAAGACAGGGATGGAGCAAGGGTCAGTATGCACTGCAGTATTTCAGCAAACGTTCCTTTAAGATTTGCATGTGTTTTTAGAGTTTTGTAGACCGGCTTCCTTAACTTTTGCTTCACAGTGCTTAGATGACCTCAAGGCACCTTGAATGAATGTATGCAAAGCCCAAGGAAGGCAGCCTAGAAAAGGACTTGCTTGAGCTTGCATTTGCTGATTTCTTGTCCAGAGGAGGTCATTATGCAGACAAATAGAGGTCCCAGGGAGGTACTCCAGGCTTTGACTCTAGGTAGAGGGCTCTAGGCAAAGGTAGAAGGTTCCTAGGGCTCTATTCCTTTTGCAAGGATCTGGCAAAGATTTACTCTGTGATAAATGGCCATAATCCACGAAGTAAAATTGCCTCTGCATAATTCTGCTGGTTATGAAGCTTCAGGAAGAGAAGATTTACTTTATAAGTTCACAATTGCGTAACAGCAATGATCTGTTTCTATATATCAAGCCTTGATGCTCAAATATAACATTGCCTTTGCAGAGTGCTTAGGTATGTGCACGCACTCACACAAAATGGAATAGCCTCTCTCTCTCTCTCTCTCTCTCTCTCTCTCTCTCTCTCTCACACACACACACACACACACACACACACACACACACACACAGAAGGATCCTTCCACTGCTCTCTCTTCTAGATATTAGGCTTTTATTATGCATATAACTGTCAAAGGTTTTAAACAACAACTACACTACTAAAATCCAATTACAATCTTGAAGCTCTAAATCCTCCCAGACTTCCTGATTTCTACCTCCAGATGTCATCTTAGAGTTCTCCACCACACGTTCCTGATAAATCTTTCTCCTCCTCCCTTCTCTCTGGGTCAGAGCAAGATGGGAACACAAGCTGACTTTCTCAATGACATGCGTATTGAGAAATGACCTGTAAATAGCATTGAAAAGCTCAGTGAGCAATATTCAAGACAACGGTATTACATAATTCTCCATGATGTATTTCTATTCAAAATGCTCTGGCTATATGAAAAGAACACTTTATTTAAACTAAGCGAGAGAGAGAGATAGCAAATGTAAATATATATATATGTATACACACACACACACACACACACACACACACACACACACACACACACACACACACACATTTCTCAACATTGCTGCTGAGAAATGCTGCCACAGAGAAAATACTTCTTTCTAGTCCCCATCATATGTAAACTGGTGGCTCCAATCACCAATTCCAATGTGGTTTGGGGGTTTCCCCATAGCAACAGCAATGCTTGGACACCAACTGCGTGTCCTGCAGTTCAAGTGCATTTTGCCATTATCTACTCAGAGACCGCATAGCTCCCACGGGGTAAGGACTCTCCCATACAAGCCTGCTCCTCAGACCCTCACCCACATCAGACCAGTGGAAAGTGCAGGTTATAAACT